>CM076667.1:18808589-18974213 GCA_038496675.1 Rachycentron canadum | reverse complement strand
CTCACAGTTTCTGCTGTGTGGACCTGTGGCGAGACACCGGCTTAAACCCACAGCTCCTCCAGCAGAGTCGAGGGGGTTCAGGTCTCGGTCTCTGCGCTCGCTGCTCGCTCTAATCCGCCTCCGTCTGTTCCCACATCTGCTTCTTCACAGGACGGAGGTAAGGTGGAGCTTTTTCTTTTTTCCTGAGGATTATGAGGCAGAATGACTCAGCTGAGTATCCGACCATGTGGGTGGTGCAGGTGGCTGTGTGTTTTTCTCAGCACGGTCAAGTCAGTAACATCCAGGGTTAAGGGAATATCCGGAGCAGTTATTGTGTCCACGTCAGACTGGATATAAAGGTGGACGTTTATTCTGGGTCTGTAAAATGAAGCCAGTGCTGAAACCTTCATTCTCTCTAATGACCATCAGGGGGCGACTCCACTGGTTGTTAAAGAAGTCAGATTGTATTGAAGTCTATGGGAAAATGTCCCTACTTCTCCTTGATTTATTAGCTCAGTAAACGTTTTCCTAATGAGTTTATGGTCTCAGTCTCTAGTTTCAAGTCTTCAATACAACATGATGTTCATTTTTTAAATGATGGTCCAATTAGAGGAAAATAGACCATAATGCAGGGGATGAATTAGGGGGCGTGGCTACTGTGTGATTGACAGACTGTACCACCCAATGAGGACAGAGCAGGTCAGCTCCACCCCTCACTCCTCCTCAGCTCCACCTTCTCCTCCTTTTTCTAGTTTCAAGAAATGGCCCACAGACAAATTACAAACTGTTCCAAACATTTTATCTTTATTATTATATTGATATTATATATATTTATTGGCTGCAGGTAAAGAGCGAGTTGCATCCAAAGCTTGGAGGTGAACGTTTTTGCAAAAAATGCTGAACCTCTTCTTTACTGCTTTATTACTTTTATTCCCACTGAACACAAAGTGGATGTTTGATGAACTGTGTTAAATCAGGTCTCAAACCTGGAGACAAATAAAACCTGCGGACACTTCGGCTTCCAACCATCATCACCCTCAGCTTTCAACGAGCCTCTAAACACCGCGCTCTATATATTTGTCCTTTTGAGGATCCATCTTTCTTTTTAACATCTCTGTCACTTCCCTGTATTTCTCTGTCTACAGTTTGTTTCTCTTTCCTCTCTGTGTGTAAACACACTCACGTGTGGTGCCTCAGACATCGACCTTTGGCTCAGTGTCACTTGGTAACAGGACCTGATGATGTTTTTATCATCTTGTGCATCTTATTGTCATTTCGTTCTCCTGTTAAAAATCAGCTCCAAAGCCTCTAAAGCTCTAAATATCTTATTGTCCATGTCTCTCTGTCTTTATTCTGTCACTACAATAAACTCAGAGCAACTTCTCCTCACTCTGAGATCAGAAAAACACAGGATTGATCCCATAATATTAATTTCTGAATGACAACAGATGCTGGACGTTGATGTTGAGGCGCTTTAATGATCAGCAGTGCAGCTGTTTTTTGTGCTTTGAGGAACAAGCGCAGGATGAAATCTTATAGTTGGTCATGTTTGTGTTTTTAACCTCACCAGAACAAATTTAAAGAAAAAAAAGTTTCTTTTTTTTTTATTATAATAATTTAACTTCTATTGGAAATCAGGGATATTTGACTCCTGTGAACATAAACGATAATTTTAGACGCCAGAGTAACATTGTGTTGAGAGATGTGCTTCGTTTATTTAGTTGTTGTTTGCTTTTGTTTAAGCTGAGAGATGAAACCAGGGTCAAACAAAAACACACAGGAAAGACGTAGATATGAGGAGACGAGGTCAGGAAGTGACTGTAAATCAATGAAAACAGAGAACAACGTGAAGAAATAATGTCGTGTACACACCTGAGGAAGATGAACACACACACACACACACACACACACACACACACACACACACACACACACACACACACACACACACACACAGCTGGCTGCTGATGCTCTCCAGAGCCCTCAGGTGTGGGACTCCCGCTCTCCGACTCTCACTGAAGCTCCTATTTGTTTCCTGCTGAAGAGACCGAGGTTTTCCGTCTGGAAAACATTCGGCCGAGACCAGACGTCACCTCTGGCACACACTACAGAGAGGTTCACACACACAGGCACACACACACACACACACACACACACACACACACACACACACACTCGTCCCAATGTCAGCCCAAACCTGGCAGGACTCGTGATTCAGTTCACCTGTTGAGCTGAGAAAATAGGATCCCAGATGTCCTGTTAAAAACCAGCATTTATCAGTCAATCAATTAATCACTTGATCAATTACTAAACACACACAGATAGACCTCAATTTACACACAGAGGACTAAGTAATATAACCAATGCAACAATAACAGGAAGGAAGAAAACTCTGTTGTTAATCTCATGAATTTGAATTTGCTCTGAGGATCAGATGCAGCAGGATTCTGGTCTTCAATCGGCCCAAAAGACCAAGTGTCACTCATGGTCCCTGAATCAGGTCCAAGTCTGTCATCTCCATCCCTGAAACCAGACCATCTGAGTCCAGACCGTTCTGGTCTGTGTTCCCTGAGGATGAACCAGCTCCTGAAGACTCATCTCTTCAGAGGAACCTCCTCCTGAAACCTTGACGGGTCCTAAAGGCTCTTATCTGTTTTATCTGATCTCCTGCACTTATTCAATAGATGTAATCCTTAAAACTTAGACCAAAGCCTTCTGCTGCACCAAAGCTTTACTGACGTCCCTCAGATGTTTTGTCCAAACCCCAAAGATATTCAGTGATATAAAGAAAAACATTTAATCTGCAGGTTTAAGATGGAACGAGCAAATCTTTGTCATTTTTATCTGGAAAACAAGCAAAACAGGAGGAAATCACCAAATCCTTTCAGCTCTAATTTACCACAAAGACCAGTTCTCTCTCCGTTTGGTCTGTTTGCATGTCGCATGATTCAGATGCTCCAGTTTTAAGCATCATTGTTGAGATTAGATTAAGTTGTTATGTTGGACCTTGATGTCAAATGTGGACACCTGCTCTAACAGCCTCCACCCTCCTGGTTTCGAGCAAAGTCCCAACGATAATGTCATTAAAAACAAATATGGTCATAGTCTGCAGATTCATATTTCCCAGGTCTCCACCACAACTTGATCTTGATTTAAAACCCCATCGAGCAAACGGGAGTAGAGGATGAAGCCAGTCCACTAGATTTAGATTCCTATCAGGGCCAGGAAGCCGCTCAGCCTGAAGTTCAACATCGCTCTAATTCCCCGATGTCAGGGAGGAAGACAGAGAGGGCGAGCGAGCCAGAGTTTATGGATGGAGATGTGTTTGGATATAGAAGGCAGTGTGGCTGCAGCAGACCAGAGCCAGCAGGTCATCAGCTCCCAGCCAGAAGGCCTGAGAATCAAACTCAGGAATGAGGCGCTGATGCCAGGCTGCGTCTGTCTGTGTGAGCTCAGATATTTGTCCATAAGTGTACAGTGGACGGGCAGCGGGTGGTGCAATACAAACCCTTTACATAACCAAGGCAAGTGGGGGAAAAAACCCAGTTCCCATTAAAAAGTCCAGTGGGAGTGTGTTGGATATTTCACATTTCTATATTTCTGGTTTGAACTGGTCCCTTTCTCTGGTTTTAATCATCATCATCATTTATTCATTCATTTAATTTCACTAAAATCTGAATAAAACAGTAGTAAGATCAGAGAAAACATCAGTTAAACTCTGATGCCACAATGAACAAATTTCAATTTGTATTTATTTCCAATCATGGTTTATCAATATTTGATGTATATTTAACATGTGATGACAGTTGTGGGTTTGATAATGTTGCCTGGGAACTGTCAATCAAATCTGCTGTTTGATTTAAAGTTAATTCATAAGCAAAATGTCTATGGTTATATTAAAGGTCCATACAGTCTAAAGGTGAATGTTAAAGGTCCATACAGTCTAAAGGTAGATGTTAAAGGTCCATACAGTCTAAAGGTAGATGTTAAAGGTCCATACAGTCTGAAGGTAGATGTTAAAGGTCCATACGGTCTAAAGGTAGATGTTAAAGGTCCATACGGTCTAAAGGTAGATGGTAAAGGTCCATACGGTCTAAAGGTAGATGTTAAAGGTCCATACAGTCTAAAGGTAGATGTTAAAGGTCCATACAGTCTGAAGGTAGATGTTAAAGGTCCATACGGTCTAAAGGTAGATGTTAAAGGTCCATACGGTCTAAAGGTAGATGTTAAAGGTCCATACAGTCTAAAGGTAGATGTTAAAGGAAAGAGGAGAAAAATGTGAAACAGAAAGTAGAGAAGGAAACAAACATTTGATTGATTTTGAAAGTGAAAATGAGTCTTTGCATTTTCACGTCTATGAAATTGTTCATTTCTGACGCAAACTATGTGAGTGTGAATGTGTGTGGTTCAGTTAGTGTGTGTTAAAATGCACGTGATCATACGTGTATATGTACGGTACGTACTGAGAGTATGTGTGTGTGTGTGTGTGTGTGTGTGTGTGTATCTGGTTAATTGCCAGATGGTGTGTCAGACACGGAGAATGTTGTTTATAGATGATGAGAGAGCGACGAACACCAGGCACCACACACACACACACACACACACACACACACACACACGCACACACTCTCTTCCTCTTTTATTGTGTGTGTGGTGGCGCCTTGAGATGGACCAGACCCTCATCCTGATCCTGACCCCCCCCCCCCCATCCCTCTGCCCCCAGCTCTTATTGTGAAAGAGCCACTCCACTGTGGAATCAGAAGCGGGTGCTAAGTGAGGATGCTGATAACATCGTTGTGCATCTTCATCACTGGCTGGAGGATGATGTGGGAAAAGATGGATGTAGGAATTACTGAAGTAAAGAGCTCTTCAGCTGCAGTGATTCTTTATTTTTGTCTTTTTGGCAACAAATAGATTTCATAAAAATGTAAATACACTTGAAATCATAAATTCCCTAAGTGGGACTATTTTAGAGAGGATACTTGGATGTTATTGCATGTTTAACAAAGAAAACCATAAAAGTATCAAATCCTCATTTCAGAAGCTATAAACAACTTTTTCTTTAAATTTTTTAGTCAAAAAATAAAAGATAAGCAGAATAGTTGCAGATTGATTGTCTGTTTTGTTTTCATGCATCTGCACACAAGCCTCCTCATCTTCCCTGTTACCAGGCTACAGTTTCATTTTTTATTGGGAGTAAACAATAATTATTTGTTAAATGTTTCGATCTGACGCGCAGATAAAGAAGAAGAGATCAGATCCCTCCAGCGGCGTCCGTTTCCTGCCACACAACCAGAAACAAGTTAAAACTCAAATCTAAGCAGAATTTTTACTCATATTTGATTTATGTCCAGTATTTTATTAAACGCTGATTAAATCAAACTGGATTTTACTGCTTCTCTGGTGAATGTTTTCATCGTTAAGCAGCTTCAGATCTCAACCTGGCGAGTGATGTTGACAGATAAGATAAGGAGAAGCTAATCTGATGTTGAGTCTGACTCTTCTGCACCAGCTAACATTAGCAGTTAGCACAGAGAGACGCCGCCGTCGGCCTCAGAGCCTCCAGGCTGCAAAAAACCAGATGCTTCTCCTTGACCCATGTTCTGTCTTTATTCAGTCTCTGAATGTCTCTGTCCTGCTCTATAGAAATGATTTAGCTCTCGAGAGTCAGTTTTTAACGTCGTCTGTCTCAAACTGTGAGAGCGACAGGTTGTTTTTCTGTTTAAAAGAAGATCTGAAGAACAAAATGCCACTTTATTTTCCCTTTTCTGTTTCCTAAAGTTTATCTTCTTTTGTCTTGTCTCTGTCCTGTAGTGTCTCTATAGGAATAGTTGAGGTTCCTTGTCATTGTCTTGTGGCACAGACATTTTAATGTCCTTGACTTCACACTACGTGGATAATTACAGCTCCTACAGTCAGTGTCATGTCCCTTATTGGATGAACAGTAAATGTGTTTTTGGTGTTTGTGTGTCCAGCTGGTGTTTTACAGAGTGGTGAGGATCTTGTCGACTCTGGGTCACAGCCTGTCGCTCATCACTCTGCTCACCAGCACCGTCATCATTTGTTTATTCAGGTAAACGCACACAAACACACACATCCAACAAAGGTGCCTCATGCACAAAGACAGACACGTTCTTTAACTCCACAAACTGACTTGCATAGGAGGCTGTGCTCTTATCACGAGTCCTCGACCGCACCAGCGTTATCAAATCATGTGGCTCGTTCAAGGCGTCACAGTGCAAAAACAAAGTCACGTGAAAAATCGCTGTTAACTTCCATCGAAAGTCAAATGCAAATGGGGCAAGGCATGGAACACGTTTTTAACATGGTATATTAAGGCAAAATCTAAAGTACTGAGAAACAGCCAAAATATCCCAAGACTCTTCAGATGTCTTCAACATAATGACACACACAAAAGTTCTGCAAAAAAAGGTAGATGTTAAAGGTCCATACGGTCTAAAGGTAGATGTTAAAGGTCCATACGGTCTAAAGGTCGATGTTAAAGGTCCATACTGTCTAAAGGTAGATGTTAAAGGTCCATACGGTCTAAAGGTAGATGTTAAAGGTCCATACGGTCTAAAGGTAGATGTTAAAGGTCCATACGGTCTAAAGGTAGATGTTAAAGGTCCATGCGGTCTATAGGCAGAAGAGGAACAAAAGAAGAGTGTTTAGAGTTTAGAGTCGAGGCTCCAACGTTTTCCTACAAAGATTTATTGTGCAACCTCAGGAGTTTAAAAATGACCCTGAAAAGTCAAGACACCTCGGATATATTGACTTAGGATATATAATATAAACCTGTATATTCATACACATAGTATAGACACACGCTTCCTAGCGCACACACAGGACTCGGGTGATAACAGTTTGCTGCAGAAACGTGTGAGACTGAGGAAACGTCTGCACCTCAGCCTGGATCGACTGCAGCTGTTCACTATCAGCGTGTTTAGATCCCTCATCCCTCAGTGGATTCACACCCTGACAGCGTCTGTAAACACACTTCTCAACGTTCGTCTGTCTGTGTGTGTGTCTGTGTGTGTTTGCATGCAGGAGGCTCCACTGCATGAGGAACTACATCCATCTGAACCTGTTTATGTCGTTCATACTGCGAGCTGTGGCCGTGCTGACCAAAGACTCCCTGCTCTTCTTGGACGACGAAAGCACAGACTGCAGCACTCAGCCCTCGCTGGTGACCACACAGACAAACACACATATATTTTATTATACTTTTTATTTATACTTTTATCATCTATTACTGTTGATGTTCACCTCTGTTATGATGGATTTAAAGCACTTTGAACCAGTGCATTGGCTGATCAGCAAAACATTATTAAACTCTAAATTTCTACAGTGACAGAAAAATGAAAATGAAAAATTGAAAATTGAAAAATCATGAAAACATTGTGCAAATATATTTTTTTTTAAAATACAGGAGAACTGACCAACTATCAAATGAAAACTAATAATAATGAATAATACAACAACATAATCAATTCAAACGGGTACAAGCAGAAGATAAAAGATTTAAGATTATATTCACTTTGAATGAGCTTTGGAAAATGGGTTTTGATTTGAGGACATTATTATTATTATTGACATTATTTCTTTGCGTTATTTTTTCACAATCTATCCTGATCCATTTTCATGCAACTTTGCACAAAACTCCCATTTATCCCATTAACATGCTACAATATCCAATAACCTGCAGGATCCTCCAACTTAGTTTCAGGTGAATTTACTGAATTTACTGGAGTGAACTGTCAGTAATTCAGGTTTATTAACAGTAAAACTTTAACTTACATGCATTTTTAAGAAATTTGTGCAATCTAGATTAAGTTGCAAGTAACCAACAATTGATGGTGAACTTTGACCCCTGGCTGTGGTCACTTATCAATCAAATGAAACACTTTTGAATTCATTGTCAAACCAGGTCATTACATCCAGTTTAACACTTGTTGTTGTGGTGTTGTAGGTGGGCTGTAAAGCCAGCCTGGTGTTCTTCCACTACTTCATCATGGCAAACTTCTTCTGGCTGCTGGTGGAGGGCCTCTACCTGCACACGCTGCTGCTCGTCATCCGGAGCTACTCCACCCCCCTCTCCGTCTACATGTTCATCGGCTGGGGTCGGCTGCAACATTTTGATTTTAACGTCCTGAGTCTTGTTTTTCCTGCTGTTGGCTTTAATTACCATGTAAATTTAAAACTCTGCTTCATTCACCTCGACTTGTTTCCAACACGACGGCTCAGTTGTGTTTGAAATTGTGTTCGAATCCCACAAACACTCATGAGATTTCAGCAGAGTGAGTGTGAACTTCGTGACACTTTGAGGAACTCGCTTCAGATTTAAAATTTTAAAATTTAATTACTGTTTCAAAGGTCAAAGGTCATAGTGAACTATTACTTGTAGACGTAATATTTCAGTAGCACCCTGATGGAACCTCTCAAAATTTGGCACAAATGGTGGTTAAAGGTCAAAGGTCAATGACAATTTGACCTCAAAAAAACACTTTTTAGCTGTTCATCAAGACTACACACAACAATTATGACAAAATCTCAAACAAATGGTTCATATTTTATTATTTTATGACTCTGGATAAACAGGGATATATAATATAGAACTCTATAGAAATATTTTTCTGCCTCTGGATGAAGCCAGACTCCACTGGTTTCCAGTGCTCAGTCCTCTCATGTCCCTCATTGTTTCTGCTCACAGAGTCTCAGAAAACACTCTGACGTGTCCACGCACAGACGCACAGACGGTGTCGCACTGGCCGGGTTGTAAACACTGTCCTCGGCCTCTGCGTTCGCTCAGATCCGTCCAGTCTCATCTGCTCCCTCCACCATCCATCACCACTTCACCAACACTTCCTCCCCACTGCATTACCAATAACCAATAAGCCCCAGCTGTTTAATGTACACCACTGTGTGTGTGTATAGACGTCATATTTCCTGTGAGATATCTAGTGAGGATGTTCTGTGTCTGACAGACTGAGAATCTGAACAGACTTCCTCTCCTCCTCTCCCTCTCCCTCTCTCCCTCTCTCCCTCTCTCAGGAATCCCTTTTGTTTTCCTGGTGGCGTGGATCATATGTAGGATAAACCTGGAGGACACGTGGTGAGTCTGCACCCCTGATCTGGTACCGTTGTGGTAAACGAGGACTGACAGCCTCTGGTGGCCTCTTCCTCCAACTGCAGCTGGGATGACACGAGAAATGTGACGTGAAACGGCAACAACAAATTGCACTTGTAATACACAAAGAAACTAAGGAAACAGGAGGGAGTTTTAATGCTCATGCAGACCAGAACAGACCTTTTCTGTCATTCCTCCTGTGAACTAATTAAATTTAGTTAACTAATTAAAACTAAGGGAGGATGAGTAACAACTGAAATAAGGTTGTCAAGAACATAAATGTATGATTTCCTTAGAAAAATGGAAAAAAGGTGAAGTTTTCAGATTCACTGAAGCCTCTGAACTTCAGATTTATCTGATGTTTGTTTGAGTCTTTTACTTTGTATTTATATTAATTTAAACTCAAACATCATTAAAGGCAGAGCCCTCACTTACAATCATTTACAGTCAGGCAGTATATAAAAAAAAAAAAATAGGGTAAACAGGATAAAAATAATCTAATGAAAAACAATAAATAAATAATATGACAACAGAATCAAGTAAAACAGGTGCAGCCAGAAGATAAATGGTTTAGGATTAAAGATTTAAAATAACTACAAATTCATTTGTTTTTATTTTATTGATTTGTTAGTTTTTTTATCTGACAGGAGAAATAAATAGATATTAGCAGCTGATCAGTTTGTTTACTGACTCATTTCCAGGTGCTGGGAGATGAATGAAAACCCGATTCCCCTCAGACTGATCAACTGGCCCATCCTGGTGTCTGTCATCGTGAGTTTCCTCTCAGTCTGACCTCTTTATCAAAACACAACTGCACAACGCTCTGTTCGTCTCTCTTAGTACAATATCTATTTTAAAATGAACACAGTTTTAACTGAACATCGTTCGGTCTAATTTAAAAGATATTTAGCAGATTCTGGATCATCCTTGTTGTGATTTTCACTCATTTGGGCCTCACCTAAATTATCACTTTACAACTACAGGATATAAACATCTGGAAAACATGTTTTTTGTCAATTGAGTCTGATGTGTGAACAGTGATCTCACCGGAGCTTCAACCCTCCAATATAGACAATAATAAACAGTGAACTGACGCCTCTGTACCTGTTAAAGAGCCAGAAATGTTGGACCTTTTTTAATTCTGAATATTTCTGTCGTAGAAGAAGAAGAAAGAAAACTTTGCTAACATCTTCCTGCTTGTGTGTCTCTCTCCACTTTAAAGATCAGCTTCATTCTGTTCATCAGCATCATTCGTATCCTGGTGCAGAAACTTCGCTGCACTGACGTGGGAGGAAACGAGCAGTCGCAGTACAGGTACGTCGAGGAATCACGTTTGACCTCTGACCTTTGATTGGTCAGGTTTTCTTATACATGGGTCTTTTGTTGTACTAGACGTCTGGCCAAGTCCACCCTCCTGCTGATCCCCCTGTTTGGGGTGAACTACGTGGTGTTCGTCAACCTGATGGAGCCTGGTGATGAAAACATGGAGCACATCAAGATCTTCGTCGACCTCGGCCTCGGATCCTTCCAGGTACCGTGTAACAAGATTTCTGTTTAACCACAACATCGGCCCTCGGAGGCAAACACAAAGATCTTGATGCATTTGCTTTTTCCAGGAGGACAAGATGGTGAAAACAGGTTTTTTAGATACACAGTCGTAAAAATGTCTCTGCTTTGATTGATTGGCTGTTAAAAAGGTTTTGTCCACAGACGCTCAGTTTGTAAAAAAATAAAGAGAAGGTTACTCAACGTAAAAACTAATCTACCTTTTAAAAACATAAGAAAACAACTTGGACATTTGAATGAATCACCATGTCAAACAGCTGTTTACAGTTGTCATGACACTGATTTTAAAAGTTTTACCTTTTTAACCTCATACATTTCTACATTTGGACAGACAATGATCAGTGATTGATCTTGTTGAATAGACATTGATTTGTTCTTGATTTACTCTTAACATTATCTTCACCCCTTTAAGACTTTAAGGCTTGAAACTGACCCAGTCCTGGACTTTTTAATTTTACTTACTTTCTAATTCAATCTCTGAATTAAAAACACGAAGATCTCCTTGAGGTTAGGAGATAAAATCTTTAGGTTTCTGTTGTGAAGTGTTTTTATTTGAAGATTTAAACAAGTAAAGTAATTGGCCTTTGAAATAGAAGCATCAATAACAGTTTGTGTTTATGTGTTTCAGGGTCTGATCGTGGCTGTTTTGTATTGTTTCCTCAACAGCGAGGTTCGTCCCCACACTCAGATGTCTAGACATATTTATGTTCATCGAATTCACACAGACTCTGACTCTGCTTTGCTTTGTGTACAAACAGGTTCAGATCGAGCTGAGGAGGACGTGGAGGAGTTTATCTCTCAAGCGTTATGTGGGGCAGGACTACAGGCTGCACGGCATGCCTGTCGGCCGAAACAGCACTGAAAAGCAGTTTCCCAGGAACTCCCGAGCTCAGTCCATCCTGCAGACTGAGACCACCATGCTGTGACCAGGGGCAGAGACGGTTGTCAGTTTTTTATAAAGACGTCCAAAACGTTTTTCTCAAAGTTTGACTCAAAGACACTTTTATAGACATATCATTTGGTCACGCCAGCACTGAACTGCCGAAGTTTCTGAGGTGAAAAACCTCTTATCAGAGAGGACACTCCTCTTGGGATAATGCCACAGTCGAGTCTGTTCTTCATGGTGGTCCTCAATACTTTCCTGTCCACCCAGCCGTGAACCTGCTGGAATCACACAGAACAAAAAACTTCCATAAACAACTAGAGCTCGTTTTGTTTTGTTTTTTATTTAGCTTTTTTATTTCAGTCTTTTATTGCAGACTTTCAGACTGTTTAAGTTGGGAATTAAGGTTTTCAACGTAAAATACAGTGCAGTCAGTTTTTATTCTTCCTTTTTCTCAGTGGTTATTAAATCAGAGATTAGATTAGATAGTCTCGTAGAGCCGGGCTTGGATTTGCAGGATCTGCAGGCCAAGGGAACTGGTCCCACTTTCTATCAGGTAGCCTGACACCCAGGCGTCAACAATAGGTCTGGCCTGAATGGTGAGGTTGCTCGTCCCCTGGTAGTTTTGAAGAGACATCTCTCCTCCCACCTGGATAGAGAGCTGAAGGGCAGTATAAAGTAGGTAGGGGAAGGAGGTGTTCTTCAGTTTGCCCTGAGTCTGTTGACGTAGGGTAAATGTCCATCCGGACCAGCTTCCTCCTGCAGCATCCTGAGCCATCACCATCTCTGGTTGCAGTGGGGTTGGATCGTGATGCTTTAAAAATGCAGCCACATGTGCTAGTTCGTCAGCTCCTGTCGTGTGTTTTATGGTGTTTGCCAGGTCCTGCCAGGGGAAATCCCCGAATCGGTAGATAGCACAGACGGTTGTTGCGACGCCCGTGAGCATCTTGAATTCTGTTTGCCGGCAGCACAGAGCAAGCGAGATCGACACCAGACGTACAGGGCTATCGATGAGATTGAACATGTGCCCTCTATCGCTGGATGTGCTGCCCGTGGTTCCCCCATGTCTATGGGTTTAACTGAGGTTTCTCTCTCAACACTCTTGACAGTTTTGCGCAGGAGAGCTGAGCTGATGTTGCCTCCGCTCTTCTGGCTTGTCCCTGCTGCAGAAACAGCCCGTAGACGCTGACGTATTCGATGACAGCAGGGACGTCTCCTGCACGCTGAGCCACCGCCCCCCCACTGTGAATGTCAAAGTTATGATACCCTGCTAAGGCCCAGGGGTGTAGCTCTTTATCTGCAGCTGGTGGTAGAGAGCCTTTAGGTTGATGCCCTGGGTTGTTGTCCTGAGCCATGTGGTTCCCTCCACGTAAGTCGCCTATCCACTGTTTCCAGTTGGTGGGATTGATTACGATAATCCCATTGTCGTCAGGCTGAACAGGAAAATCTCCAGGCCACAGATTAAACAACCCACGGACGTCCATCTTCAATGGGACCTCAACAAAATCCACGCCCACGGTCTGGTGGCCAAAGGCTTTTTGTGTCAGAAGGACAACCTGACTGTGGTCCAAGCACACGTTGGGCTTCAGGGACAGGATCCCTCCAGCCAGTAAACTCAAAGCAGACGCCCCCCGTATGAGATCGACATCTAAAACAGCTCGTTCCTCGCAGAGAACCGCGATTTGCTCTCTCGCCAGGACCCTCGGGCAGGGAGCTTTTCAGGGTTGTGGCCCTGACCAGCAGGTAGGAACTTGAGCCACTTCCTGCTCCTCCCCGTAGACTTGCCAGTGCAGCCAGATTAAACCCCTGGTTTAGACTCTCTGATGCCTCAGTCGTGGTCAGTACCTCCACTGAATGAATCCACCAACAGAAAAAGAAAACAAGAACCCCACCAAAAAGAGTCGCTGTTCCTTTTATAACACAATGCAGCTTGGGTAATGACTTCACCAGTCTTGACTCAGCAAAATGAAACTGTTCTGCCTCTGCAATTTGATTTGAACTGTTGCTCAGAGGAGGCGGGGGTGGCCTCTACCAACCAGGAGGGAATGTGCAGCAGCTCCAAGTGAACAGTGCTTCATGAATATAATCCCAACATCTATAATGTCCAGTAACATTACCTGCGCTTCATGCATGATGGAAATATACAGGAAAACACGGGTTTTTATTATAACAGGCTAGTCAAACATCAGCCCACCTATAGGTTGTCTATGTTTATTATAAATACTGAAAAGTACTTAATAACAGCTAAAAGTATCATGTATCATTTCTGTTTAATAGCATTGTTCTATATTATCTTTTCTTCACAGACCAACCAAACTAAATTGTATGAAATTACATCAAATCACACGCCTGTATTATTATTATTATTATCATTATTATCATTATTATTATTGCAGATATTATATTTAATTACATTTTGTCACATCAGCAGAACAAGTATTGCCATATCAATAGAATTTTGTCTTTGCCTTTGAATGGCAACATTGGTCAAACTATGTATTATAAATTTTAAAATTATGAAAATGTGTTTTCTACATCATATTTGAATAGGAGACAGTAGTAATAGTGTATTAAAGCCCACGTGTTTTATTAGTCGGAGTTACTTTTAAAATTTTTCTTTTTTTTAATTTCTACTCAAATCTATTATTTTTAATTACATAAGGCCCAAATACTCTGAGTATGTTCACATCTTGTTAGATGTTATTAAGTGTAAACTACAGACTGAGGAATAAATATTTTCCTCTGCTGTGATTCTAGTAGTTTTTTGACGTAGTCGTGGACGTACAGTTTCATAGATTTATAGATAGATTTTTTTTTTTTTTACCCTTGTTACAGTAAGCTACATTTCAATAATTTTTACTGAGGTAAACACATAGGTTTTAGAATTTCTTTTTCTTTTTTTTTTTTTTAATTCTCCTGATAATCATCTCACGGCCCCTCAGGTTTTTCTTGTGACCCCTTGTTGGGGTCCCGACCTCCATGTTGGCAACTGCTGTCTGAGTTTGAGGAGAAGTTGAGGAGCAATTTCGTGTGAGTCCATTTAAGTGTATATGTTATGTTTGTTGTAATTGATGCCAAAATATTTGAAAACATGTTCTGTATCTTTAAATATGATCATCATTTTGGATGTGAGTGTTTATTATCATGATGTGAAGCTTTTTTTTTTATACAAAAACCCTTTTATTCACATTTATTATGGCCTGTAAATCAAATAAATGAAGTGATGCAAATAAAATCCACACAGACTTTTATCAGCCTTGTAAAGAAAATAGCTGTTTTGTGTTTTGTCATTTGTGTTTAGTTACTGTATGTACATTCATGAGGTTGAGAGAGACTGAGCATCAGTGACATTTGTAAGCTTTTGAACACGACTGTAAACCTGCGACTCCATTTATTTTTATGCATAAAAGCTTTTATTGTGAAGCCTAAATCACGTTTGTTCTCTTTCCTGCAACTAATACAAAGCATAGAAAACTTCATGTAACCAAAGCAACAGCAGTGATGCGTCATTCTGCGGTACCAATTATCTCAAAACTAATCAAACCTGAGGGGTCCTGGGAACCTTTTCCCAGGATAAAAGCAGATCTGATAAATAAATTGGACTAAAAGAGCTTTATGAACCAGTCAAAGGATCTTAAAATTAATATTACACTACAAATATGTGATTGAATATCAGAGAATAACAAAGAAATTCATACATATGCATAAATATAAAAATATACATCTTGTCATATGATCATTTGTCTGTTATTCCAATATTTTTCAAAAATAAATTAACTAAATCTGACAGAGCAGTGAGATTATTTAAATTTTATCAACACAAATTGACTGAATGTGGCCCTAGAAAATAAGAAAAATGACACTTAATTGTGGAAAATGTTTTTGAAAAGATCCAGTTTTTTAAATGGTCTACTTCCCTGTTCTTATCTATATTTATGTTTCCATTGGCAAACAGCAAACCCTCTGCAGTGTGTGTTTATCTACACTTGACAGTTTACACTGACCCATGCTGTCAGAGGTCAGAGGTCAATGAGGAAGCGGCCATGCTGATCCACTGGTAAATATGAGAAAACAAACCTGAGTGTTAAACCCATTTACCAGTGGGAGGTTTAGTTTTTCTCTCGTATTTATTTTGGACCGCGAAGCATTTCAGCGTCGTTCCAGCATTTTGGGGAGGTCACCCGTAAAGGTGAACATCAGTCAGCGGAGCCAAAGAAAAGCAAGACTGACACCTTGAAAACCTGAATGACAAAGAAGAAAATAACTGAGGTGACACACAGACCAGTGAGAATCCAGGGAGAGGCTTGTTTATGGGAGCTCAGGTTGATTTATCCACCATAATGTCAGGTTACAATGAAAAGTGAATATTTCAGGTTTGTCAGGCTGTGCCTCCACCTCTGTTACTCCTTTCCCTTTTCACATGAGCTTTATCACTTATACTTTAAAGAAAAAAAATGTTTTTTTGGCTCTGCATGTTAAGGTCATACGTTATCAGTGATTTCTGCCACCTCAGCTGCTTTGCACTTTACTTGTATGTAAACTCACTTTTCTTGCTGTCAAATATTTTCTGAGTTAATCTAGCCTTGGTTACATATTAATATTATGCCTTCAAACTTTTAGATTCTATCTCTCAACAGGCATCTCCATTTTTGTGTATGCCTCTGAAATTAATGTCCCCAAAATTATAAGATTACTCCTATTTCTACATCACTAATTTTGCATCTCACTAATTCTAAATTACATTTCTCTATATACTGCTATGGAATTGCTGACCAATTAAGTCTTGTAGACCAATTAAAAGTCATCAAATGAATGTATAGTAATGAATAGTAGGCCTATAAAATTACCTGTGAATTCAAGTGAAGAAGTTTAAAGCAACAGGAGATTAAATAAATCGTCTACATGCACCTGAAAACTGTAGCTACTGTATTTTATTAGAAATAATAAACATGTTACTGTGGAAATGTCCTCATCTGTCACAACTGTTTTATTTGGTTAGTTTCATCATACTATAATATAATATAATATAATATAATATAATATAATATAATATGTTTATTCAGTAAATGAGTTACGAAGGAGAAGGTCCCGCCTACGAGGTACCTAATTGGACAAGCCGAGCCCAAGGCTGACGTCACTGCTGGTCTTCCAACCAATCAGAACAAAGCCCATTGACCTAATGGCTGAAGTTTAACGTCAACGTTTCCACCGCGGCGTCGTTCAACGACTCTGGTAAGAAAATATTTATTTTGTTTAAATGTGAACTTTCCGCCACGAAACTTCCGCAACAGCAGCGTTAATTCGCATGACATTATCCCGAGTTACTTCACGACCGATAACGTTAAAAAAAGAAAGATTAAAAAAAAAAAAAAAAAAAGTACGAATAACGTTTGTGTTCAAAACGTTAGCAAGTGTTAGCTAACGCGGCTAAAAACGTTAGCTTGGTACAAGGACCGTTGAGGTGGTTTGTTGACACTGGAAGTTGAGAAATGTTGAACATTATCTCACATACTTACGTTTAACGGGGATTAAAGTCACATGAACAGGAGTTGAAGGTTTTAGTTTAATTTAAATTTTGAAAAGCTGTGTGAGATTGTGTGGTGGCTAATCTCAGTGCAGCTGTTCTTAGCACTACCAACCACCAACCACACGAAATGGTTAAAAAATGGTTATGGTCTTTACAGTTGACCACAAAACATCTGAAGATTAAAATAACTGACCTCCTATTTTAAAATAATGGGTGTTTTTAGAGTGTACATTGAGTGACATTAGTAGTAATATTGAGTGTATTTGATGAGACTCTACGAGACAAACCAGTATCTATCCATCAATCTATTAATATATGTGTGCAGTTGTAGGGAAATAATAATAATAATAATAATGATAACTTGATTTATATAGAACCTTTAATAACTAGGTTGACTAAGTGCTCTGACACATGAATCAGAGCAGGATCTAAGTTAGATGGAGTTTTATAGGAGGACAAAACAACATACTAATAATAAATAATTACAGGGAGCAGATACCATGTATGCACACACAATAAGGGGAATACAGGGAGGATTTAAATGATAATAATAAAGATAACTTAAAAGAAAAAAGGATGTCATAGCAATAAGTACGAAGAGGCAAAAAGATGATGAAAATGACGAGTAAAGTCCAGTTTATTCTGGTTTGAGGAGGCCTTTGTGTCTTATTTGGTTAAAACCGAATCTAAACACTCAGGGCTGGTAAAACATCTTCACTTTCTAGTGTTCCTGCTTTAATGGACTAAAACTCTGTGTAAGATACAAGAGCACACACTCACACTCAGAATCATCCACCCACTAGACACAAAATAGAAATACAGCTCCTGTGTCCTCCTCCTGTCCTTCACCTCCATCTTTTCAATTAGCCTCCTGAGAGCCCACAGTCTGTTTTTCCATCTACCCCACTGACTCTTCTTCCCTACACTGCTATCAAACTGTGCCTTCTCTCACTTTCCACCATTTTTATTGACCTCCTTTCAATCTCAGGTGTAGACGAGGCGCAGTTTGCTTCAGTTTCTCAGTCCAACCGAGTGTCTAATAAGTGGCGACACAAGGGGTTGAACTCCAAGCAGGTTTTGTACATAAAATTCGAAGGAGATGTCGCATGATGGAAATTTTTTTATATTGTGGTGGGCGAGGTTTAGATTCACTCACACAATTCAAGTTAAGTTTCAAAGTTTAATTTAGTTGTTCTCTTTTCCTTAAATCTATAAAGTGTCTTGTGTGGTGGAGAAAATATATAGAGTTCAGGGTTTAGGTTGGATGGCCTCCACTTTGGAGCTGTGTCTGCTGTCATTGGTCTCCAGAGCTGCAACCAAAGAGAAATGTATGCGATTAAAAGTGTTTGATTTGATTAATTTACCTAATTAGTATGAACTTATTTCACTTCAGTGTGAGTCTCGACTGTGTCGCTGACATTTACTGTCGCGTTTAGGCCAAAACGCACTGCTGCCAACAACCATGTACAGCCCCCCCACAGCTAGGTCTGTGGCAGCTAGACGGGGCATTGATGGCACTTCACACCACTGTCCTATTTCCAGCCTCACCACCCACGGAAAAAACACACGTGCTGTTTTGTGCCTCCTGGCTCCCGTAGCTTTTGAACTTTCCTCTCCTCACCTCTTACCGTCTGTGTCACCTAATCACCTTTCTATGATTTAGTAGCAAGTAAACACTATGTGTTGCACGTCTAACCAACTTTAAAATTCAGAAAAATGCATATTAAAACACCCAGTGCTGCGTGTGAACAAGTGTAACTTAGTTGGGAAGTGGCATTTGAAAGCCACAGTGTGGCGCTCTTTTCTCTTGGTACATTCTCTTGAGTAGATTTTAATATAGATTATAGTTTGCCTCTGATTTGGAAGTTACCTATTAGTCTTCCATGGAATTTTTCAAAAATCTTGAAACAGGTATTAACAAGATTTTTTGATAGAAATGTGATTGAAGACATAGAGTCCTGCAGCTATAACTGGCTGGCTCACCTCAGGACACACACAGTCAATGTTTTAGTTTTGTTCCCCTCTGTTTGTACCAGCCACTAGATGACACTAATGTCCAGCTGATAATTCAGGTTTAGACACATTACCTTTGTCAGTGCATTTCCTTCTGCTCTGACAAGTCAAATTTAAAAGCTCAGTGCAATAATTCGAGTTGTTTTGCACTTTAATTGTCAGAGTGGATATAGAGGGATGCCTCAAACTTAACTTCATGTCCTGAGTGAAATGACCGTATTGTTAACTTTTGATAAACTGCAGCACAGTTTATATCATTGAAGACAACATCACAGACCACAACCTCTGGTATGATCATGGAGTAAAACAGGAGAATGTCTGGATAACTCGTGTGCAGCAGAAAAAACAATATGATGGGAAGCAGACATTACATATTACACAAGGCAGGTTTCCCAGGATTTGTGATTAAGAACTCTTATCTTGATCCCCTTTTCCTCCCTGTACTGGAAATCCCCCCCCTTTAAACACAGCAGTTTGTTTTGCCCTCAATTAATTTAGTTTTCTTTGTCATTGAAGTCAGTCAGCTCGTTCACAGGAAGCAGCGCACTTCTTTTCTGGAAATATTTACCAGATATTCAATTCACTTACAGCCTTTACTCAAAGCAGCTCACTCCAAAGTCAGTCATGAGTCATTAAACAAAAGTATTTATTAGATTGTAATGCACATATACAAAGAGAAACTGCTGATAGAAAACAGGATTGCTTAGGCACTAGAGATGGGAGGATTAATTATTTTATTGTGATTAAAGACACTTGTGATCATTAATTTTCATCTTGGTGACATCTTCCAAACCAGCAAACCAAGGTTGACACATCACTCTCTGCCACAAGTTCAACTGTTCAGTTTCAGTTCAGTTTCACTTCTTCGCCACAAGGCCAGAATTTATTTTTCTTTAAGGGTAATTCCCGTAAGTTCATTGACTTTTTTTAATACAGGAGTTATTTCAGTATATTTTAAAGCCACTTTTTAAAAAAAAAAAATCATATTTACATTGCACAAATATTTTGGAGGTTGTTCAGCAGCAGCAGGGAGATGTTTTGCAGGTGGAGATGCTTCACTGATTTAGTTGGTTGGTAACTAGAGAACAGAGAGAAACAGATCAGAGCTTCTGTTGATCAACAATCAATTTTGACCAAATGCAAACTAACAAGTAAAGTAACAAGTCCTCGCTGCCTAATCCTAAACTGTGTGGTGAAGTTAATGTTAGTCAGTATTTTCAAGATCAGCCTGGACATGTCGTCCGGGGCGTCTGCACGCCCTCGCCAGTTTACTCCATTTTGCCTTAATATAGAGAACAACAATAACGGAGCAGAAACACTGCTGGAGTGCAAGGCATGCTGGTCAGTTTTGAGTTTGACCAGGTCATTATAGATGGACTAGTTATTCATTTATGTATATGACTGTTAGCGCCTCTTATTTATGTTTGACTTACACTTCTTGGTCCATTCAGCTTCAGGGTCAACGCAGACTTTTCCATTGTGTGTGCGGAAACTGAAAAAAAAAAAAAAAAAGTGATGAAAATGATAATTATTCTGTGTGTGTGTGTGTGTGCGTGCGTCTGTGTGAGTGTTTACAAGAGTCTGTTTACACTTACATTAACGCCTTCACACATCGTCCATTGGCGTGTTGCTCGTATGGGACCCCGATCACATCTTCACTCACATCAGCAGAGGAGACCATGGTGCAGCACAGGGGGACTGCATTTCTCTGGACTGGATGACGCCCTCCTAAAAGAAACAAACGCACACACATAGTAAGACACACTTAATAATTAATAATTTACATACAGTTACTATAAGTAGTGTAGACAGGAAATTAAGTTGAACCAGCAGAGTTTTGTGGTGTTGCTGTTGCTCTCTAGGGTGCAGTTCATTAGTAGGTTGGTGCAATAGTTATATAGTGAATAAGAAGCTTTTTATGATGAATTTAGCTTTATTTTCCAACAGAAGGATAGAATAGGATTATAATAATAATTTTATTAGAGGTCTCTTAACATAAATGACAAATTTTCACATATAATTAAACACATAAGTCCGATATCTTCCACAGCTTCATGCAGCTGTTTTTCAAAATAATGCACATATGCATTTTTTTTTTTTTAATGTTCATTCCAGTTGTTGTTTATGTGACATGAGTTGAATATATACAGCTGAAAAGAAGATATATGGTCTGTCTGACTGGTTCAGTGTAATTATATCTGGTAATTAATTTGACTTACCTCTAGGAGGTACACTCAGACACACTGGGAGCAGGAGGAGAAAGATGGACAGGACCCTCACAGACATTTTGAACTTTTGCACTCACTGGTTGACTGGTCAACTGATCGAGCTGCAGCTGTAGATGCTGACAGATGTTTGGGGCTTTATTGGTGTGAGTACGTCAAGCTCATCTCTTTGTGGGTGGGCTCTGATGACGTGCTTCTACATGGTATCGTGCATAAGTTTAAATTGCATGTGTGGGCTTTGGTGGTTGTGGTATTTTCACACCTCCGCCCATCAATCATTTTTGCCCTCTGTGCAGATTCAGACTACCTTCATCATTCTCAATCTTTCTTGGAAACAACCTTGCAAATGTTTGCATGAACACAAAAACACACACACTTAGGCACACACAAAGTATGAAAATGAGTGTTTGCTGATTCACTGACAGTAATTATTATTATGATTGATTATTTTTAGACTTAAGGTGTCAATTTTGAAATGACGTGGTGTTCACCTTTAAGCAGGGTTCCCATGGGTCTTTGAAGTCTGAAAAGTTTGTGAATTTATGTATATGTGCAAAACAAGCTGTTGAAGTTGAAAGTTTTTTGTTGTCCTGGAACGAAGATGAGGCCTAAATGTTTTCTATCTATCTTCTTGCATGAGTGATGTGTTAGTGCTTTTGCACATTGCTATGTTCCTCTAAAATTTAACATCAGAGTGATGGAGGCTGAAAAAACAGCAGCTCGAGGTGGTTTGTTCTGCATCTCAGGTCTTCTTCCTGATGGGGGATGTTTCATGATTCATGCCAGTGCAGATGTTTTGTGCAAACCAGCTGTACATGTTGTAAAAGATCCTGAGCTTGTCTGTGAAAACTAAAGAGAAACAATAAGTACAGGCCATCTCATGTAGTCATGTGTTTCTACCCTTAAGTTCTGTTTACTGTATTTATTTTTGTCAGTGGTGTCAATGAACTCCATTACTGCTTCTGTCTAGAAACAAAAACCCAGCCTACTCTGAACCCGGAACATGGTTAGCAGCAGAGATCTCATTCAATATTTTCTCAAAACTTTCACAAATCAAACTGAAACTATATAGATAGATAAATACTACAAGAGACAAAAATACTTTGCAGGCAAAGGAAATGCAGAATGCTAATCACTGTCAGACTAAAATATGGGTACATACACATTGTAAAGAGTTATACAGCAGAGCGTGAGAGACCATGGCGAACACAGAAGCCCACCTCTCCCCTCCCTCCTCCTGCAGTTCGGTGGGAGTGAGACACTCCCCCAGGGCAAGAATCAGCTGATTTACAATACAGAGGAAAAAACGATCTGACTGTGAGCAAACCCACATTAGCTTTTGTTAGGAACTATGTGGTGACACACCGAGTAACAGAGAAGGCCAGTGTAGGAGGAAACTAGTGGGTTCAGAGCTGGTGTGATTTTATGATGATCAAGATTTAGATCAAGATAATAAGAAGCAGGGATTTCTGCTCCTGTAAAGAATTTAATTAAGAATTTAGTCTAATGTAATTAAGACAGTTACAACCAGCTTATAAAATTGGACTTTTCAGCCACAATTATTTTAACGTTATCAATTGAGGAGTGAGGAGTCATTACATCCTCACTGTTGTGCAGAAATTTTTCCATCGAGTGTTAAACTTTTTGCATTTTTAGCAATTGTGGTTGATAAACCACACTGAAATACCAGTGCAACAGGAAAATGTCTTCACGTCTGCTTCCTCTTGACATGCATCACAATATTGAATAAGTCTTCAAATGAAGGCCTTAGATATGTGTGAGAGCCCTCCTGTCATAGAAAGTAGAAATAAATTATTCTGATTATTCAATTCATTATCTTTTATATTTTAACTTTACATTATCCTCCTCCTCCACCTCTATGTTTTCCTTTATTTTCATTTGTTTTAGCACTTTTTAGTTTGTATAAATAAATTTTGTTTTTAAATGGAAATTAACTTTCTCAGTCACATATTTATTTAGAACCAGAAATCAGCTTCTCAAGAATAGAAATGTGGCAAGACACTAATAACAGCCGGTTACTTCCTGACCCACCAACAATAAAGGACTGGATTGAAACGGTCGATGAGGTAAATACAGAGACTGTCTGTAAAAATTCACCTAGGCAGGTGGGGGTAGGGGCTGAAAAGTAAAGCCACTGTTGAAGAGCTTTAAACCTTCAACTGCACTGGTTGTTAAAGAAGTCAGATTGTATTGAAGTCTATGGGAAAATGTCCCTACTTCTCCCTTGATTTATTAGCTCAGTAAACGTTTTCCTAATGAGTTTATGGTCTCAGTCTCTAGTTTCAAGTCTTCAATACAACATGATGTTAATTTTTTAAATGATGGTCCATTTAGAGGAAAATAGACCATAAAGCAGGGGATGAGTAAGGGGGGAGTGGCTACTGTCTGATTGACAGACTGTACCACCTTCTTCTCCAAATATGTTTTCTTCTGATTTAAAAAAAATAAGATGGCCGACGGACAAATTGCAAACTGAAGCCTGGAATTTCTGCTCCCGAGAGGAATTTAGTCTAATTTAAAATGGCAGCTCACAAACCAATGAGTGATGTCACAGTAGGTCGACACTGGTCGGTGGTTGGAGGACTTTTATTGTGTTGGCCATACCTCAGTCAGGATGACAACAAGTTATCACTCAGAAAAGACTGAGATGCTGTCGAAAGCTCTGGAAAAATCCTGAATTCAAATTTTTCTGTTTGTTTGTATCAATAAGTCAATTTTAAGCCTGCATCCTGACAAAAAATTAAAGATAAATCATATTATTTTTTTCTCCATGAAACATTTGGTTTTCTTCTGCTTAGAAAAAACAAAATGGCTGACAGACATATTGCGAAATATAGGCTTCAAAACCAGCAGCTCACAAACTAATGGGGGGTTTCAGGGCAGGTTGAAACTTGGTGTGTACTTGAATAAAATCAAAAATAAAAATGCCTCTGACACATTTGAAGATAAAACTTTCATATCTTGAACAACATGTGGGAGCATTACACTCCAACTGTTAACCACAGTAGACATGATGCACGTTTCATGTCTGATGCTTTAAACAGATGAAAAAACACAGAATAAGTCAAATAAAAGGCAGATACACAAGCGGAAATCAGTGGATGTTAGATTAAAGTGCAACATTTATTTCTGACCAATGTTTTCATGGTTACACAACTTTCAAATAAATAACTATGTAATTCTATAACTAAAACATTTTCTCAATAAAACTTCACAAATTAATAAGTGGATGCACAGTAGTTATATTAACATGACACTGTTCATAATCGTTCTTCTAGATAAACTTTGTAATAAATATATCAAAACATCATCTATTAATTTAAACTAATAAATATTTTCACTTATTTAAAGAAACTAAATATTTAACATAAATTTATATAACAAAATTATATTCTTCAAGTGCTTGGTTTTGATTGGTGTTGAGGCCGTCATGTTGACAGTCTTCAGGGTGAGGAGGAGAAGGTGGAGGTCTACTCGCTGTCCTTGTACGAAGTGCTTCCGTCAGCAGGCATCTCAGACGCGGAGGGAGGATGAAGGAGGGGAGGCGGTGGAGGTGATGAGGGAGAGGAGGGAGACCGGGGACGGGGAGACAGTGGTGGCCTGAGCCTGTTGTTTCCTGTGAGGAAGACGACAGAAGACAAAATATTTGAGACCCAATGATGAAGAAGCGATGGGAGTGAATGAGCGCGTGAACGATGTGAAACTTACCTAAAAGCTTGAATCTTGGCACGAACCCAGGGAGAATTCAGGTGACTGCAGAACAGACCGGACTTCGTCTGAAAGCTGCAGGAATGAAAGGAAACGTTAGCACTTTACAGACTCTTTCTCTTTTAGTATTAGCAGACCAATAAATGAATTTGTAGTTTTACATAATTGGCTTAACTTCTATTTGGAAAAGAAAAATTGAGGCAAAATTGAATCAACTTGTTTTTTGTTTTCAATGCTACCAATCACTTTCCCAGACTATTCCCTGTTTAAGGTGCTAAATTAAACAGGGTTTGTTCTGATACTTACATGACAGCTTTGACACATGGTGGGTTAGGGGGCTGGACCAAGTATCCCAGGATCGGTTCAGTTATCTCCTGCTTGTTGACTTTCGTACAGCAGGTTGCCAGCTTTTCAGCTATAAAAGAAAAAAAAAAAAAGTTAATTTTAAAAAAAAAAATGCCACTTTAAACAGGAGGAAAAGTCATTTCTGAAATCTTGAAGCTTGTTTGTCAAAAACGTACAGTTACCTGGCGAACTGGACTCCGTGAAAGCCACCAGGACAATGGCGAACAGCACACATTTGAGAAGACTGCCACAGGTGAACATTTTCACAAAGGATGGTAACTGAGAGAGTGGACTGATAAAGGTTGAACAGATTAATTTCTGTTGGCGTCTTCTGTCTTCTGCTGTCCTTGTCAGAGACCCTGGTGAACTGACAAACATCTGGAGGCATCGGTTATTTAAGGTCTGAAAAGCAGAAGTGACGTCTGGTTAGTCATCTTCCTATTTATTTTTTTGATTTTTTTTCGTCCTCTCTCTTCATCTGAATGGATGACCTCCTCATTTCTGGGGATTTCCATGAAGTGACCGGCTACCCACCAACAGGAAACACTTTCATCATTTGGCTGCAATTGGAAAATTAAGTCATGGTTTTTTCTTACTATTGAAGTTTAAGGAAGCCCTCGCTGGACTGAAGTCAAGGTCATGTTCCAAATTGTCTCATCAACTAATGTCTTTAAATAGAAAAGAAAAAGGTACATATCAGTCACCAAACTAAGTTCAAGCATAAATCTGCCTCATCTTCCTTTGAACACATTTTTTTTAATTTTAATTTCCCAGGAAATTAAAATAAAAATGACTGTGAATAAAGTGAACCAGCTCTAATTTTAAGAAACTCTGGCATTTATGTACTATTTGTCATAAAGAATTTGGCAATCGCTCTCGAGAGAACATGTTACGGCATGAAGTCATAATGAATTCCAGCCCAGTGACACACAAACTCCCACCCATATGTAAGGTGACAGTCAGTCATATACAAAATGACTCACTTTTGTCCATGAGAATGAGCAGTGATCTCTCAGTTATTGCTGACATCATCAATCAAACAGTTCACCTTCATGATGCTTCATGATTTTTTTAATATATAATATAAAAAACATATCACAAGTGAAATAATGAGTCAACATCTTGAATCTGCAGTCAGGCAGGGATTTGAATGTCATATAAACCAAGGAACCAGTTTGTGGGGACCGAAGGGCAGGGCTCTAAATAACCCTGAATTTCATTTTTTTTTTTTTTTTTTTTTTTTTTTATATCCTTGAACAAAGTTCAACAAATTCAAGTTGAAATTAAGTTATGATCAAGATAAGATAGAACTTTATTAATCCCAAAGGGAATTATTATGTCAGTTTGCTCCAGATTACGACACCAGATGAGTGACAAAACAAGAAATAAGTTAAATAAAAATATAAAGTGTACAATATATATTCATAATTGTAAGTGGTAGGAATTCACATTGTTATTGGATCACAGCAGCTGAAAAGAATTATGTTATGTCAATTGAAAAAGATTAAATAAGTGAGTTTGACAACATTGCGTTTAATTAATCTTGTGTGAAGACGTTTACAATACACAGTATAACAGGTGGTTTTAAAAGTGCAGCAATCAGAATCTGTATTAATGTCTGAGTTTGTATTCAAATATATATATCTCTTGTTTTTTAAGAGGATATGTTGGAGCTGAGGAGTGAGTGCTACAGTCTGTCAGTCACACAGTAGCCACGCCCCCTAACTCACCCCCTGCTTTCTGGTCTATTTTCCTCTAAATGGACCATCATTTAAAAAATGAACATCATGTTGTATTGAAGACTTGAAACTAGAGACTGAGACCATAAACTCATTAGGAAAACATTTACTGAGCTAATAAATCAAGGGAGGGACATTTTCCCATACTGACGTCTCACACGCCCCCTGATGGTCATTAGAAAGAACGGAGAAGGTTTAAGGCTCTTCTGCTTTGGCTTCACCTTTCATCCACTTTTATATCCTGTCAGATATTTCAAAAACCTTTATCTCCCTTCAATCATACAGTGTTGCTTCAGACAATTTCTGTAACTTTCCGATACCGAAAGATCTGACTTTCACATCCCCAACACATATCACACAGTGGCTGGGCAGTTCTACAGCTGAAGTCAAGGATTATAAACACATTGACAGCACGCCATAAAAACATTTTCCCCAGCTGCTGTAGCTTCTACTGTCCAGTCCAAAATAGTGACATGGATGCTGTTTGTTGTACTTTAGTGGTAGGTCAGGTGCACCTCCACCAAGTGATGCACAGTGGGACAACAAACAGGCAGTCAGATGGACTGACACACAACTGAAGATATATAATATATATCAGTAGATAGATCTATGTACTGTGCAGTGTCTATTTGCAATGAGTTGGGGAATACCACTTATTTAACCAAAGCCTAAAAAAAAAAAAAAGACAGGAAATGACTAGGAATTGCATCAGGATAAAAGCAGAACCCTCTGTACTTGAGAGACTTTCAGTTTTTTGTTAACTTGTGAAAACAAAACCAGCTGTAAGTGCATGGGTTTTGATCGAAACCAAACTTAAGAGTCTAAATGCAAACCTTTTAGGACTTTAACGTTTTCTACAAACAGTGTTCTGTGTCCAGCCGGGTTCGGTCGAAGCGACTTCCTGACCAGTATCTTCAAAGGTGCTTCAATATTTCTGTTGTATTCAGTGGATAAAGAAAAAGAACTAGGTAGTTGATCTGAGCACCTACAGTGGGACCAAAGAAGAATAATTCATTTCCAGCTGCAGAGCTAGTCTTCTTTTCCTCTCTTGATATTTCAAAGAAAAAGTCATCGTCATCCTCTCTGTAGAAGAGAAAAGGTGTGGGAAACAAGCGCTACACAAGCTTGAGTTTAATTTCGCAATCAAAAGAATTTGTTGCATGAAATTCTAAAGTATAAGTTTTATGTTTGTCTCAAGAATTTCTACACTTAAAGATACGACTGTGTGCTTTGGACATTAGTCCAATTTTCCCTCCATATATGCAAATTAATATCCCTTTCCCACCAGAGTGAGTGGGTCTACCTACGTTTATATCTAATAAAAGCTGATCCAGCACCTTTCCACTGCCAGTTGAGTTTGTCTTTCTGTTCGGGCTGAGGACGTAGGTTTTATTCCCGGGTTGTTGCTCTGACTTCACTGTGGATTGAAGCTGATAAATACCTGTCTATTGCAGAGTTAACCCAGGTCTGAAAGCCTTTTATTAGCCTTTTGCTGACAAAAGCCGGATGTTAGCTGGTCTTAATGGGCTTTTGAGCAAGTGACTGAGTGGGTTGACCAAGTTGAGATAAAATCCCAAAGTATTCTCATGTTTCTGTAGATGGTCAAAAGGCAAAAATAAATCAGACTTCCTTCCTAGTTTCCTATTAGCCAACTTCTCTTTCTCAGTCGCAGTTGTAGGCCTTCCTCACAGGCCTCAGCATGCAGAATGGACAGTTTCCCACTAAACTCTTTGATAATAAGTGAAGTTGAGATACATCCACGTATCCCGGAAGTCTTAGTATTGTGCAAAGCAAAGAGCTTTGCAATTTAAACAGTGACCTTTGTGCTAACATGAGCAACATGAAAGAAATGTGAAGGGTTTGTTTGAGACATTTTCAAAAGTCCGGGCATGTTTTGTCAACAAGCACTTGAGTTGTCTCAACGTATACACCTGCTTTTTGTTTGCTTTAAGATTCCTTTTTTCTGAATGAAACCCAAGTTTCCAAGAGATCACATGCATTCTGAAATCTGTTTATTTTGCTATATTTGTCACTTCCCCTTCTTTCTTTAACCCATGCTGAGTGAATGTCTGTAGCTTTCTGGAACCACTTTCTAATGAAGTGATTGGAGCGTTAGACCAGTTTTAACTGGAACTTGAATATTTTATCTCTGCTTTAATGTCCGCCATTATCAATACACTTATTCTCAGTTGTGTTAGTATTTTTGGCATGACGTCGAGGATTGGGTCTCTAGAATCGGTAATTCCACTTTGCTACTATGGATATTTGGCAGGTCTTCCTTTATGCACAGCGAGACCCTTGCAGATGGTCCAGAATGCAGAAGCCCGTCTGTTTCGATCTTCCTGTCACTCCACTATTTCTGATCTGTGGTTTGAGATGAATCAGCTTCTGAAGTCTCTCAGAGCAGAGACGTCCCTCTGTCTTCAGGAAGCTCCTTAAGACTAATCTCTTCAGAGAAACCTCGTCTACTCAAACACTGACAGGTCGCAGTTATGCTGCGCTTATCTGATGTCCTGCAATTATTCAATAGATGTAGAACTTAATACTTAGACCAAACCCTTCTACTGCACTGAAGCTTTACTCATGTCCCTCATTGCAAGTTGCTCTGGGACATATGAGTAAATGTATATATTTATTATCTACTGCTGATTGTGTATCTTGCTTGTTGATTCAGTCTTAGGGCTAATGACATGGATGCTTTAGTTTTTCTTTTGGGTTTTAGGACTGAGGTATTTTTTGTGGCTAACATTGTATGAGTATCTGCAGTGACTGAGCCCTTATTTACAAACTTATGGAGGTTTTCACCCACTGCTACAATCACATTTGTTTGCTCTGTATTTCATTATAATTTTTGTTAGACGAATCAACCTGTGAACAGTTTCTCACAGAGGCTGCTGGTAATGCTGTTGATTTAGTTTGCAAGAACGAGGAGTAAGGATGTAGCTCATACATCCAGTGAGTAAACAAACGCAGACACCATTTCCTGTCTTATCACACATATTCACAAGTAAAGCATTTGTGTAAAGCTTGTGGTTGATAGGCGCAGGCCTGATATCAAGAAGCTGTCCCCAGTTTTATCTGTTAAAACTACTGGGGGTGTTCAATAATTTCAATAATTTTCCCACTTGCTTGCTAGTATATTGAGAAATGACAGTGGATCAGGTGGGACTTGCTGGAAATCCCATTAAACGAACCGGGAACGTCAAGTTGTGTAATCTTCAGTTGCAAACTCAAAAGGATATTTCCTGCATTCTTGTATAAGAACAGTAGAATCTGTGTGGGCCTTCTTCAAACCCACCATTATTCCCATTGGTGAAGAAAGGCTTCAAGCTGAAGAAGAAGGGCCCTTAGGGGCCTTAGAGGATTAGACCAGGGGACCCCTGTATCAGCAGCTTTGGTCATCATGGAAGCAGAAACCTGGCTGCAGGCCTTTGCAGATGTCCGATTGTGTAGCCTCCCTGGGGATGTTTGTCTCAGGGCTGGAAAGGAACCTATGGATGATTGTTGAACCCCAGATTCAAGACAAACAACGCAGATTGTGTTGTGGGTGTGCAGACAGGACCGGGGGGACAATCCCTAACGCAAGGAGACACCTAGAAAAAGTTTCTTACTGCTGCTGTTTTTCAAATCCAACACCCCAGTCAGTTCTCTCCGTTCACAACATGCTCACTGGGTTGACAGTGAATTTCAACAGGGTAGTGTCATTGTGCACTTATTAGAAATTACATTTGCGAAGTGTGACCATGATTATTTCGTAACTAGAAGGTGTTTGCTTTGCTCGCTTGAGATAAAATGAATGTTTTACTTTCCTGTGTGGGTATTGTGTGACATGCGACATGGAAATTGCATCACCTTCAGTGTGGACTCGTGTCCTCATTCCTCTGTGGGCAATTTCACAAGTTCACGAGTGTCTTATGACTCCTGTATACTTCATCAGTTGTTCTTCTTTCCCCTCACTCTTTCAGCGTCGCCTCAGATAATTTCTTTTTCTCTGTAACTTTCCGAAACCGACAGTTTGACGTTCACTACCATGTTAGACACAGTGACTGGCCAGTAGCAGAGGGGCAAGGATTATAAACACGTGCAGTTTCTTTTTGCCTTTGTTTTCCTGTGTTGATGCATATCAGCTCTTCAAAACACATCCTAGCTACTGTAGCTTCTGCACTGCATGTTGCACTAAAGCCCTGGGGATGTGAGAATGAAGTTACAACAGTGTAAGAGCTTCCTTTGACCAGCTGTTCACAAACCTGCTGAGAGCAACTTGTACAGGCAGAACCTTAAAGTTGATGAGGGAGCAGGGTTGACATGTTTCAGGATGTCCACAGTGACTGGTCTTTGACAGGTGACCACTTTGTGTATTGTAGTGATTGAGAATAACACACAGGAGGTATTTTGTCCATCTGATAATCCATAGATTGACATCAATCACTGTTATGAATGCTCTAATTGCAGCATTTTATGGTTTTATGATCAGTTCTGACAAATGGCTGAGGCTGAAATGATCAGTGCTGCAATCTGTATTTTTCTATCCTTCACTCAAAAAGGAAGCTGAGCTCAGCTGAGCTGATGCCTGACACCTTTGTACCAGGCAAAGGTACAAATTTGTTTTATCTTTGCAGAAGTTGTTTAGTTTAGTTTTGGAAGAATTGTTTTTTGGTTTTTAGACAGAGCCACAATATCTATTATATCTCCATCTTTCTGTGTTTGTATCTGAATCTGGTCAATGTTAGAAGAAATTATTCTAATTATTATTTTAATTACTATATTTTGATTTTGAAAAGCGAGACCTTTCTAGTCTGAAAATGAAAGTGCTTTAATTACACCTGTTAAATAGATATAGTAGAGGATGTGGTCGGATAGGGAGGTTTGCAAAAATGTAATTTCAGCTGGAAATTTTGTGACTTCATTGGTTCCACATGCCAGGAAGGAGTGTTTCCTTCATCTGTCAATTACTTCCTGCCCTCCCGCCACTGACTGCTTTAAGTTGTAAAAAGAAACAAGAAAGAGGAAGCAATTATGCCAAATAAGAGAGTTTCAGAGCAATGACAAGGTCATGTGCTGCTTTAGTCACACCAGTGTTTCACTGAAGTTGCTGTTGAGATCAGTATATACTTGATTCTTGACCAGATGCTTTGTCATGCTCATCACACCTGGGTTGCACAATGTGATGAAATGGAGTTTCAGTTTCCTGCAACCAACATGTTACTAAGTAAACAGAGTAAACTTTTTCATGTGTGATATCTGCCATTTGCAGCGCAAACACCTGTTGCCTGTTGTCATTTTGACGTGTTGTGACAAACATGACACTTTCCACTATAGATATAGTGTCTATGTGTAGGCTTAATCTAAATATGTCAGACTTGGAAAATGTAGAGATGGTGACCTTTTAGAGACTAAATGGTCAAAACAGTCTGTCAATCACACAGTAGCCACGCCCCCTAATCCATCCCCTGCTTTCTGGTCTATTTTCCTCTAAATGGACCATCATTTAAAAAATGAACATCATGTTGTATTGAAGACTTGAAACTAGAGACTGAGACCATAAACTCATTAGGAAAACGTTTACTGAGCTAATAAATCAAGGAGAAGTAGGGACATTTTCCCATAGACTTCAATACAATCTGACTTCTTTAACAACCAGTGGAGTCGCCCCCTGAATGAAGGTTTAAGGCTCTTCAGCGTTGGCTTCACCTTTCAGACCCAGATTCTTCATCCATTTTTAGATACAGTCTTTGGCTGGAGTATTGCCCGTGGGCCGACAAATTATTTTCACGCATAAATATAATATTATTTCTTCTCATAATGAGGCAGATCGCTCTGATAAGCAGATGATGGGAAGTTAGATTTTAATTTTAGCAGAAAAACATCTACCAGAAGTTCTCAGGTCTCACTACAACAACGCTGCACTGTGGAGTTTTTGGTCTTTTCATCTTTGTTGTTACGCCGCGTCGCCTCCACGTTCTTACTCAGCCACACTCTTTTACAATTGACTTTACAGATTCCTCCCATCTACCTTTTTGTGTTTGCTTTGGCGTTTGTGTTGTAAATAAATGAGTTTTGTTACTTCGTCTAAGATGTGAGCTGCAATACTCTACAGGTGAGGGACAAGATGCTGGTTGCAGAAAAAGGTTATATATAGATATGAAATTATCTAAGTTCCATTCTAATAACCTGACTCTTCACTCCTTATTCAGAGCTCCCAGCCACGAGACTCAGTCATTATTAGTATTAGTTTTCCTAGAAACGGGTGTGAAGACAAATCATCATCATCATCATCATCATCATTTGTGACAAATATACCAAAATTAACCGCTGATGACTGGTGTGAAGTGAGTGAAATTAAAAAAAAAAAAAAAAAGTATTGTTTCAAATTTAATTTTCAAGGTTTGTACAAAAACCCCAGGTGAATTTAGACACATGGCATTGAAGCTATACAAAAAAATATTTAAAAAGAAATAAGGGGAATAAACTCATGAAATAACACGATGGGTTTGAGCTGAAGAAGCTGTGCCGTTCTCATCTTCTACAGGCAAATGTGATAAGAACCACAATAGATAAGTAAAGAAAACACTAACCACATCTTTATCTGATGCCTCGTAGTGACACAGTTGCTTTAGGCCACTTCAGAGAATCAGACAGTGATCTTTGTCTTGCTTTTAGTTTGTGACTCAGCTCTTCCTGAAGCAGGTTTGGCTGGTTGATCAAAGCCTATAACAGCTACATGTGTGACTAAAACTGATATTGTTAACTTCGAAAAGTTCATAGAGTTTGGGCTGAATGTGGAAAACTGGTTGGTATCTGGTCTGGCTGATGCGAAAGTCGTCCTTTTTATGACTATGTTGTTTATTTATTTAGTTTTTATGCATCTGTCAGTCCCACTCTCACAGTGTCAGCCACACCTTCAGACAATTTCAAAGTCAGAGGTCACCACATTAAATAAATCAAGAATTCACAAGTTAATTAACTGCAACTGGACTAATTGGTGGAACAACAACACCTGACGATGAACCATCTTCTGAAGTCTCTCAGAGCAGAAACATCCCTCTCTGTTTTCAAGAAGCTCCTGAAAACTCATCTCTTGCCTTTACTTTACTGATGCATAAGGACTTTGACATGAACAGAGAAACACTTATTCTGCAGCAGAAGAGTTTCTATAATCATCAATGTTAAGTTTCAGACTTGACCCTTGAGACTGGGCAGATGGTGACAGAATTTTAGTCTGTAAAAATATTTTTTTTTTAATTTTTTCACAGGTGTAAATGTTGATAATGTGTTATTTTATTCTCTTAATACACATGCATTGCATGGTACTAAATTCTTAAAGGTTCTCCAGAGCACAACTAGCATTACAATGTTTGGTAGCGTACCAGCTTAATAACTAATATTCTTCTTTCTTCTAATCATGAAATAAAAGCAGATACTGGCCTGGGGCAGGAGAGGAATCTGAAACTAAAATCTTATTTCATTTGACTTAATATAGTGCATGGTGTTTACTGACTAACTTCTGCTGCTCATATGTTTGTCACAGCTATGTGACATATGAAAAACAGGAGAATTAACTCCCCCACAGAGTTCGTTTGTACCTCCTTGTTAATTCTTGTAATCTCTCTTGACAGTTTAGGTAGAAATGTCAACTGGACAAATATGGACGCTGAATCATCTTGACCCTCAGTATGAGAGTGACTGATGATTGATCTATACGCAGTATACTGTCTTTGTTCTGTTCTATTATTTATGTAATTGTTAATGCGACTAATCATGTGACTAATAAAAGTCAGAAAAGGTAAAAGTCCGTTGTTAGTCCCTGTGTCCCTTTCAAAATTAAATGCACGGTTTAAGCAAAAACATTCTACCATTAAATATAAATGTTCAGACTTTGAAGCAGACAGTTTATAGTTTATTTAGAAGTTATATAAGCCATGAAACTTAAAATATATTTACTGTGGGCCTCAAGAATCTGTGTCTCCCCCTGCTGGTTAAATTAAGAATAATTTATTTACCAATAATTAGAAGATTTAAAAAAACAATAATGAAAATTTGTGATAAATTTGAGATAATCTTAACACAAAAAATGTTAATCAAAGACCTGTAGGTCTGCCTGTTTGCACCTCCTCAGCTTCTGAGGGTCGACAGCACGTTTTTAAATGTCATGATGTTAAAATGCTTTAAATCTTCATTGCAAAAATTTTTTTTTTTTAGGCTGGAAGAAGCTCTGAATCCTCAGCAGCGCTGAAACCAGTCTGATGAACGTGAACAGCATCGACACCACTGGTCAGTGTGGACAAGAGACGGCTGGACCATAACCTCACAGTACGTTGGAGTTTTTCACAACTTTCTCGCCACCATGTGGGGGAAAACAAAACCTGCAGCAAATTTGACAAAAATGAGGTTTCTAAGGAAATTATACTACAAGTCAAAGGGTTGACTCTGCTCCGCACAGATATATCAAAGGCTGAATTATCTGGGCAAAGCAGGAAACTGCCCTTGGACCACAGACCCCCAAAGGTTCACAAACACAACAATGAATAAATACAATTAAACTACAATAGGGTACAACCGGAGTCTTAAAAAAGGCTCCTGATCAATCACCATGAACTGCTTCAACTGCCATGAGTTTCATGTCAGTTCTGAAAGTAGATTTCAATGAATTTATCAACATATGCAAAAGGTTTGTAACGTACAGTTTTTTGACATGAAAAGAAGTAACGACAAACCCCTTTAAAAAAAAAAAAAAAAAAGTATTTAACAGGAATAGGAAGCTGACAAACGAACATACAACAAGATCAATGCTTAGAGCTTGAAGGGTCCTTAGTCACTTCTTTTTATTTTAAATATTAACAAAATATGTAATTTGCCCAAACTTCCTCATATAACTGTAAATATCATCTTAAAGAGGCGATTGGCTGCAACTTGTACGAACAACTCAGGCGGCATTTATTGTACGTTAGTGTTGTTAGTTGTTAGTATTTCTATATTTAACTTCTTTTTATTTTATTTCTCATGATACCGTCCCCTCGTGCTGCTGTGCCAACTCGAACTGCATCTTATCCGAACTGCGGTGATTGCCAAACTATTTCTAGTGCAAAATTGGGAATTTCTTGTGAATCCAAATGTACAGTTCGTTGTGTCTTGCCCATTATTTCCACATTTCAAAATAATTCTAAGTTAACATGCCACTGTCGCTTATTGTTATTGACCAGTATCAGCATTTTGGCATAACAATCACGATGTGACAACAGTGGTTGACCCATTATCAGATGATTAGTCAAGACTGGTAGATTGATGAAATTGAGTGTATTCATCTTAATATCAGCAAATGACAGATATTACACCCTGAGCACAGCCACAGATAAAGAGACTGAAATTATGTGTGAACTGATAGTGTTGTTCATGATTCCTTCACATTGCATTGCATCATAAACTGCTGTTTTTTCTTAACAGGGAGCTTCATCATTCTTAAAATGATTAGTAGCATGTCATTAAAAACCCATATTCACAAATCTGAGCAGTAAGTTTGATTTTACATACACACATACATACGGCTTAATAAAAGTAAATAGTAAAGTTAGGAATTTAATGGTTAAATATGTATTTATTTATCATTTTATAGACTCAATCATTTGTCCATTCATTAAAGAAATAATCAATAACCAAGAACAAATAAGACACAAGGCAGCTGCATTTTGAATAAATGATATGATTTATTTTGTGGTTCAACTCCAAAAAATAAAATCTCTTCTGCTTTTTTTACTTTAACAAGCAATGTCACAAAAAACTGATAAAAGCTGCTGCGATGTTTTGTTTATGCTTCATCATCATCATCATCATCATCATCATCATCAAGACTTCAATTATAACAAACGATTTATTTCCCAAGAATTTCAGGACACTTTATTTTTCCCTGTGGTGGGAAATTGGAAAGAGAGTGAGAAATTAGAGAAATTTACACTTGTGTTTTGGGGTTTTTTAGTTTTTTTTTTTTGCACAGCATTAGTGTGTTATCATTGTTAGCATGGCTGCAGACTTTTTAAACCTCATTCTCACCTCCAATATCTCCTTCTTGAGCCATTTTGCGTTTGGGCTGATACATGTCCAGACACCATCCTCAGGTTTAACCCTGGAAAACAATGAGACATTTTCATTACCTGAACATCATTTGGCTCTTCCTCTTTTTGAAAGAACCTCTAGTGAAACTTTAGTCCCACAGTGCCCTTTTGGATTTGTTGTTTTCAGTGTCTTGATTCAGGTTTTTTCTGCAAATTTAATTATTAAAGAAACATTTTACTGTACTTACTTTACACATTTAAATCACGCTGCACTTACCAGTAGGCATATTTTTTGCATTTTGGAGTTGGTGTCTGTTTAAAACATCGCTTGATTTTCTCAATTTTTATATGTCCAGCGTCATAACAGCAGTCAAAATGCACAAATGCATCCACTATGACAGATCAACGCACACACATAAAGAGAGAGAAATACTGTCTTTATTCAGGAATAACATTTTGCATTTATTCAGACAAGTGAAGCCATAGAAAATAATATCAATTCCCTCAAGTCTCTGTATCATTAATGCTTAAAAAAAAAGCATTTAATCCTTTAATCCATTCATTATTATTATTATTATCACAATGTAACATACTGCATTTTCTTGTTTCTTGTTTATTTTTAATTGCATTGACAGAGGACAGGTTACAGTTATTTTTTAAATTTTATACATTAATCTGAACGTTGCAATAATTTTAACACAAAACCTTATTAAACACTAAAAAAGACTAAATTTGAACAATATTGAACAAAGAAATAATATAATGATAAAAAAAAACTATTTGTGGAGGAGTTTTCACACGAGATGCAGCTCAAAGAAAAATATTCAAAGCAAAATGATGCAATGAAATGATCAAATACCACAACACACCTTCAGACGCAGAGAGGAGCACCACAATGCCCAGTAGGAGCAACATCCAGTGGCTGACAGAGGCAGGTGGGCACATCTTGACTCACTGGCTCTGAACCTGCAGCTTGACTCGCCTCAGTTTGGGTGGATCGGTGTGAAGTGTGATCTTATGTACTGCAGCATCACCCTACGCAAGGAAGCACTGGTGTCACATGTAGTCTCTGTGGCTTCTGATTATTCAGAAGGGATGACTGTGCATGTACAGATACAAACACTCAGGGTGAAACATGCCTTGTGCAGTTTCCTGTCATTTTGAAACAAGATAAACGGTGTGATTAAAAAAAAAAAAACAGTTTGCGTTTGGATTCTGATTTTAAACATCAACTGTTTTTATTTGCACCTTTACCTCCTTAAATATGTCAGTGCCTGAAGTAGTCATCCCTGGTGGAGGCAGGGTGGTGCTTCGATGTTGCTCATCCCACCTCCCTAAACAATGTTCAGACCAAGTCCATGTTCATGGATTTACACTGAAGTTTCAGGACCATGCTTACTTCATAAGATAAGAATCAATTTTATTTAAATTCCTAAATGCCTGGTTTTAACGACATGTCACACTGAGTCAGCACAGAAAGTTTTATGCAATGAACTCACTCCCACCGTACAGTCAGACAAAAACCAACACTGCATGAGTTTAAAAAGTTTAAAAAGACATGGGTCAGTTGCATTTAATTTTTATTTTAATTACCTTTAATTTTAGTCACAAAGGAATCGGTCGACTCCTGGTTCAAGACTCTAAACTTCCACAATATTACAGTACTTGACAACTTTAAAAAAATACAGCTATAAAAATAGCTTTATTAAGCTTTATAAAACTAAATACAAAAATCGTTTCAACTTTAAATAGACATTATCATAGAAGACATAAAGAGTAAATTAGATGAAAGTGCTCCATGCTGGTTGCCTTTCTGGGGCGTCAGTACTCAAACAATATCTGGAGGACAGCGTAGTTTTCCCTGCAATGAAGAGGAGAGGGGGAAGGTTAAAGGGAGAGAACGGGAACAAATAGATTCAGGAAATACCTGATAATTGGTCATAATGGATAATAAATTGATCTGTTTCTATCAACTGTGTCATCACCCATTGGTTTGTGAGCTGCCATTTTGAACCCTCCGGTTTGTAATGTGGCCCTCGGCCATCTTGGTTTTTTGAAACCAGACGAAATCATTTTTGAAGGCGGCGGCTGCTTTATGTTCTCTTGTTGTGTTGAAGAAGACTTGAACTCATTAGCAGAGCATTTACCGAGCTAGTGAATTAAGTGAGAAGTAGGGACATTTTCCCATAGATTTCAATGCAATTTGAATTTTTTTTTTTTTACAACCATAAATTGTATATAAAAATTGATATAGGCTCCAGGTCTGAAACGTGAAGCCAATAAATCTTCACTCTATCTAATGACCATCACTGGTTAAGAAATGAAGTCAGTTATATTCATATTACGCATCATATCATATGCATTGTTACTGATTTATTGACACATAAGCAGCATTTTAATGTTGTAGCTGGAGCTAATTTAACTGCTTTATGTCCTGTCTGGTAGTTCAATATGTAACACCTTTTGTATTTTATTTTTTAAATGATTAGTTTTGTTGTATCTGTAGATTGACCATAGTGAAAGTAAAGTAAAAGTATTAGTAAATTAGTGTTGTACTCACAACGTCTAGTCAGGTTTAATACTTTAATTTGTGGTTGAAATCTGTACAAACCTGAATGGGGATGTTGTTATTTTGTTGTGTTTACAGATTTAGGTTGTAAAAATTCACATTGCATCATCATAAGTAAAACTAATGCAGCTTAATTAGTTCTAAATGCTCCAGACCCACAAAATTTAAACCATAATAAGATGAACAACTGGACGTGGTCTGTCTGATTTTTTTTTTTTTTTTGCTCACCTTTTTTATCAGGTTGTGAAGCCACGGAGTTGGTTGGAGGCACCAATGTTTACCACCCTTGTCTTGAACCCTAGAAACAGGAAACAGAGGCACAAACAGACATCTTCATTATCTGAATGTTTTTTGACTCCTCAATCAGAGGCCAAATTAGACATGAGAGCCACTGCAGAGAGGTGGGTACGGTCAAAATCTGAGTGAACTTACACAAACTTGTGGCTGTCACAGTTCTTTCGTGGTTTCTGTTCATGGCATTTTTTGATCGGGTCTATCTTCCTCGCGGTGCCATTGAAACAGCAGGGTAACTGGACACTGGGGACATAGGAGTCCACTGCAAAAGAGCGAGAGAGAGAGAGAGATACTGTCATTATTCATCATTATATCACCACTTCTTCCATTATCAGTCACTTAAGAATGAGCTGTTGCACTGGCAGGTACCCGTCATCCAAACTGTTCACACTGTTCCCGCTGCATCACCAGCTCGCACTTAAACTAAGCTTTTCAAGAACTGATTTCATGGACAAATGTTTCTGCTGTAAATGTTAATTATAAAGAGTTATGATCAATGCGATTAAACTCAATTATACTCAGCGCTCGCCCACTCAAAGGCATTGGGAAGGATAGCCAATAAAACCACTTGGACAAAAGCTGAAATGCTGTCAAACATGACATGTTATCATCACTGTATATAATTTTAAGTTCTCTTACATTAGACTTTTATCCTGTATTTCCACCATTTTCTCAAAGTTCATATTAATTCAGCCTTTTCATTATTTATAAATATAAAGTTCTATCTTTTTGTCAAATTTTCAAAATTTAGTTATTATTATTATTATTGTATTATTATTAGATATTTTGATTTTGTGATAAAATATTGAAATGAAAATGAATTTTTTTTGTGTATATTTTGGGCTCCGTCCTGTCAGTTACAATGACACCTATTATATAAAGCTGGGAAGTGCTAAAAAAAAATCATTAATTACATAAAATTACAGTAAAATCAAAGGTATTTGAATTGAAATCGGTCCTACTGTTGTATCAGTATGTTCATGAAATAGATATTAAATATAATTTGGTGAATGCTACAAAAACTTAAAATAGGAATTGAATAGTTGCTTTTTTCCAAACTCATGATTCCTATTGAAGTAATTTCCTAGGAGGCAACATGTGACATTTAAAATGCTTCCAATGCAAATTCTCACTATTAAGAACTTGCTTCAACCAAACTTTTTTTTTGTTTGTTTGATGATCAATAGAATTAATTAATTGACAAATAATTTCAGCTCTACTTGAGCTGCACCTGTTTTCCACATGGGATTCAAACACCAGATGCACATGTTTCAGAGCAGCAAGAAGTTCAGTTTTACCTTGTGTCACATAGACCAGCACAACAGCCACAGTGAGTAGAAGGACCCAGCGGGCAATGGAGAGAGGCGTCCACATCTTCAGAGCGCTGCACGGTTCACGGCTGGAAACAGCTCCGTTATTCAGGCACAAGCTTCTCAAAGTCTGAGAGTTGAAGCTGAGAGCTCTGGTCTTATATATGCAAAAAAAAGAGGAAGCACCGCTGTCAAGCACAGTGCACACTAGCTTGGAAACAACGATGATGCAGATATGACAAGACGGGAGAAAAAGACTCACGCATACTCAGGAAATTGTAGCATTTATTATAATCGCCATATATGTTCATGTACATCATGATGCTGTTTCAGCACATGGTTTAGAGATTATAGATTATTTCAACCACATTACAAACACATTGTAGGAAGAAATGTGTTTGGTGACTGTGAATCTCTGATGTTTCTACAGATGAAACTGAAATGTTCCTCCAACCAGGTCATAAATGAATACATTCAAAAATAAGTTATTGGCATTTATTTTGTTCCTGTAGAGATTTTTAATTTAATTTTTTTCTTCCCAGTTCAACCAGTAAAGCTGCAGCTGCTAAGTTGCTGATAATGCACCTGTATTATCCCTCTTCCAGTTTGTCACTGAGTGGGTGAATGTATTTTTCATTCACGATCCCCATCAACATTTCCACTGACTTTTACTGCTATAACACTGAAGAGCGTGCTGTGAGAACAAGTAGACACTGATTTTATGTACTTGGTGCACAGACTTTAATCAACACAACCCCAACATCAATTTAAGCTGTGAACTAGAATTAGAAACAGATCATGTTTCTTCAAAACCAGTAAATAACACAGAGAAAGGTTATACTACATTATGCACTTATGTCACTGGGTTATTTACGAGTCTGTATCTGAAGTGATTCACACCAATTTTGCTTTGAAAAACCGGGACAAAAGGAAGACGGATTTTCATCTGTTCTGGCTAAGAGTGCAGTATTACTTAAACCCGGTCGGTTGAGCTTTGATGAACACAGTAGGACTTTCACTGGATCCTGCTCCTTCCATCCATCCTATTCAGCTTCTCCATGCTGGGCCACAGCCAATCCCAGGTGACAATGGGTGAGGGCAGGTTCTGGACAGGTTGCCAGTCTACGGGTAATTTAGAGTCACCAGTTAACCAAATGTGCATGTCTTTGGACTGTGGGAGGAACCTGGAGGGAACCCATGCAGACACAGGAGGAACAGGCAAACTCCACACAGAAAGGCTCCATGCCCGGGGAGGTGACGGTGCTAACCGCTGCATTTCTTGGCACTTTTATCTACAAAGTAAAGCCCAACCTCGATCTGCTGTGTCACGAAAGGAAATGGACTCTCCCGTTCTTTTTAAGAGCTCTGCATGGAGATACCTCACTGATCTTCAACCACGCACCACGAGTCGACCTCTTAGGTCCTCCACCCGGGGTCTTGTCAGCGGACCACCAACACACTTTAACAGCTCCCACACTCAAGAACAGCCTCCCACTACATCTGAGATCCTTGGACTCCTTTGACTCTTTTAAAAAGCCACTGAAAAGCATCTGTTCACACAGGCTTTTATGAGCGGCGATCCTCTTTTGTCTTGTATATTTTATCCGGTGTTTTTACTTTACTTTCTTGTTTTCATTTCATTTTACTTTTGAAACACTTTGTGATTAATGTCTGCAAAAAGCGCTGTATCACTAAAGTTTATTTCTCTGCTGTCTTAGCCTTCAAAACATCCACAGTTCAGTCTATAACTCAAATAAAATGTTCCCGAATGTGTGGGGAGCTTTTCCTAGAATAATTTCAAAATCTTCAGTTAATTGAAGGAATAATTTCCTTTGTTTTATTTATTTTTTCCTTCCTCCTCCTGATTTCTGCCAGTATTACAGTCTATAGAGGTTTATCCATTTCTCAACTCCTCCTTTATTATATTTTTCCTCTATTTCCTTCTGCTTCACTTCCAGCATCTCGCTGTAAAGAGGTGAATGACCTCTTCATATAAGAAAGAAACATCTACAGGTTGTTGAAGGGGTTTGACTTTTTTCAATATAGACTTGTACTGTAAAGTTAACATAAGTAGTGAGTTTGTGTTTGTGAGTTAGTGAGATCCAGAAACATTTCAGCCCACTCTTCAATAAGAGTTTCACATGTGACCGTCTTAACAGTTATTTCTTTATTGCATCTTCCTGCTATGGGACACAGGCTCTAGACAATGTCACTGCCAGAGGGGGAATCACCCACACTCATGGGCCTGCTCAGAGACACACCAAGAATAACCCTGACAGACTGAGCAGGCCGCTATTTTTAGCCGCTGCTGTTACCATAATAATCTCAGAAAACAGTCATGATGGCATGACACGCTGGTGCAAACCTGAGAAGAGGAATTGCTCACACACATGGAATGTAGCTGCAGCAGAAATATTCAAACTGCGCCGTTGAAATTGTTTTACTGCCCGTGGAACAAAGTCGTTTTAACTCCAGGCTCTGCTTTCTGGCTGTTGGAGGTGGCTCCAACAGTGGATTTAAAATTAGTTAAAAGCAAGCAAACAAAAAATTAAACATTGACTATTTATATTATTGGTTGTATTTTATTTATGATATATGTGGCAAACAAAGGCAGTAAATCCTCAAATTTATATATAGAAATGTTGACGTCTTGAGAAATTGTTGCGGCTGTAAACGAATGCCTTTTTGGTTTTAACACAATCTAAAAAGTAGAAACATCACGCTGGTTAGTGACCTCAAGTTTCCATGGAAAATAACAAGAGGCAAAAAAAAAGAGCGAGAGAAAATTATGATATAAGATAATGGCAAGGCAGATACATTGACACATCAGTGCTGTCACACAACATGTGTTAACACCTATCAATTAATCTTTACAGCTAGATTACATTACTTTAGACTTTCATGATGAGGTCGCTCTTCCTGTCATCCGCCTTCTTCATTAACACTGCAGACAGTACTTTATAGGGTTTTCATCTATTAACTGATCCACATCTAAACTTACACCACTCTGGACTCGGGTCATGTCAATTATATTTACATTCTACAATTTCATGTATATATTACAGGTTTGCATTTAAGGATGATGATGATACCAAATTTTAAAGAAAAATGTTTAATTTATTAAAATGAAAGCATTTTGTATTCTCCAACAGTTACAAATCATCATGTAGGAGATACAATTTACAAGAAATGTAAATCTTAAATAGATAAATATATGTATGTATGTATGTATATATATATATGTGTGTGTGTGTGTGTGTGTGTGTGTGTATATAAGTCGTATAGTATTGGAGTTTCTGTAATTTTTTAATCATCTTTGTTAAATTACATTCCCTAACATTAGAACACAAATAATAGAAAAGAATATAAGGAAGTAAGTTTGTGATAGCTATTGTATATATGAAAAGATATTAGTATAAATCATTAAAATGTATTTTAAAATATATTTGAATTGGTTAAATGTAGGAAATGGCATCTTATGATTATGTGTCTTAATTTGTATTTAGGGCCTGAGTGTGAAGGCCTGGTATTGACAAATAGGGTTTCATAGAATACATTTTGGAAAAACACAGGGTAGGAATGATAAAATTAATCACCAATAAATTCTACTTAACTGCTTCAGTTGCTGGTATTTCACAGTCAAATCATTATAGTTTTCTCATACATTTGTCTATAACAGTGATTGCTTATCTTATTACTAACCATTGTGGGTTTCCTATTATGACAGTTCATAAGATTCTATACAAATATGGCAAAATTATCAGCACAGAAAAACAACAAATAGTCGAAAAGGCAGAAAATGTTTTTGTATTCAGGAAATTCAGTCTATGATGTCATTATTATTATTCATCAAAAGAAACTTCTACCTCGTCTTCGTGTTGACTGAGGAATTTGTTGTATATTAGATAAATGGGTGTGCACTATTTCTAAATGGGAAGTTATTGTGTGAAACACCATCAAGGGTAGTTAAAGTGTGACTTAATCATTTTAACAGCAACAACTCAAGTGGTTAACAGAAAAAAGGTGCAATGTTTCTCTGAAATTCTTCTTCCAGTCCTCATAATTTCCTAAAAATTAGCCGCCGATGAGACGTAAATTACTATTTACAACAAAGGTTTGGACAAGGGAAAATGAGAAAGTGAGTTTATGAACAAGTTTTCACTTACTACATAATTTGTATTTTTTATTTAGTTTTTTAAAATTTCTTAAGGCACAAACACGACACAAATAGCAAATCTGTACTTAATAAATAAACCAACCAAGACTTATCTTATACTTAGCACCAAAATTAAATGTGCCCTTTTTTTCAGTTAAACATGTATTTGTGTTAATATGAGCAATTAAATGGAAAATATGTAAACATAAAGTGAATAACTGCCTTTTTAAAAAAAAAAAAAAAAGTAAAAAATATATCTGTCACATGTTAAGACGTGAAGGTTTTTTGTGAAACATTTACGACAGTCCATTGTTTTCTCTTTTCAAATGTGCCGCGTTAGTTGAGTTCTCGCGATATTTGGGCAACAGCGCCCCCTTGTTTGTGTGTGGAAAAGCGACGGGAGGTATCAGGAATGCTCCGCGGCTAATGATAGCAAGGTTCACGAATAGGGATTTAATTCACTTTCGGTCTTCGCAGACACTCCGGGGGTCTATCAGAAGCTGGTGGAGGACGAAGTTTCGTCTCTACCCTCGTTTCCCCCCCCGCTACATTCCCACCGAGGCGGGCGGCGACAGCGACAGACCCCCGCTAATCCCCGAGAAGAGGGAAGCGGCCTGCTTTTGTAGCCGGCTTTCCGGTCCAGCTCAGGCGGGTAGCACTGTCACCAGAGCCCGGTGCTTCCGCTGGCTTATTTCCCTCCCCACCGAGAGAGGCGTCGGGGCTGTGAAATTATTTTTGTTTCAACAACACCCGCTCCTCTTCGCCCCGTTTCTGCCCACATCCACCCGTAGCTGTCGACGTTTCTCGCCGACGGGGGACCGTTTCGAGCCGGGGCGGCCTGTTTTGTTTTCGAGCCGCCATGAATCTCCGCGAACAATAACACAGCCGTTAACGAGCCTGCTGGGGGCTTCGCCGCCGAGACAAGCCGGAGACACGGATGCCTCTGTGTGGGATCGTAAATGCATCGTGTGATACCAGCTCCGGACCGACGTGAAAACCCAGGGCGAGCATGCATGTGGACTATGGGATATCGGGGGGAAATGCATCGCAGACCGGAGCACTTCGTCACGAAAGCCCCTGTTTAAATTCCGGAGCCGCTGCTAGCTAACCAGCTGGAAGTAACGTTAAAAGGCCACTGCTGGAGGAAAGGGCGCCACACGATGCTTTGTCTAACCACAACTCGCGGATTGTATGGAAACAAACCGAACCGACTTGGATGAACCGACGTTTTTATGCATGGTTGGCCTCCCCGCGAACGCAGCTATAATCGCCCCCCCTCCAGAAGCAGCAGCAGCAGCCCTTTTTAAGAGCTGGGGCACATTGAGGATGGATTGGATGTGACTGGGGATGAGTAACCTCGATTGCTCTGTGCACAGACTGCTCCATATGTGGGATTTACCGAGTGGGATCTGAAGCCGTTGCATCCATCTATGCCCTCTTCAAAGCCACCAGACTCCCTTGACAAAAACACTAATTTTGCCACACAGACCACGGACAGTTTTGTGTCGTTGCGTGGCGTTGGTGTTTTAACGTACTAATATAAATTGCCGGAACCGGACCGGACTTGGACTGGACTGGACTGGACTGGAGTCCCGGGCCAGGCAGCTGAGATGAACCCGGTGAATGCGACCTCTCTTTACGTGTCCGCGAGCCGTTCGGTGCTGCAGTGCGACCCCCGAGACCCCCGGGCCCTCGCGGAGCTCTGCAAGCTGCTGCCGTTTTTCCGACAGTCTCTGTCCTGCTTGGTCTGCGGTAAGTCTGCGCTTTATTCGTGTTTTTACTCATCTTTATTTTTCGATAAAACCCGAAAACGTGCCCTTGTGGACGTGTGCTTTTCGGTAACGTGTGTTGTTGTCAGCCGAGCCTTTAAATTATGCTGCTTTCAAGTACAGTCGGAAATATCGGAACGTGTTCAGCGCTTTTCAACACAAACATAAACAAAAGCACTTCACGTGGCAAAATCAAGATGAAATCTTTTCAGCGCGACTACATACAATTTGATCAGAGTATGTAGAATAAATTGCATATAAATAATAGTAAAATCATTACATAGTACCTTTTAATATTTCAGAGATAGTAAAATAACACACAAAGTTTTCTGGGACAGTATGATCATTAAACTATGATGTGTATTGTTAAAGATTAACGTAGAATAATACACTTTACACAATATATGGGATCATACAAGGTAAATATTATTAACCTCCACTTAATATCCTGCTAAAATACCTACTGGCAAAAACATAAAACATCCTGACATTGCTATTCTGCATGATAAGCACTTCTGCTTTTACTAATAGTGACCAGCAGCGCCCAGAGAAATTAAAAAAAGAAGAATTGCAACAAATGTAAAGTGTTTTATTCAAATTCTATAATGGTGCTTTACATGCAACACCTGTTTTGTTGAGGTAAGACGTGCAGTTTTCTTTTTCTTTAGATACATAGCACCATTAAGATTTACTACTTTTTTTTTTTATTTTATTTTTTTTTTACCTTTTTTTATGCATGCTGGTGCACAAAAACAAAAACATGAGCTGTTTTTTTTTTTACATTCACTTAGTCTTGTTTACAAAGTCAAAGAGCGGCGAATCCGAAGCGCCGTGAAGGCATCATCCTCCACAGCTACACCCATCGTGACACACCCCCCTCTGTGAGCTGTTTGGCAGCAATGGGGCGTTTCTCTGTTTATTATGTCGAAAAGCAGTGTTTCCTCTTACTGGATGTTATGCATTTAAACTCTTCCTCAGTGTCTTTGAAGCATTTTTAAAACAAGAAGTTAAACTCATGATTCAAAGTTTTGAAAACTCTGTTGAAAAACTCTTTATCACACCAGTGCCTGTAACTGTAAAAGATAAAATTGGCTGCAATTCAATTTTTTCCTTTGCCTGCTAGTCTTAGGTTGTAAATAATAATCTTTGATTTATTTTGACAGTATATTTAATGTGTGCTTTTCACATTTCATACATAATTCATTAACTCTCCTTTAGCCATAGTGAGTGGATATACCATACTTTGTGTTTCATGTTGTTATTGTGGCACAAGAGAAGAAGCTTTTCTGTAGGTTGTCAGTAAATGGATGGATATGAAGATTATATTTGAATTATTGATGTTATATTTCATATTGCTCAGACTCGGTGTGAGGTAAAGGTGATATAGAAAGATAACCTCCTCCATCTCCACTGTATAAATAATAGATCAATGTGAAACCAGACACATACATTGTGTTAAATATAGACTTTCTGCAGTTATGTGGGACTTCAATTAGACAGGAGGTACAGAGTGTGTAACGTTGGTTGTTTCTTATGAATGGACCTTCATCCTTTTTTCCCCCCTATCTGCAGCTGCACTCCCTAGTGATCAGCGTTGCTAAGGAAGCTCCTCTCAAAGAGCGGTTGTCATCCTGGTCTGGCAAGTTGCCGGGCACCACTCAAGTTTACAAATATATATCGGTGTAGGAAGCGACTGAAACACCACAAATGAGGAAGCAATAGTTTGTAAATCCTAAATAAGACCTTGAGAAGCCATGACCGTGGTTTTATCGGGAACATGGATACTTTATATTGTTGTGTTTGTTTTTACAAGCTGCTCTCCTCTTTATGGATCCTGTGACAGTCTATAGATTAATCAGAGATGAGATGTTGGGTGTATTAATGTTTCCTACATTTGCTCATTTTCAGGTAACTTGCTGCAGGACCCCATCGCTCCCACCGACTCGTCATGTCAGCATTACGTCTGTCGAGGCTGTAAGGGTCAGAGGATGCAGCTGAAGCCGTCCTGTAGTTGGTGTAAGGACTATTCCCGCTTTGAGGAAAACAGGCAGCTCTCCTTGCTTGTCCACTGTTACAGGAAGCTCTGTCTCTACATTACCCAGTCGCCGCTCGCCCCTCACATAGCCAGCGCCGCCAGCGACTCGCCGGATCTTCAGGCAATCCTCAATGAGGGCCTTACGTTGGCAGAGGGTGAGCCAGAGGCGGAGGACATTTCAGATTCAGTCGGGCTGTCACAAACGGCCTCCACCTCTGACATTGTACAGCCCACTGAGGCTCCTCCCACCAAGGAGCTCAAGGGAGAGGAGCCGAGCCCCGTGAGCATTAACGGACTGCATGATTGTAACGGCCTGGTCAGTTCGGACACTCTGCAACCCATCACCATAGAAACAGGTGGAGGTGTTGCAAAGCAGGAAAGCTTTTCGGGGGAGATCCCGGTGTGTGTGAGTGTCACAGGGACTGGGGAGGCGGGGCTTTGTGACATCAGCACTTTTGGGGATGACTTAAAACATGGTGGGGGGCCATTGTTGTTGAGTGTTGAGGAGGTGCTCAGGACTCTGGAGACGGACACTGACCCTGACCCCACCCCTGAGCCCAACCCACAGCCAGACTGCCCTCCCTCTGTACCTCAGTCTAGCCTCAACGGGCCTCACTGCCCATCTGGGCCAGACTCTTCCCGCCTCATTCCCTCCCACCCCCCAGAGAACAGCCCCCGTCCCCTCCGGCCTCACCTGCAGCCATCCCTGCAGCCTCCCCCTCAGCCCTCGACAGTCATCCCCCGCGCCCCCCCTCGGTGCCACCGCAAGCGCTCCCGCTCAGAAAGCGACAGTGAGAAAGTGCAACCCCTCCCCATCTCCAGCCTCCTACGAGGGGCTTCCCTCGGTGCCAACAGCTCCCCCCACCACCCTAACCCCGGCGCCACTACCAAACAGGAGCCTAAATTTCCTGCAGCCTTGCCCCACCCCCACCTGGCCCCGGTGCCAAACGGTGGACCCCCAAAAGTGGGCAAAGCTGTGCTGGTCTCCAACAAGGCACTGAAAAAGACTGTGGAGCATCATGGGGCTACCAAGAAGGCTTATACCAAGGCCAGACAAGGGGCCCCAAAGCCCCGTGCACAGCCCCGTGACCGGGTACCCCCCCACCCTCATCCACACCCCCTGACACACCCACCCAGCCCCTCAAAGCCACTGTATAAAAAGCCTGTGGAGAAGAAGGGCTGCAAATGTGGCCGAGCCACGCAGAACCCCTCCGTGTTGACCTGTAGGGGGCAGCGTTGCCCTTGTTACTCCAACCGCAAGGTGAGAACATTATTTACCCTGCTCCCAGTCTACACAGTCTCAATACAACCCCCCCCCCCCCCCCCAAAAAAAAAATCTGCCTATCCAAATGGTTAATAAGTTAAACACGATCAATCTGAGTTACCGCCTGGAGGCTCATTACGTTTAACTGATGGCTCCTGTTTGTTTACATTGCAACATAGTTTTATGACGAATCTGTTTCTCTGGGAGTCGTGTGGGCGTTGAAATACTGTTGACACAGTCATAAAGAGCTTTGGCTATTAGAGAAATTCAAACTCTGAAGCCTCTAAAGCAGCAGTTTCCAAACATTTTTAACCCAAAGTAATCTGTCAATACAGCACAACACACATGACACCAGCAGCGTTTTCAGCTACAAGTGACACCATGAATATCTGATACGATGCATTATTTCTACAGACTTTTAAAATACATGATTATAACATTTCTTATCAAACAGCAAAAATAATAGGTATAGTTTTATTCTAATTAGAGGTCAGGAGTAAGAAGAAGCAAATAGCCAACAGCTCTTTATGACTTTAATGTCATTTTTTCTTAAATTTAAGCAATCAGTATTGGCAGAAGTATCATAGCTACAGTGAATGACAGTATAAAGTCTGGTGGTTTGGACAAACATGTTTATTTGAAATATGAACCTATAACTTCACACACACTGCCACATTAAAACTTTTCCATTTTGTATTTACTTTTGTGTTTTTCCTTATAAAGTTGTCATTTTGGAAAATGTCCCCAAGTCTCCACATCTTCAGACTCAGCTGATTATATATGTGGCTTGATAAAGACTCTGTTCACTGTAATAGGGGATAGTAGCTCAGAGAACAAGAGGAAACTAAAAACACAGTGAATTTCTCCTTATTTTCTAGATAAAAACACTGTAAACCAGAATAACCAAAGAAAACCTCAACACAAAGTTCCACACATGTGTTTGTGTTGTTCTAGAGCTGATTTGAAGTTTCTCTCTTTATCTGATCTGAGTTCTGCTCATTCTTTGGAGCAGTAATGAGGAAAAATCAGCTCCAAAGCCTCTAATGCTCTAAATATCTTATTGTCCATGTCTCTCTGTCTTTATTCTGTCACTACAATAAACTCAGAGCAACTTCTCCTCACTCTGAGATCAGAAAAATACAGGATTGATCCCATTGACTTTGGCTACAAGCAGCTGACAGCTAGGCCTCTGAAGGAGACGCTCTGATTGGCTGTGACATCACCCACTGGAGCCAATAGGAGCGTCCCATGTAGAGACGTGACTCTAGACGTCACTATCAAAGATGGAGGATGAGAACGGATGGATAAACACACAGAAGTAAAGCAGCAAAGCTCCAGTCAGAGGCTCAGACTGATCCAGATCTGAACTAAAGAGCTGATTCTGTAGTTGAAGGAGAAACAAACAGCTCAGAGCATCAGGAAGAGCAAGGCTCTAAATATGACGTGAGCTTAATCGGGTCTGTCATTATTAATTAACCATGTTGTTGTTGATCTTCGTCCCAGGCGTGTCTGGACTGTATCTGCCGCGGCTGCCAGAACTCCTACATGGCCAACGGAGAGAAGAAGCTGGAGGCCTTCGCAGTCCCAGAGAAAGCTCTGGAACAAACCCGACTCACGCTGGGCATCAACCTCACCAGTATCACCGCGGCGACCCTCCGCAGTCCGGCCACCAGCTCCCCTGGCAACACCCTCCTCAACGTCACCGCCGCCACGGGGGCGCCCGTCACGGCCACCTTCCTGTCGGGGGCGGGGCACGACAACAGGGGCTTTGACGATTCACTGGAGATGCGGTTTGACTGCTGAGGTCCCGCCCACCACAACCCTCACCCCCACCCCCACCCCCAGACCTCCCTCCTATGGTCAGTCGTCACGCACATTCCCCGCCCCGCCAGCTTGGGCGTTGTCCATCGGGTCGTGCCAGGGACCTGCAGTGGCGGAGCCAGAACAAGGCAGCTACAGTGACAGGCGGTAGTGAGGGTCACCAGCCGAAGCTGAGGGGTTGCCCTCCGTCCATCGCCCGAAACTGCACCATGCTTGTGGTCTTGCATACAGATGCAGCGTGGAAGAGAAGAAGGAAAAGAAAGAGGAGATGTAGCGTTACTGTATGTGCAGCGATTTCATTTCAGTGGGATAGAGTTTCTTTTTTTTTGTTTTCTTCTCTACTATGGGTTAATGTGTAGAGCATGTTGTGTAGCAAAGTCGGGAGTGTTGACCACAGTTACATGCCTCTGTGTGTGTGTGTGTGTGTGTGTGTGTGAGTGTGTATGTATGAGGGGAAGGGTTTGGTTTGGAGATGAACCTTATTAGCAGGAACGGAGACATCATCATCATCATCATCATCATCATCATCATCATCATTATCATCAGAGACTGGTGTAATTTATATAAAAGAAAGAACTTTTTGTACATGGACTCAGCAGTTTCCATTTCAGAAGACGTTTTATGATATATTTTATAAGTTACATTTAAAGCAATGGAAGCCGGTGCAGGGGGGGAAGACCTGCAGTCAACCAGAATATTTTCACACAAGTCAAGAGTAGATTGTGTTTTGTAAACTGTAGGCGACCAGAAATAAAAACGCAACACCTTAACGAACCTGAATGTTTAAAAAAAAAACAACAACAAAAAAAAAAACCGCTCTATTTTCCGATGATATCTGAAGGATGTGAAGTGAACACCACCAGCCAAATATCAGCCCTGAGTTTGTCTGCTGAGTGTTTAACAACGCCGTGACACCCAAACATCATGCAGAGATGTTGTTGCATACTAAGAAAAAAAAAAAAAAAGAAAAACAAACATATATCTAAGTGGTTAAATGGTGAATTTTGTGTGTTTAAATATATCAAGGTTGCGAAGATAAACCTGTTGATCATTTTGTGTGCTCTTGTATTAAACACTTCTCCCACTTTTTTTCACACACATCTTAAAACCACCTGTTTGTTACCTGTGTTTAAAACCTCTGGTTGACTGCAGCGCGCGCCCCCCCCCCCCCCCCACGCCATTTTTCACAAGTTTTTTTTTTTTGTTTGTTTTTTTTTTTTTTGAACGCTACACACATGCTGCTAAATACCACCAAGGACTCAAGAAGGAGAGCACATCTGTTTTCCCTTGTCTTTATTTTTTTTAAAGTTAAATTTCGTTAACGTTTGCAGTATTTATTGGACGTCTCCTACCACAGGTCACGTGTCGGGCTTTGGTTTCGCCTACTCTGCCTGTCAAAAGTCTGTCGATCCAGTCTGGACTGTTTCTGTCTCGGTTAAGTTGCTGTCTTCTTCTTAGTGTTAGTTTCTGGTGTCTCCAAATGTTTTTTTTTTTTTGTTTGTTTTTGTTTTTTTTTGTTGTTCTCCCTCGGGGCATTTAAATACCTGTAATATAACTGTAACATATTTCCACAAAAAAGAAAGAAAATCAAAAACTTACCGAGTGTTACGTGATCATTTGTTTCTGTCTCGTTGTCGTCCGAAGCCTTGTTTTTCTGCAGGAGCCACGGAGTTGTTGATTTTTCCTGCACCACGGGGGCAGAGACACTAGAGGACGCCACAGAGCTTCACGTTACAGCATTTAAACCTCACCAGCAGGCGGCAGAAGACCAGTGTAAATGTCCAGCAACTGATCTGTTGTGTGCTTTGGGCCCTTTGCAGCTACACTTTCATTGAATAACTCGGCTCAACCCAAAAACAATCAACAGTGCAGGTAAATCTGAAGTCAGGGCTTTGGAGGCCCAGAGAGAAATGGTCTAAATCCAACGGGATTTCGTGTTTTGGCTTTGAATAAATCAGGTGACCACAGGGCTGCTATAATCTCATGATTGTTTCAAACTGCAGCGTACTCAGATTTATGTTGCATAACTGTTTTGTAATTCTGCTTTACTCCCCAAACGTTTCCAGCTGTCTCACTGTCATCGCTGCGTCTGCCGTGGTTTCTATTTTCCTTATTTTCAGTCCCTGGATTTGGGCCATCGCACAGTTTACGGTCATTTTCAAGCAAATAAAATCTTTGAAAAATTAGGTTGAAAAGTTTTGTATGATTAGTTGATGATGCTTCTATGTAAGAGAATCAATTATGTAATCAGCTGTTATTTTTACAGTGTTTTTATTTCACATTTACAGACAAAAACATTTGAATATTTACATTCACATTAATTTTTTTGATCGACTTGGTAAAAACTAATTTTTTGTGATGTTTTTTTAATGAGTCTGACTTTTGTACAGTTTCATCTTTAGTATCTTCCCGGTTTTCAGGCTCCGGCTGATGAAGACGAAGACGAAGACGACTGCCCGCAGGCGGGCGTTTCCCGTTGTCAGGTACTGTCTGATGTCACGTCAACATCAGAACGCAACAACCAACAGATTACGATTGGTACATTCATGTCAGGGAACTGAAACATGGCACAGAAAAAAAACTAACAAAAAAAAACCAAAACACTTTATTAAACATTTGGTCCTGGAGTGTAAATTAGTGTCACTTATTTTTGTAGATGCTAAAACTGCAACAACCATTGACATAAAAAAAAATCAAATTCAAAACAAAAACAAAAAGGAAAAAAGTTTATGTATTTATAGAAATGCTACAGTGAATGCTGAATTCATGTATTGGTAAAAACGATGTTGCGTTTACTTTGTAAACCTTAATTACAAAAAAAAAAAAAAATCATAAATAATTTTATAACTTGTTTGCTTTTCTTAAATTCAGCTGGATGCATCATTGACTGTCACTGACTTAACTCTTGACTTAAATAATGACAAACAGCAAAAACCATTCTGACTGAGGCTAAAACATCCTCTCTCGTCTTTCACCTGTCGACCTGGGGCAGGGAGGCCGTGGGTGGGGTTTTTAAACTAAACATCAACCATAGAAGTGTGTTTTTACAGAGTTTAAAACATGTCTGGAGGGTCCCTGATGCACCCAGCTCTCCTTCAGTCAAATATAATTGGTAATTTAGCTTTTAATGTTCTTGGCCATCTGACGGATTTGCTGCAGTTTACACTTCAACGCTTCATTATAACACTTGGAGGACAGCAGAGCTGCAAAAAAAACCCATATTTCTGCTGTTTGGATGCTGATGTGAATGATGTTTCCCACGTCTGCATGGGCACATCTGCATTTAATCCAAACGCGACATGACGGCCCAAGAATCCCAACCGTTAGCGAGCGTTTAATACACCGTTTGGAGAGCGCTTTACGGTGCACGGGCCAACAAGCTGAAGGGCTGTCAGCAGACAGCAAAAACACAAGCAGCAGTGTTTTAAATTTTACTTTCAAACTCTCAAAGTAAGAGGTGATGAAGTTGCACCTTTTATCTTCCAGTGTGGTTGTCAGCATGAGCAACCACTCGAACTCTAACCGAGTCTGAAAGGGGGGAAATGAAGAGCTGGTGAAGAGCTTTAGACTTGTGTTTGCAGGCCGATTGCAAGAATAAAAAAAAAAAACAAACACATAATACAGAACAATATTTACATCTTTACACAAAGAGGCCTCAGATGATCAATAACCATCTAAGAGGAGTTTCACACAAACATTTCCTAGAGGCATTTTTTTTTTTCTGAAGAAGAAAACATTTAACTAAAAATGATGCAATTTATGCAGCGTAAACTGCTAAATTTGTGAGTTAATTAAAAGCTTGTTTGTTACATACCTCTGGCCGTGGTATGTAATCAATATATTGCTGCCAATTAATTTTACACCGCAGCTGAAAGATCAAAAATTATAGGTCCCATGACCTGAGAGACATCAGCTAAAGTTGGATCGGGCAAAGCTTCAAGCTTTGTGTAAACATGACACCTATCACTGTGTCAGCTACTGCCGGTTAGACACTAACAAACAAACACAGGAAAAACGATGCTAACTATGCTAACTGATCCGCTTGTCTCTGATTCTCATCAGGCTCATCAACTGAGTCTGGGTCTGACTGAGGCTCTTTCACCTGTCGAGCTGGAGCAAGCAGGTGGTGGTGGGCGGGGCTTAGGTTCTAACGCAGATTTCTCAGTGAAGAATAAGAGCAGATGATCTTCAGACACGTTACGTGACTGTGGCGTGTGGGACAAACCTGGGATACATCATGGGACATCAGCTAATCTTGGATCGGGCAAAACAAGTCAATTTAGGGTTTGTTTGGGGTTTTTCTTCACCAGCTTCAAGCTTCGTGTAAACATGACCATATGTCCACTGCACATGTTGCCTGCATCATATGTTTCTAATGTCAGACGTGAACATTCAAAGATTATGAAATTTCCCCCTTGGGACAATAAAAATGATCATTGTGCTAAGAAGAAAGGCGATCAGCTGTCCTGTGCAGTTAAAGAGGACTGTGGTTTGCCAACGAACAGATGGATGCCACATCTCTGCTGGACGTTTGTGTCTAATGAGCTCAAAAAGCAAATTCACCGATTGTAGGTGCATCTAATAAACTAATGTGGTGAGATTACGTCTGCCTCCAAGAAATGTCTGTGGAACGAAACCATCTGTCGGTCACACCGACCTTGACACAATCAAAGAAAAGTGACAAGTTCTCCCGAATACACAGAGCCATTTAAATCCATGTCCGTCTTTTGTCTCTCCTCCACCCACAAAACCAGTGTTGTCAGATATTTTCAGTTTTGACTCCTTGTGGGCGCATTATCAAGAGAAGTCCATAACCAACACCAATATCATAAAACCACGACTGTCCCGTCTGTAGAGCTGCAGATTTCCTCCATCTGATTCTCTAGCTGATGAGAAAAGCACCGAAGAAGCTGCTCTTCTCGTCCATGTCCACAGCAGAGGCGTTCGTCACAGTGACAAACAGGCGGTCGCCGGCGCTGAGCGGGAACAGCCCCCCCTGGTGGGCGGAGTGCAGGGAGAACTGGGAGCCCCGCGACCAGCAGGAAGTCCGACTCGTCTTCATCAGCAGGATGGGAACTGGGTAGGAGCTCACCTGGCAGGAGAAGAAGAAGAGGTGAGTGGGAGGGAGGGAGGTTTGTGGCGGGTAGAACGAGGTGTTGACGTGTTGTGTTGACAACATCATGTGGTCCACAGATGATAAAGGGTTCAACTTAAAGAATATTTAGACTCGCACCAGAAAAAAACTCAGATAAATTTATCTCTATATAATGACAAATATATCTCTATAAAATGGTATGTATCAGTTCGTTGAGACATATTTATCTATAAAATATCTACAAAATAAATACATTTCTACAATATCACAAATATCTGTATAAAATGACAAATATGTCTCTATAAAATTTCAAATAATAATAATTATGAATAATAATAATAAGAAGAAATAATCTAACAACACAAAACTGATTTATTTTATATGGATTTGAACTTTGACAGGTTTTAAAAGTTAGTTTTAAAAAAACCGACTCATCAGTGTTCCCTAGTGGACAGATTATGTCATAACAGCTCAATGTCTAAATTACCTCAAACATATTTTCAGTGGCTGACAGTTTCTCACTTGGATTGTTGACTGGCATTGTAATATGTGACAAGTTAATAAGTACAACTTTTCAAATAAACACTGGGATATCACAACCCAATCTGGACAACGTTACACATCCAGACGTTGTCTTTATTAAAAGATATTTTTAAACATTTGGTCTTCATGTCTTAATATTTCCTTCGAGGCACCATCTGTGATCCATATTTAAAGAAAACCTTCAAAAGACATCTGAATCTTCATTACACAAGCAAACTAATAACTCAAATTTAATTTAATAATGTCATTAACTGGTGCTGTTAAAAAGTTGTAAACGTGAGTAATTGAAATGGTCAAAAATTACTAATTGTACCTTTTTAAATTCTTTAATATTAATTTTTAATTAACCGACAAAACCGACAATTTTCACTTCCGCTTGACCTCAAACAACAAATACGAGATGACAGTTCAATCAATGTTTGTATTTATTTTTCTTAATTTATTTGATCCATTAATTATTCATTCATTAATATTTACGTTTGTATTTGTGGCGCATGATACATGGAATATCCAATTTTCTGGGGCAAAGCAGAGGGATTGTGACACATGCTCATGTCTGGACTGACATTAGTCATCTGATTTTTAGTTTGTCTTCACACCACCTGCAGACACTGTCCCGCTGTGACTCATCAGTCTGGGGTTTTCACTAAAAATAACTCTGCAGACGTCTCCTCGTGCCTGGAGGTCAAAAGACATAACCTCGTTGATATAACTCAGGTTCAGATCCTCACCTTTTTATAGACGTACTGCAGCAGAGGCCTCCCTCTGTCCTCCACCTCCTCGCCGTCCTCGCCCTCCTCCTCCAGGGAGTGGGTGTGTCTGAAGTAGGTCTGGGCGTAGACGTAGTAGAGGCCGGGCTGCGGCACCACCAGCTCCCCGTCCACCAGCTGGACATCCTGGAGGAAGGCCAGCCCTTTCTGACCCTCCCACCACGAGATCTTCTGACCCTGAACTCGACGCCCCGTCAAAACAGGCGCTGCATAGAAACAATCAAAACAGATCCAGAATAAAATCAGTTCAAAACACAGAAGGGGGGAGGGGGTTTCTATGGAAGCCCATTTCTACCAAGACAAGACAGGAAAATCTGTTTAAATTAGGAAAATTAAAATGTATGTATGTTTTTATTTTGGTCAAATTTGTAAATTTTATGTAAAACATCATGAGATAGAAGAAATAGATGAAAAGAAACTAAAAAAATAAAAAAATGTCACTGATGATGTGGCCAGAGAATCAAAAAAGGTTTAACACTTGATACTTATTAAATAGTAAGAAATTAAAAACATTAGTGTCAGTCATTTTGACAGAAGCAAAAAAAAAATTAATATATTTCAGTTTTAAATTTTAATTTTTTTATCATTTCTAAAATGTTTTTTACTTTAGAGCTTTTCCTAATTTTTACATTACTTACTAATTTTACTTAATTTAATTGACAAGCTAAGGCAAATTTTTCACTCCGTAATTTTTATGGTTTTATGGTTTATTGAATAAATCAGAAACCCTGTTCTCACATAAGCCAGTTCTGCGCAGGCTGATTCAATTCAAAAGTAATTGTGGTCAATTTGTGTGTCAGTTTGTTGATGACTCCCTTAAACCAAACAATAAAAGTCATAATTTACTTTCAAACCAAACCACAGCCTGGAGGAGGTTTGCTAGATTTTCTCCGGACTCACCTCCTCCCTCTCGTTCCAGTTTGGGAACAAAGCTGCCGGTGACGTGGGCTGCGACTTTGGGGCGAGGTGAAGCCCTGTCCTCCATCACAAGTGAGGGCAACACCCGAGATACTTCATCTAATATGGAAATTAACAAACAAACAAACAAACAAAAAAAAAAGCCCGTTAACGAAATGAGAAGCGAAAACAGAGACAATATTTGACTTTTTTTTTTTTTTAAAGGAAATAGACTCAAAACTGTATTTTAACTGGATGGTGATGTGTTTGTATGTTATAGATGGGGTGTCTCACCTCTTACTGCCGAGGAAATCTGCCTCTGGTAACGTTGAGACAAAGACTGCAAAGGAAAATATATTACAGATTGCATTAATGCACTTTTTAGCCCCGTGTCTCCAAAATAAAAGCTTAAAATCAGTTTCTCATGAACATTTTCAATTAACAAACTAGATAAATCTGTTCTTAAAGCGTCCATTGAGCAGTGAATTAGAACATTAATATACTTTCACACAACATATTTAACATTCGCCACGAGAGCCTTCAGCTCAAACCACGTCTCTGCCATGGAGCCATTGTTTGACTTTGGCCCTGCAGTTCTGCTGACATGAGGATCAGGAAGTTTGCTCCGGTGAATAAAAAGGAGCCTTCGTGTTCACGTCGCGTAACAGATCCGTCCCTGGTAATCGACCCCTCTGCCCCTTCCTCGTATTTTACATTCCTCTACCCAATTAATTGGCTCCATAAGATGCAACCGCTGCCAAACCGACGACAGCGATTTTTCTCTGTAAATCTGGATCCTGGACGTATGTGTGGGTTTAGTCTAAACTGGGAAAAACATCAGCGATAATGACGCATTTTTAAGTATCAATAACGAGAAGGAACTAATAATGTAATGGTTCCCAATTTTCAGCAATAAATGAGAGGACGGTGAAAGAAAACAGCCCATTTATGAATTCAGTCAGTGCGAACAAGAATTTATGGGCAGTTTAATGACTCTCAGATTGTCTCTGAAGTTTGACATGGTTTTTAGATGAAGCAAGACTTTGTTTTGGGGGGAACAAAAAAAAAAAAAAAAAGTAAAACATCAAAATGTTGCAGACATATGGGACAAAGAAGTTCAACACATACACACGAGCTCAAACAATCCTAGACAACGTTCAGTTAAAGAAAAACACGATGAAAATACAAAATAACTAAATTTGGATTTGTTTTTGTTTTTTTCTTGTAATAATTAAATCTCTGTACGTCTCCGCGGCTCTAATTTAGATCTTTGATCTGGCTCAAAGCTAAACTTTACTTCACAACTCGCCCTGTCCTCACCAGACAATACTAGCATCAAACAGCTTTCAAGACATTTCAATTACAGTTTTTCTCAGAGGCTTTGATGCAATTCACTTACAGATCAACATTTCTCACTGTTTTTGTACCAATTTCCCATGTGTCTGCACATATTTAACTACTAAAGACATTTTCTCACTGTGTCATTTGACTCATGGAAACAGTTTAGTTTTTTTTTTTTACTCTTCCTTTTTTTTTGCAGTAGCCTCCTCTTTGTCTAAAGTCGTTATCTTTTTGTTAAAATATCACTTCTCTTGGTGTCTAAGTCCAAAGGCACTGATTGGAGGGTTTTATTCATTGATGGCAAAGTTGAATTTGACTGGTTTTTCTTTCTTTGCCCAATTGTCAACCCACGGTGACGACACCCCATCGGTTTGTGAGCTGCAGATTTGAAGCCTTGTTCTTAATTTGTCTGTCGGCCATCTTGTTTTTTTTTAAAAACATATTTGGAGGAGAAGGTGGAGCTGAGGAGGAGTGAGGGGTGGATCTGACCCGCTCTGTACTCTATCCTGATTGTTCGGTACAGAAGAGGAAAGACTTGAAACTGGAGACTGAGACCATAAACTCATTAGGAAAACATTTTCCCATAGACTTCAATACAATCTCACTTCTTTTTACACTCACTGCAGTGAGAGTTGTGACTACGATGTTTCCACGGGCAATCTGGACAAAATTTGGTGCCAGGTTCATCGAGTGTAAGATGAGATATTTAACAAAGAAGGTGAACATTTTGGGATTGCTGGTGGTATATCCTCTGGGGACCATGCATATCTGTACAACATTTCATGGCAATCCATCCAATACACTACAGTTTGGTGGCCTGACATTGCCATCCATTTAACCACCTTAAAGGCATTTTTTAATATTAAAAAAAAAATTATTTTATTTAAATAAAGTAAAATAAAAAATACTAATAAAACTACTATAGTTAAATAAATATACTGTTAATGCTCAACTATTAAAATATGGTTTGAATTTGAAATTTTGGCAGATTTCAGTTTGAATGATTGTTTTTACATTAAATTACATTAAATAAAAACATTTTAGTTTTTATTTTGATTTATTGTGCAGCTCTAGTTTGTATAAAATTACATTACATTTATGGACATAAAGAAAAAACAAAACAATCTACTCTTTTTTTAACAGATATTCAGAGTTCAAAACGTGGCTGTAAACAAGGTAATAAAATGTCGTCACTTGATTTGAAATGATGCTTAAATGTAGATTCAGTCTTTAGAAGCACAAACTGAAACTCGTGCTCTGGCTCAAAATGTCCCAGCATTATGTTTATGTTCTGGACTAAATTTAAGTCAGAAAATACCCGACTTGTGTTATTTAAGAGAGCAGCAAAGTCAAAGGAGGAGGAGGAACAAAAACAAACATTATGTATAAATAGCAAGAAAAGGCAGAAAAACTATGTGTGTGTGTGTGTGTGTGTGTGTGTGCGTGTGTGTGTGTGTGTGTGCGTGTGTGTGTGCGTGTGCGTGTGCGTGTGTGTGTGTGTGTGTGTGTGTGCGTGCGTGTGCGCAGGTGAATGCATTCCTGTGCTGATTAAACCACACAGGATCACATCCAGCTATGAAGGAGCTCATTGTGCATCTGCAGACAGTGATTTGGATCGTTTTCAGCATTTTTCATTTCAGGAAGTCTCTAATAATAATGAGAATAATGATAATAATGACTTTGTCATCTATTTACCGTCCTCACAAGGACCTAGTGTCCTCATAAGTCACTCTGTTGTGCTCTCACTTACTTTGGTATTCAGTTTAAGGTCAGAACATGTGTTTAACATTACAGGGACATTAAAGTCTAAGGCTGGTGATACTTCATATTTTAGTTAAGAGTTTATAACCGGGCCAGCTGGAAATAGTGCAGTTGCTGGGGACTACTTTCAGCAGCGGATTAATCCACATTTGGTGCCCTAATGAGTATTTATGGTGTGTGTGGGACAAAGTCAAAATAAACCACAGTGTGTGTGTGTTCGTGGTGATGAAAGAAGATGTCACCCGGTGCTACAGTGTGACTCAGTGATGTGTTTTTAATAGTTTTCAGAAACACTGGAGCTCTGTGGCTCAGGGGAATAAGACGTATGAGGCTTGTTAGCGCATACATCCAGTCTTAGCTTTGGTCTTTAGTGGCTTTTGTTGACAAACAAGAAAAATAGAAAACAAAACCAGAAGCAAACCTTAAGCAGTTTTGATCCCTGTATGTCTCTAACAGGAAAAATCATCTGGTGTTGGACCCCCCCCCACTCATCCCTGCTGCAAGCTACAGGCATCATTAATCGCTAATAGCATAATAATACAACCAAATCTCTCTTGCATTGTGGGTAATGTTGGTTTTGACAAAGAAGAAGAACATGTGGAATAAAAAAGACAATATCTATCTGTGTTTAAAACTGTTATTGAGAGAGCAGAGCTAAACCTGCGGTGTGTTTTTAAGCTAACCCGGACGTTAGCATCCCCCCGGTTCCCTCGATAAAAAGCCAATGGGATTTTTTAACTGTCTGTCTCATTTATTCTGCAGGATCATCTTCACGTTCGAAGCAGAAACAAGAGCTGAACTTCACCTTACATTGATCTAGTTTTCGTCTTCAACAGCGTTTAACGTCCCCGGCAACATCTGCGGTCTCACTTAGCCACTCGCTAACAACTAGCCTTTTCTAAGCCACGTAAAAGCTTAAAGAAAAGAGGACTGAGGTTTTTACTGACACATTTTATGTTGTAGAATAAATCATGAAAATGCTTTGAGCTTATTTTAGCCATGTGATCAAAAACACATTCAAAACAACCAGAGACCAGGGAACCAGATGTGCTAACATGCTAACTAATCTCCAGGTTTTGGGACTCATTCACTTTATATAAGTACAAGTTCATCAATTTGTCTGTAAAATATTAATCATCAACATTTACATCATAGATATTCAGTGGTTTTTCACATAAAACAAAGACAAGACAGAGAAAATTTCTTCTTTATTCTTTTTTCTGCTTCTGATCAATTATCAAAATTGTTGCTTGTTAATTTTCTGTCAGTTAAACAACAAACTCTCCTCAGCTTTAAACTCAAACATGACATGACCTGACTGTGATCTTGGAGGGAAAAAAGTGTGATTACACAAGAGACACTATACAGATAGATATAGATAACAATTATACATTATATAAAATAATCAACCAATAAAGCTGCTTCATCGTTTGCTTCTTCAGCCTCTGCAGCTGAAGTGTGTGTGTGTGTGTGTGTGTGTGTGTGTGTGTGGGGGGGGGGGGTTAGTAATGTTTCCAAACTCCAGTGGGTGGGGAGTTTTTGATCCAGTCCAGACTGGGAGAGAAAAAGAAATCTCAGCAGCTGGACAGATAATCACTGAGTCACAGAAACTGACACGTTCAGGTCGTTTTCAGCTCAAATCAGGCTCGAAAGTGAGAATCACAATCAAGGACGAAGTTCAGATTTGAGGCTTTAAAGCTGAGGTTTGTGGTTTAGAGGTTATCTTTGGTTTTGTTTTGTTTTTTTGGGGGGGGGGGGTGGACTGCTGCTGTTTGACGTTACCTTCTCAATGAGCAGGTGAAGCTGCTGAGTGACCTGCCAGCATGGATCCCCCCGTACGGCCGTGATGCTCTGCAGGTCGGCGCCCGTCAGGCATGAAACGCTGCTCCTGGCAAACGTCTCCTTCATCTGTCACAAAGAGCATCGAACAATTAGTCATTAGTCAGTTAGAACATCTCTGCAAGCTTCCTGTCAAACACGTCTGATGGAGGCAGGCTCTTCTTTCTGACGTTTCCTTTTCGTTTCCTTTAGTTTCACTGTAAAGTCGTGTAAAACCCCTGATCCAGGAAGATGTCTTTTTTTTTTTTTTTAAGGAAGAAAAGCTCATAAATCACCTTTTACACTAATAATCATTGTCGTAAACGTCCCTAGAAACCTGAGCCAAGTTATTTTCCAGGCCTGTTCCCCCTTGTCTTCGCCTTATATGTGTTTATGTTTCATTTCTCCATGTTTTGCTGCAGCATCTCCACCGGTTTAATGATTGATTCCTGTAAACACAGACTGAGGGTTGTCTTGGACTCAATCCAGGTAACCAAAGATCTCTGACTTCACCAAAACAAGCGCAGTGAGTTCAACACACACACACACAAACACACCTACAGCTCTAAAAACTTCCTGATAATCACAGATAACCATAAAAATAGCTGAAACTGGCCTCCACTGCTGCTGCTGCTGCCAGAGCTCTTTACTTCCTTGTCTTTTCTGTTTGTCTTTACGGATTAAGAGGAAAAAATAAGGTGCGTGGATGAAGTTGCATTGTGCAAAACTAACTTGGTTTTAACGTGAGAGCAGGACTCGGGGCAGTGTGTGGCCTGGTTCGTGCTCTGGAGCGCAGCAGCAGCAGCAGCGGAACCGATGCGCGTAAAAAAAAACCAGATCAAAACTGTTCTCCAAAAAACTGTCAACACTTAACACAGGTCCGCAGCAATCACAGAGAAGAGTTCAAGGCCAACAGGTTTGCACCTTATGGCTCTGCATTAAAAAGAAGAAGGAAGAAGGAAGAAGGAAGAAAGCAGCCAGACCCACTTCGCGCTGCCTCGCGGTGCGCACCGCTTAACGATGCGTAAAAGCCTCCGCGCGTCCCCGGTTCGTCAAACCCGAAACCCTGGACTTTTCCTTACCGAGTTCAAAGCCGTGGTGAAGTGCAGCACGGTGATGGTCACGACCACGGTCTGGAGCAGAACCGCCAGCAGCAGCAGGAGCCCGAGCTTCGGACCGGAGCCCGTCATAACGACAGACCGCCGTCCGGTACCCGACCAGCGCCGTCCCGTCGCCTTCCCAGACTTCCAGAACAAGAACAATGGCAGAGAGTTGACTCCTCAGTTTCTACCCTCCCCGTCCCCTGCGCACAGGAGGAGGAGGAGGAGGAGGAGGAGGCGGGGCCGACCTGAAGAACAAGAGCCTTTTCCCTCTTTGAATTTCTCCTGGAGACTTTATTGTTTCATATTTGCGCTGAAAAAACACAGATAGCCTTCTATAGTTTATTGTGAGCGCTCATATCGTGAGTGTAGATCTTTCCTCTGAGCTTTACTGTGAGAAAAACACCTTTTGCATCAGGGTCTGATCAGAGATGAAGCTTTTCAAACATGCACCACAGCTGAATTTTGACACATAGATGACTTTTATTGTGATTTTATAGAGTTTAAAGCCACTTAAAATCACTTCTGTTCAGTCTTCATGGGATAAATTTATAGATGTTGTATTGTCAAATATCATCACAGTGATTTAGGTTACATAACATAAGGGTCTTTCAAGGGGAAAATCTCTCTTCAAAGGCCTCGGCCTATCTTGTCTTATCCGCCACTGTATTGATTCAGACCACATGTAGCCAAGATGTCAGGTTGTTTAAGTAAAAAAAAAAAGTTGAACTGATGTTTCTGGTCTTTTTCTCCACTGTTTTATCTGTTTTGTCTCCAGATCTCTAAACCTTTCATCTCATCATATATCGTGAATCCATCATGTTTGACCCCGAGGTGAGATGTGTATGGATGGATTTCAAAAAGGAGTTTAACCAGGAAATATACTCGTCTCCAGGTTTATATTAATGACTGGAGGAGTCAAGTGGAGAAAGGAGAAAACTGTTGGACAACAGCTGATCATTTCAATTTCTGCTTATAAAGCTTCATGACAAAGCTATGATGTTCTGTATCAATCCAAATTCTTGCCGCCCTGTTGAGAGATAAAGCACATTGGAAGGAAATTTAGGGTGAGTAAGGGAGGAAAAATGCAATTTTACTGCAGTCACTGGTAAGAAAACAGTCAAAAACTGATCTGAGCAAGAACTTTCTGTCCCGGCCTTTATTCCTTGGAAGTTAAAATAAAGGCGAAGTGGTTTATGGCACGGAGATGTGGTACCAGTCAATTCAGTCCTCAGTCAACATCAGGCCAGTGTAGGAAATGTTGTAAATCATTATGTTACATTATTTTGACAGACACAATAATATGATATATAATTAGAATATATTATATTATTTTTGAATAAAAATGATGGATTTTATCATTTAATTCTCTGGATTAGTCAAAGACAGATCCAGCACAATCTAATTCATTAACTCTGCTCTTCTCATCATGGTTGACTTATTCTTGTCAGCTGAATGTGGCCATAGATCTATTCTAGATGTCCAGTTGGACTGTCCTGAGGACCGAGGACTTATTAGTGTCACTGTTCCAACCATCAAAGGAGAAGTAGGGACATTTTCCCATAGACTTCAATATAATTTGACTGGAGTTGCCCATTTATGGTCATTAGTTAGGATGCAGGTTTAAAGCTCTTCAGCAGTGACTTCAATTTTCAGACTCAGAGTCCACGTCCACTTTCATAAACAGTCTATGATAAGTCAGTGGGGTTCCCCAAGGCACGATGCTTGGTCCGATCCTCTTCTCCATTTACATTCTTGCACCAGGCAGACATAATATCGGTTTCTGTTTTATGCAGATGACATTCAGATTTATCTTAACTATGACCCTCAAAACACCTCACAGAGCCTTCGGCCTTCCACACTATCAACGTGATAGCCACAAAATCTCTAAACGCTGATAAGCCTGAAATCTCAAGGACAGGTCAAGAAAGTGCAAACAACCAAATTAAAAACAGTCTTGGTCCATAAACTGATTCCAAACCTCAGCATTGCAGAAATCTTTGTGTCATCTTTGATCATAATCTCTCTTTAGATAAACATGTAAACTCAGGGATTCTATCCTGTTTTCAATCATCTCAGAAACATTTCAAGGATTTTCTTTCTGCTAAAAATCTGGAAATTGTTATTCATGCTTTCATAACCAGTCAATTTGACTCCTGTAATTCTCTTCTCTCTGGTACCGGAGAAAGAAAAAAGCTCTCCTCACCACCTCCACTTGTCTAAAACTCTGCTGGCAAACATCACCACATTTTATAATTAATCCTGGCATCTTTTCACTGGATACCTGTTGCTTTTAGAATACATTTACACAGTGTTTTTAAAGTTTGATCGATTCCTTACAAAGACTTCATCAGACTTGCTACTGCCCCTCTGATCATCTCAAGTGTCGCTTCTGGTTGTTCCAAGGTCTGGATTGATAAACAAAGTTGATCGAGCCTCTACTGTCAAAACTTTAAGGCTTTGGAAGAACTTGTCTGAGGAAATAAGTGCAGCAAACTTCACGGCACTTGTTATTGGCCTTAATTTCTTTCTGCTTTTGCTTTATTGCCATTATGATGATGATTGTTATTATTAGCCCATTACCTTTGGTGTATCTGCAGCCATAACTCACCACAGTGCAACAGAAACACCGATTGTACGTTTATCGTATTTAACATTATTGCATTTAGTTCGTCCATCGCTATCTTTACCTTCCCAAGATGGGACAATTCAACAATCACACCAACCTCAGGCCATGATTGTTCAACTTCTCTCTCAAGTTTTCTTTTCTTTCGTTGCACTCAACCTGTCCTGGATGAAAACAGGATGAATGCCCTCCAGAAGAGTCGGTCTGGGAGTTTGCACTTGTTTCCTCGTTTGAACGAGTCTTCACATCGTTCCCGCTCTTTCTTGATGCCAGGTTTCTCACTCCCAACTTCAAATGTGGCCGCTTCAAACAGCTTTAAACACTTTTGTTTCAGATAACACGTCATATGAATTAGTTTGTTCCAAGTCTGCCAAAGCCAAACTGCTTATCCAAGCGAAAGAAAAAACAGCTTCTCTCTTTTTGTCAGAGGACGGCAGCGATTATTCTGTTTCTTCTTTTGAATTTTACGTTTACGAGTTTGAGAGTCTGTTCAGCTGTGGTGGCCGTTCCTGTTCTCCATCAGTTCTTCTTTGATTTATTGCAAATTAAAGTATCTCACTTCCTGTTTGCCAGAGGCTTTTTTTTTGTTTTACAGGAAAAGACCTTCCTGATACTGAATGTTTGAAACAGCAAATTCAGTAAATTTGGTCACTGCATTTTCACTGTTGTTATTGACGTCATCCAGATCCCTGTATCTCCACAAACGCCATTGTGGAGATGTTTTTGCATTTGCATGTCTCTAAACACACCCTAAATATGCTGTTGCTTCCTAGTCCAACTCTTGCATCTTGTAAAGACATCAACTTTTAAAAATTTGGCTTGATCTTTGGAATGACCACCCAGGCATTATAGAGCAAATCTAAAGGTTTTACAAAGGATCTGAGAAGCACCAGACTGGCACAAAAGACCAAAGACTTGAATTAGCAGCAAGATCTGTTTTCCCCTGACACTAAGTGCATCGGTCAGTGTAATGAAAAGCCCTGCTCATGCTATTATCAACGTATTGTTATGCAGTGAGGCGGGCTGAGCCTATAAATGGATCCTGGGCCTGTTGGCTCGTTCATGCATCTGCAACATCTGGCCTCAATCTGGCTCCTACGCCCCGCCATCCCCCGGGAGACGCTCTCCGCTTAGGTTTCACTCCCCTCCAACGGCATGTCTGAAGGGCCTGCTGGGGGTAACAGCCTGTAAATTGTGTGTGTGATTGAAAGCACTGAGAATAAATAAGGGCCAATATACGAGAGCATCCTCACTATGGGATGGATAGAGACTTGAATTTGTCACATGTCCTGAACCAGCACCTTAACCCGAACCAAAGAAAACAAGTCTTAACCCAAAATAAATTTGTACCTTCTGAGGACCAGTTTGTTTGTCCAAAAATGGGATTTAAATAATTTGACCATATAAAAACATTTTATTCACCACAGACTCAAATACAAACTCCCTGAGTGTGTTTCTGAACAGCGGCCAAGTTTTGATAGGGATACGAAGACGAGAATGAACTGACCAACTCCCCCGCAAAGTCAACTCCCTCCCTCCTCGCCTCGAAAACTTTTGTCTTTGACCCCCCCCCCATCTGCCTTTGCTCTTCTTCTCGCCCTCTTTCTTTGTTTCTGTCTTTGTGTTTGTGTCTTTTTCCTCGTCCACCTCTAGTCATCTCTTAAAAGTCTGTCTTGTATCTTTTCTCTCCTTTTCTAGTAATAATGAAGCAAAGCATTGCCGAAGGAGGTTGCAGAAAGTTTACGAGCTGTTTTCACAATTTCACAGAAAAACAGCTTTTGTGTTTCGTCTTTGTTCCTGTTGATGGTCTGGTCATGTCATCGATACGTGCCAATAGTTGCAGTTTATTGACCAGGCCCTCAGTGTGTGTTTACAGCCAGAGACTGAAGCTTATGGCTTAATGATCTTTTTGGCCGTTCTATGCCTTTATTGTTATTGTTATTATTATTATTAGGACAATGTAGAGAGACAGGAAATGGGTCAGAGGGAAGTGGAAGGAATCAAACCGGGGACGTGTCCGTTCAGAGCGTTTGTTATTGGGTTGCCCCAGATGTCATGGAAAGTTAACAAGGTGCTTTACCTGTAAGGTGCGAACGTATCTGCATGAACGAATCGGTATTTACACAACATGAATATTACCACAACTTGACTCTCCTTCAGGTGGATTTCTACACAAACTGGGTTTTATACATGGTTGGTGTTGGTGGCACTAATTTTCCATCAGGTGTCATAGACTGGACATAAAACTGGACGTTGACTCTGTGGCTGAAAAGTGAAGTCAGATTGTATTGAAGTCTATGGGAAAATGTCCCTACTTCTCCCTTGATTTATTAGCTCAGTAAACGTTTTCCTAATGAGTTTATGGTCTCAGTCTCTAGTACAGAGCAGGTCAGCTCCACCCCTCACTCCTCCTCAGCTCCACCTTCTCCTCCAAACATGGTTTCTTCTGGTTTCAAAAAACCAAGATGGCCGACGGACAAATTACAAACTGGAGGCTTGAGAACAGCAGCTCACAGACGACGGGTGACGCCACGGAGGGTTGACACTTGGTGCCATTGAAGTGGAAAAAGAGAAAAACGAGACAACGTAAATAAAACATTAAAAAAACTAGAAGACTTATAGATAATTTGAGGAACATTATATCATCTGCTGCTATTTTTCATCTCTTCATTGCACGTTTTACTCAGAAGCTTCATATTTGTGATGATTTATTCTCTAAGTCTGTTTCCTTTGCACTTTGTTGCATTTTGCTTCGCGTAACTCGTCCGTGACCTAACCTTAAACGTTTCCACATAAAAACAGGTGGATGGAAACCCAGCTGGCTTTTCACTTCGCCCATGTGGAGCAGCCATGAACACTTCTTGGCTTCTGACGTGGTCTGAGACATCACCTTGCACAGAGCAGTTCTTTTCTAGCATAACACAACATTTATCTACTGTATTTGGTATAAAAACAGATTGACTCATGTAATGGCCCGGTTGCAGCCCTGCAGGCCTTTGCAGAGACACTTTTGCCTCTAAATCTGCACAGATCATGAGATATGGTTATAAAAATGGTTATAAAACCTATAAATTTATTTTAAGTATTTGATAAATGATATTTGCTCCCAACCCCAAATAATCCTGCTCTGAGCGAAGCAGCACAAAAACCTCTTTTTACTGCTCTGAAATAAAATCATTCATAATATTAGAAGAACACAACAAATGGTTTGCACATTACAGCAACAGACACATTATCTTCTGCAGCTATATTCGTATAAAAACAGAACTATAGATGCTCAGATTAGCTTTAAATACCTGAATCGTTAATATTCATGACCTCTTATTTTGCCTTTTTAAGCTTCATTTGTAAAAAGTTTAGTTTTTCATTTTTGTTGTTTTCTAATTTTTTTTAATGTTCTTTCTATCTGTTCTTTTTTTGTTGCTTTGACACTTGAATTTTCCTTTGTCAGATCAAATAAGTTTATCTCAAGTTAACATTGTCAAAGCCGTTAAACTAATGAGGCCATGAATCCAAAAACAAACCGAATCCACATGGTAAACTGTTTAAGATCATTGGTTAGTCATGACTTGTGTGTGTGTGTGTGTGTGTGTGTATCAACTTAATTCTAATGCTTGTGGAAAAAGATAATCAATATAAACATACAGAATTATTATAAAAACAAAATCTGTGAAAGCTAATATGTTCCCCCGACTCTCTTTGAGTGCTGGCCAAGGTAAACACCCTCCTAATACACACACACACACACACACACACATTCACTCACTCACTCACTCAAATTTAAAAAAACAAAAATCTGACAAAAGCAAGTGGAGCCAAAAAAAGTTTGGAAACTTTGGAAAGTCCCCAAAAGTTTCTTATTTGTTCATTGGTCAGCTCTCAGGTTTCTGGCGTTCCTATTGGCCGCCACCGCTCCCTTCCCCTGGTGTTAGTAGAGTGTGTGTGTGTGTGTGTGTGTGTGTGTGTGTGTGTGTGTGTGTGGGAGTGTGTGTGTGTGGGAGTGTGTGTGTGTGGGAGTGTACACATTTGGGCCAGATATCAGTGATATTGTTCAGCACTGGGTACTGTTTTCTTTCTAATGGAACGGTTAAAATGAATACAGTGTGTGTGTGTGTGTGTGTGTGTGTGTGTGTGTGTGTGTGTGTGTGGTTGTGCTCACTGCTTCATTTCATTTCAGGAATCAAGAGTTCAGAGTAAAGCAGGCGATCGAGGAAGCCGCCATAGCCACCCCCTAGAGAGAGAGAGACCCCCTCCAGATACAATTACTAAAGAGTGTGTGTGTGTGTGTGTGTGTGTGTGTGTGGGTGTGGCCAAAAGTGTGTGGACACCGCCGTCGACTTCCATCAAGGCCACAATATTGACGACTTCATCGTGACTCTGTGTGTGTGTGTGTGTGTGTGTGTTTTGATACGACCCGTGGGAACGTAGCCGTGGAAAGACGTGTCAGGCCTCTGTCTCCGCGGCAACGATGGTAAACACGGTTAGGCTTCGGCACAAAGAAGTCTTGGTTGGGTTTAGGGAAAGATCACAGTTTTGGGGTAAAAATAAGTGCTGCCTTAAGGTCGGAGAACCTTGGTCGTCGTGGTTACGATGATAAACACACAGAGTTAAGGCTGCGGGGTAAAAGAAACCAAACTATCGGTTTCACACAGGAAACAAACAAAAAGCGCGTCAGTCCTGTGATTTGTCGACCCATCCATCCACCACAACCTCCTCCTAACGCAGCCTCTGCTGACCTTTCAACCGCGTCACCTTCCTCCTCTGTTCCCATGGCAACTGGACGTCACAGTATGCATCATCTCCTTGGGTCCAATAATTCTCCTATCACCGCTACGCCGACGACACCCAGCTCTACCTCGCCGTTCCCACCTGACGACCTCGAGGTCTCTTCGTGGATCTCGGCCTGTCTCTCCGACATATCTGCGTGGACGAAGGAACGCCACCGCCGATCCCGGTCAATCGGGTCCAGGCCTCGGTGATGGTCCAGGATGCAGCAGCCTCCGTGACTCATCGACCTACACATGGTCGCTGAATCAAGTTCAAGTCTCTAATGACTTCTGGGTCTGAACCATCTACTTGAACTCAGTCATTCAACCCTACGCGCCTTCTCTTCCTCCATGAATGTGGTCCATCATCACCATCACTGCAAATAAGACGATCTGAGTCCAGACTCTTCTGGTCTGTGTTCCCTGAGGATGAACCAGCTCCTGAAGTAACTGACTCTTTTGTTGCACTTTTCTTATCTGATCACTGATTCAACAGATGCAGGTCTGGACTGATGTCTGACAAATGAGTCAATGAAAACATAGAACGTATCATAAAACGTCTAAATTGACTCATTTGGGGACAAATACGTGGTTTTTCCTTCTGCTTGCAAACTCAGTGCATCCTCTGGGACTCATTCCACACCCGTGCACCACCCTGATCTCCACTTCCAGTGTTTGATTTCACACTGGTTATAAATCATCAGGTGCAGTAACTATGTCATTCCCGTGAATGATGTTTATTTTTGTTCTGCAATAGACAAAAGATTTTCTCTTTTTTCTCTTTTGTCTTTTTAATTCTAATGACAAAAAAAAAACATTTTCTCCGTCAGGCTTTTGATCTAAGCATCATCATCATCACCATCTTCGTCGTCAAGTCAAGAGAGTTTTGATTATTTCAGGCTTTTTTCTAATTGCATCAGTTTTTTTAGACGTTTTTTTTAGACATTGTCACCAAAACCATACTTAAGACAACGGTTTGTGTTTGTGCTTCCTAACTGGGCAGCTTCCTCATGTACGAAGCCCTGAAGCTCTTCAACAAATCCAAACATTTGGAAAGTCTGAAAACCACAAGAGTGGAGGCAGCACATTTATGCCCATGTTAATCTTCTGCCGTCCACATACTTTTGGCCATATACTGTTTATATGTGTCTTTGTGTTCACGTCTTTGTGTGTGTGTGTGTGTCCAAAATACTGAATGTGTCCTTGTGCAGTTTGAGGCCCACGTTGTGGTTTTCTCTTCCTCCCTACCAATCATTCTCTGTCCTCCCTCTCTCTCTCTTTTTCTGCAGTTTCACCCTGCCTCGCTCGCCCCCCTCCTCCCTCAACCTCTTTCCAAATTGTGTTACACTCCCTTCTCTCTCTCTCTCTCTCTCTCTCTCTCTCTCTTACTGCCTGTCAGGAAGAAGTGAACAATATGACCTTTGGTCGCAGCGATAACATTCTCCCTGATGAATTCCCAGTCGCTCCTTCTTTCCTTTCACATTCTCACCAGTTTTCTCGCTCCTGGTCGCTCTGTTTTCCTTAGAAATGATCAACTCAGCACCCGGTGATTAACAAGCAGCACTGGGGTGGGGGGGTGGGGGGGGCAGGAGGAAATCAGGCCTCTGGAGGGTCAAACACACACAAACTAAAAATATGTTCACGCTGCAGCTGAGTCTCATCTCTGAGTTTTACCTTCCTGATGTTTTTAAATGTGAACAATGAAAAGCTGCATGAAGTTGTGTGTTATTTAAATTCAGAGCTGCATGGAAACTTCTGCAGACGAAGTCCAGTGGCAGGGGTGGATTAAGCTAAAAGGGGGAACCCAGGGCAAAAATATGAGCTGTTGGGCCCCTTTTGGACCCCCCACCCCTCCACCCCTCCACCCACCCTTCCCTCACTTTATATATCCTGTCACTTTCATAGCGTTGTTCTACCAACATTAGCAGATATACCCGGGTTTTTAAAACAGGTAACGCTGATAATAAAGGGAGTCACCCCCTTTTCCAACGTGCGTCACTCCTTATTGTGGCAATCCCAATAACAGCCAAACTTTTAAAAAGCTGCTTCACCGCTGCTTTGACTGCTTCATTGTTTCGGTTCTAAAGAAACCTTTGAGTCATGCTCATTATTCTCCTGCACCCGGGACAAAGCCCTTCACCCAGGTCCTGGTCCAGGCCCTGATTCAATGCCCCTCTGGCAGGTCTTCCCATGCCCATGTCGCACTGCTACTCATCGAGCTTCACTGGCTCCACATGGTCTCTGATGCTCCTTCAGAGACTCTGGGTCTGAACCAGCTCCTGGACCTCAGTCCTTCAGCCCTATGCTCCTTCTCAGCCTCTGTGTTCCTCCGTGAATGTGGTCTGTCATCTCCATCCCAGAAACCAGACCATCTGAGTCCAGACTGTTCTGGTCTGTGTTCCCTGAGGACGAACCAGCTCCTGAAGACTCATCTCTTCAGAGGAACCTCCTCCTGAAACCCTGACAGGTCTGACTGGCTTGCCTTGGAGAAAAGCATTAGATAAAGGAATAAATGTAAATGGGACATAGCTCTGGAATCAAAGAGGATTCCCCTGAAGTCGACAGTCCGCAATGGATTGTGGGATAGTGGCGGCTGTGAGAGATAAACCAGGTTTTCCTTTCAAGTCTGGTCAAAGGAAATCTGCATTTCTCAGAGCCTATTAGATCTGACAGGACGTGTTGACCTGTTACGACTTATTCTATTTTGATTTGTTCTTCCTGAGGTTTCCAGCCTCTGATCTGTGCACACATTGCATGCTGGGATAAGTGGAATAAGCCCTCTGCTCTGTTGTGACTCTAAATGGGATCAAGCAGTTGTGGGAAAACAATGGCTGAAGTGAACATCCATGCACTTCACTGATCCACCACCCACATATATACAGACGCAGTTTGGGCTAATCAAGACCTGATGGGCAATCGCACACTAATAAAAAGTGTGTGAGGTGTGTGCAGAGACACACTGAGCGTGCCCTGTGGCGCTCCAGATGCAGGCTTGATGATGCAGGTCTGGCTGGTAGTGGCACGCAAACGACCTGTCTGTCAGGAGAAGCATGTTCCTGCTTCACCTCATGACTGTCTGTGATCACATGACCTGATCGGCATGTTACACTCTGTCACGCAAACATCTGACGGGTTTGGTTTCTGTTTCTTTGCAGGCTTTGACTTGAAGAACACGACGGTTTGCGTCTGAGAGAAAGGGAAAAGAAGCGAGGGCCGAACCAGGGCCAGAGGTTTCGTTGATATACAGTCAGAGGTGGAGTGAGAGGGTGAAAAAACACTCTCTCACCAGGATGACAGATGGAGAAAGTCCTGGCAGATGTGTTGCTCTGGACGTGTTTTTATTGCTCTCCAATATTGCAGGACGTCAGATCTGAGGAGTAAATCAAACGCTCAAACTTTTGAATCCGGGTATTAAAAAAAAAAAAAAAGTACTTAAGTGTAAATCCATCAAAGAGAAACTGTTAAATTTTATTGCGTTCGTAAAATTTTGAGATGAAAACAAGAAGAGAAGGAATAAAAAACACATGATTCATGTGATAAATAATATCTACACATATTTATAGCAGCTGATTTACTGATCATAGGCTCATGCTCAGGAGGGGGATTTGGCGCCATCTCCTGTGTCAGACCTTTATTCTGAAATTAGATACTTACCCATGAGAACACTTAAAAAAAAATGATCTCGAACACTTGTGATTTATTTTTAGAAATACAATATTTTAGATCCATGACAACTAATAATTATAACTTTTAACATGATAAACAATATTTTAATTACAGCTAAACATTTTAATGGAACTGTTACTTTTGTATAATTAAATATATATATAATTACATTATAAGATACAATTGAATGATTAATAAATCGTTTATTACAACTGACTATTATTATTTATCCAATGATAACAATAACTCAGAATTTATCTATAATTTTGTAAGTGAGAATAGTAGTAATAATTTAACTAATAACAAGAAATAAAATGTTGTTGTATATATTTATACTAAGTAATATCAATATAAATTTGAATAACAGTATTTATGAAGGATTTAAATGACAATATTTTTAAAATTTATTGTTACAACTTAACAAATAACACATTTAAAAATAGATAATTAATAACAAAACTTTATTTTTTATTCCAGTCATTAATATTAATTATATTTGTTATTACTAACATTAGTTATCCAGCAAAGAACAATGAGAAAAAAACTGTATGTATCAGACCCTTTTTTTTTTTTTATAAATATATCACAGGATTGTAAATTGTGAAATTTAACATTTTACATTGTGTGCAGATGAACTTCTTGAGTTATTTAAAAATCGGTTTCCCCTTTAAATCACATGCATCAATTCGTGATTAGGAGACAAATTTAATTTACAACCACATGTGGTGTCAACAACAAGGTGAAACTGTCAGGTTGTATGTTACACACAAACAAAACAAAGTAACAAACAGGACAGGAAAGGTCATTTTTTAATATTTTACTGTTACAGAATTACACTGACGTCTGTCGACCGTGGAAATGAGTTACAAGCTCATGTGACATTCATGTTTTCACACAAAATACAAAATCTCACATATGAAACATCTGAACATAATGTCTGTATCAGTCATATGTGAAATAAAATGTTGATGTCAAATTATATTCATTGTTTCACAGTTTTTCATGGCTACAACTAATTTTAATTATAATTAACAAAATTTTGTTTTGTTTTGTTTTTTTTACTTCAGAAGAAAAATCTACAATTTCATGACAAACTCTCTGCTGATGAAGATCATGTGACACAATCAAAAGCTACTAAATGGACCTAAAAGTGGTAAGATTATTTTCATTATTTAGTAGTTAGCACATATTATGTAATTTATTAATTACTAATACATTATCTATTTATTAATTAATTAATGTATTGTGTGTATAAACAGATGTGAATGTAAAACATATATTTCCATATATATATATATATATTCTCTCACAACTACATTATAGTGTTATAAAGCGTTTATTAAATGTTTGTATATTGAAATAATATTTGACACAAATATTTACATCAGCATCATATATAGTTAACAAAATGTATAATTAATACATAAGATTTGATGATTTTTCCCCCTGAAACATTCGTCTCTGCTGTTGTCAGATAAACTAGTAACTTTTCCATGTTAAGTTTATCTTTACAGTTTATATGTAATTTATCTTTTGTTCTAGTCTCAAATCAAACGTGAAAAACTCTGCAGGTGCATCAACAGGTCGCCTGCAGCGACGCTCCTCATCCTCACAACCACGAAAAAAAAAAAAAAAAAAAAAAAACACTGTCCAGGAATGTTGTTACTCTCATACACACCACCAAAAATCCCCTTTACAAAAAAAGAAAACACATGCTAATACACATACAGTATATCATAATTAAAAAAAAAAAAAAAGAAGAAATATTGCGATCCATTCCCCACATACCACTAGATTTGTCACAGCAGCCAATAAAACAGCTACTTTATAGGGTTTAATAGCGCTGTCGGAGGACATCTGGGGCCAGTTCTGGTGTATTTACTTGGCTAAAACAAACCCTATTTATATTAAAACCTTATTTATACAATATGAAACGATTTAATGCTTAATTCCATAGAAAGCATTAAAATTACAGCACATAGAAACATTCAAAAGTCTTTCTTTCAAAGTCCAGGTCCAGAATTCAGATTTAAACATGATTTATTTTGGTGAAACGTGGTCACTTTTTACTAGAAAGTGTAAAAAATGCGTGCAGGAAGAAGAAGTCTGGAGTAATTTCCCTCGTCAGTTTTACAGTGTTCAACATTTTTGTAACGACCACACTCAGCTCAGTGTTTCTGCTACGCTCTTGGCTCGATGCGTTCAGGGCCCGGAGCCAAAAACCGAGTCGCTGTCGTCGGCTCATTACATTCGTTTGGGGCCAGTTTTTTTGAGAGGTGGGGGAGGGAAACGTGATAGTGCTTTTGGGATGTCTCGTGTCTCTTGTGGTGATACAGTAATTCACAGATAAATTTCACAGCTATCATCATCATCGTCGTCGTCATCGTCATTGCATTGGCCCTGAACTACAGTGGTCATCTGAGGGAGGAGTAGCAGAGAGTGAGGGATACTTTCAAACATACATTATTGCACAATCCAGTGAGTGTACACAGCTGTGAACTCTGGCATACTTTAACCACACACACACACACACACACACACACACACACACACACACACACACAACATTGAATGGCCTGTTTTGTGAGTGTGTGTGTGTGTGTGTGTGAGACCATTTCAGTGTCTCAGTGCATCATAAAAGAAGCTGGTTAGGTAGTTCATTATCATTTCCTGCTTTTCAGTTTTTACAGAAAGATCTACACACATCAGCCATAACATTATGACCACAGGCCTAATATGGTGCAGGTCCTGACCATGGAGGCCTGGACTCCTCTAGACCTCTAAAGCTGAGCTGTGGTATCTGGACCAAGACCTTAGCAGCAGATCCTTTAAGTCCTGAAGTTGTGAGGTGGAGCCTCCATGGATCAGACTTGTTGGTCCAGCTCATCCCACAGATGCTGGACTGGACTGAGATCTGGGGGATTTGGAGCCAAGTCAACACCTTGAACTGGTTGTTGTTCCTCAAAGCTCCTGAACCATTGTTGCAGTGACAGGGAGCATTATCCTGCTGAAAGAGGCCACTGCCATTAGGGAAGACTGTTTCCATGAAGGGGGGGACTTGGTCTGAACCATGTTTAGGGAGGTGGGACGAGTCAAAGGAACATCCACATGAATGGACCCAAGGTTTCCCAGCCCCAAACACAACAAACTGTGATGCTCTGTGTTCTGACACCTTTCTATCAGAACCAGCATGAACTTCTTCAGCAGTTTGAGCTCCAGCCCCACCACCATCACTGAGCCTTGACCCCTGACCCTGTCTGTGGTCCAGTGGTTCTGCAGCTCTGACCAGTCGTCACATCACAGTCTGGTCAAAGTCAATGTCCCTCACATCCTCACTCTTGACCGTTTTTCCTGCTTCAACACATCAACTTCAGGACTAAATGTTCAGCTGCTGCCTGATGTATCCACCGCCGACAGGTAACCATGGTAACCAGGTCATCAGTGTGATTCACCTGTCAGTGGTCATAATGTTGTGGCTGATCAGGGTATAATCAGGAGTATTATCGGGAGTCTGATGACGGAAAATAACTGGGCAGAAAATGTAAATAAGCTGTAAATTACTATAATAATTATTCAGTAATTATTCATCAATACACGATTTAACTTTTTAATACTAAGCTCCTTTAAATCAAAATGTTGTATTATCGATGTAATAAAAATTTTATGCCTGTTATATTTAAAATAAATTTAGAAAAAAGAAAGAAAACTACTATATATGAGCATTAATTGTAATTGCTTTGGATTTGATTCTGTTCATTTCTTGTAGCTGGATCCATCTGGTTGTTTCTTCAGTAAAATTTGACTTTATGTTTCCAGTGAAACATGATTTCAAAATCTGTAATTTCATAACAATCAGAGTCACAAACCTCCGTTATATAAATTACACATTTTGTTTTGACAGGATGGTTAAAACAAAAAAAAAAAAAAAAAAAGGAGTTTTAAATATGAAATTGCATTGGTGAGAAAAGAGCCTCTTTCTTTGGTCACGTTTGATTGGAAATGTTTTGGTTTTAAGGTTCAGTGAAGAGCATTTTAATTTCGATCCAGTGGTTTTCAGTGGTTACTTGAACAGTGGGAACAAAAACATCAGGACAGTGACAATGACGGTGAAAAGTTTTGAAGAGAAACTAAAACATCTTTTCTCTGCTGCTGCTCTTACAGCTGTGATCTTATTAACACCGCTCTAACCTGCTCGTTTAGTTGTTTTTAAATTATACAAAACTGGAAACTCTCCAGGATGATTTGGCTCCAATTCGCCCCCTAGTGGCCATAAGTCTGAATCCTCCAGTTTAAAGCAAGTTCTGTGTTTGAGCAATAATGAAGCCACTTGTCTGGACGTACACGATGATTAAAAAGCCATAATATCACAAGCTTTGGATTTTGACTCGTTGGTTGTGTTTCCATGTTTTTAAATCTTAAATATGATGCAGATGCTCCTTTCCTTGCTCTGTACTATAGGACAGGATTATATTTGTGAAAACCAAAGACGTGTCTCCTCTCAGATCCAACAAGGAGCTCTCAAGTACCAGAATTCCCACTTCCTGGACGTCTTTGGCTTCACAAACAGACTCTGCAGATCCTGGTTCTCAAGGATCCACGGCAGCTTGATTGTCTACAAGTTGTGGTCCAGCCAGTGGATGAAGTTGTTCATGCTCCTCTGTCCAACACTGGACATCATTGGCAGGAAGGCGAACACCATGCAGCCGTGAAACCCGTCTTCATAGTGATCGCTGGTCACTGCCACGCCGGCGTCCTGCAGGCGCTTTGCGTACATGAGCCCGTCGTCCCTCAGCACGTCGAACTCACAGGTCATCACATAGGCTTTAGGCGTCCTACCCAGAACCCCCTGCTCCGCCAGCAGTGGTGCTGCCCTCACATCCATCAATGCCGGCACCTTACCCACCACCCCCGGTGATCCTGTTTCTTTAAGCACTGGCCTGAAGTGCTTCTTGCGCTCAACTGGGAGCAAAGAGGTCCAGTCCAGTCTGGAGCGGGCGTCGGCGCCGATGGCCGACTGGTCCAGGGAGCTGTGGTTGTTGGCGAGCAGGAGGGGCTCCAGGGAGGAGTTGGCGCCCAGGTACTGCAGCCAGAAACGGGCCATGACGGGCCTGTAGAGGATGGGCACCGCCTGGTTCTGCTGGTAGGACGGGGTGTAGAAGTCGAGGGCCTGCAGCACCGGGTAGATCAGCGCCTGGGCCTTGAACTTCACAGTCAGACCGTCGTCAGAGCTGAGCTGTGGATACAGGCGGGAGTTAGATTCCAACTTCCTGATTGCTGATCATTTCTGATCAATAAAAGATTCACTGCATTGTAACAGCAGAGCCTGGATTCAGAGGAAACATCTACTAAGGTCAGGTCTTAGCTGAAACCCAACACTCACATTTACCAGAACCTCAGACTTTCTGTTTATTATTTTCATTACCAACTCGCAATGAATCATGGGATATGTCAGGCCGTGAAGGATCCACCCAGAAGAAGGACACATTTGTCGGTCACATTTCAAGGTGGGACAGTCTAGTCACACAGCTGTGACACAACTGGTCTTCAAATGCAGATGTGGCCCCTGAATCAGGACACAGCTGTAGATGTCATGAGGTGTGCGTTTGTTTCGTTTACCTCCTGTGCCACAGCAGCAGCCAGGTTCCCCCCTGCGCTGTCCCCGGACACACACAGCCTCTGTGGATCGATGCCGTAGCGCTCTAAAACCCGAGCCGACAGGAAGGCCCGCGACGCCGCTAACGCGTCGTGGTACTGATCTGGGAACACCGCCTCTGGAGCGAGACGGTAACTATAGCAACAACACATCACAGGCAGACAACACAGTCATGCATCATGCTTTAAAAAGCCCCAGTCTGGACAGTGTTGTGTTAGTGCTTCACTTTACTGCTGAGACATTTCAGTGATTCATCCAGTAGAGGACTGACAGAATTAATCACCAATAATTCTGTTAATATTAATCATTTACATGATGAATTACTGAATTACTCTGTTGGATATTTTCATTTTTTAGTAAAATGACCTTTATTCATTTTTGAGAAAGTAATTGAATGAATGTTTCGGAAAAGTTTCAACAAACTAATGAAAAAACAATAGTAGAGAAACTTGCACAGGTTTTTATTTATAATTCCAGAACTTACTCAACAGACATGACGACGGCGTCCAGATCCTCCGCCATTTTTCGGCAAAGACGGTCATATGATCGCATTCCTGTGTGAGTTATATAGACAACAATGACATTTAAAGAGCTCTTATCTTATTTGAATCTACTCCAAGGAAGGAACACAAAGCAGTTAACTAACTACTTAAGTTAGTAGCCAGTTAATATTATTTCTGCAGATTTTACTAAAGTCATCATGTTTTTCTTCTGACTCTTAAATCCGACACTCACGGCCGCTGCCGAGGGCCCAGCCTCCCCCATGGAAATATACGACCCCTCTTTTCGGCGTCTTCCCGCCCTTTGGCTGGAAGACTCTGGTGGGCACGCCGCCCAGCCTGGAGTCGGTCACGTGCACGGCGGGGCAGGAGCGGGCCTCGATCACCTCCACCCAGGACACCACCCGGTTCAAAAGGTGGACGCGATGGCAAACACCCAGCGCATGAGCCACGTCACTCTGGAAACACAAAAACAAACAAACGGACCAATTATCATCTGAGCTGAAAGGACAGATTATGTCTTAATGTGACAGGTGTTAAACAGTCGTCGTCTTCTTCTTCTCTGTGATATCTGGTTCCACCAAAACCCTCAAACTTGTACGACTTCTACCTTCATGGTAAAATGGTAAAATAAGGTGATCTGTCAGCCTGAGGCCTCTCCCTGTCTCTGTGGTGTTAAAACACCCAGGTAGAGCAGAAACAAGTCCGGCAGCACTGCAGGCGAAGACGCAGCAGGGCGTGAAAACCTGTCCCGTACAGTGAGCGTGTGTGAAAACTCGCCGCACTGCGTCGACGCATTAGATTATAAGACTTGAAAGCTCAAGGGCAGCTTAAGTTAAATCTAACACGTTACATACAGCTGTGACATAAGAGGTACAGGTTAAAGGACGTTCAGCACCGGGGTCAAAGGTCATTTTCTTGTTACTCTGAACACCTGAGATCGTTGTGTTCCTGCCACATGCTGCTCATACGACAGTGACGATCCACTAATGGGCTCAGATTCTATCAGTATATGTTATAGCCCAGTTATTTCTATTGTGTTTAATATTAGATTCTATTGAATAATAATAATAACAATAATAATGATACTATAATACCTGTATATCATACAAATACATACAGTATTACAGCCCAGTATATATGTTCAGTTATATTCAAGTTTATTCTTCTATAGTTTATATTATAAAGGAATAGTATTGAATAATATAGCATTGTATAGTATAGTGTTGTGGAGTATATTAATTTATTATTGTAGTATATTATCACAGTGTATTTATATACAGGAAATTATATCATAGCACAGTAGATTTTATTATAGTGTAGTAGTACTAGCAGTATTAGAGTATAGAGTTAAGTATAGTGAGATATATTGCAATATATTATAGTATATTACAGTAAAGTACAGTAAAGTATAGTGTACTGGAGTAAAGTAGTTTATAATACAATATACTCCAGTATAGTAGAGTATAGAAGACTTTAGTGTAGTATATTACAGTATAGTATAATGTAGTAAAGTAGGCTATAGTACAGCAGAGTATACTAGAGTACCATATAGTATAGTATAGTATAATATAGAAGACAACAGTATAGTATATTATAGTTTAGGACAGTTTAATATAGTAAGTATAGTGTAATATAGAAGAGTCTACTACAGTACAGTAGAGAATACTGGGCTATAGTATAGTATTAGTAGACCATAGTACAGTACATGTACATTATAGTACAGTAGAATATATTTAGTAAATAGCTACATTGTCTGTTATTATATTTTTTCTGTTTCTTTCCCCGTGTCACGTTTTTTAGACACAGTGTTATTGTTATTGTGTGTTTCCAGTCTCACACTATCATGAATATTAATAACACACCTTTGTATTTATTCTGATTTCTAACCTTCAGCTCCATCTGATGAATAAACGGTTGTTCATCTGATGCCCCCCCGGTGTTAATACTCTGTTTTCTCTGGTGCTGCCCCCACCCCCGGACATCAACCTGTCCACCTCGGCATCCCTCAGCTCTCACCGCCTGCATGAAGCTCCGGAACAGCGCGTCCAGCAGCATCAGCTTCCACGGTTCGCTCACGCCGCTCGGTAACGGCAGGTAGACGTAGTAGGCGGCCGCCGACAGCAGCACGGCCCCGGCCAAACGGAGCCTCATCGCGGCGGACTGTACCTGCCCAGGATCCCACCGTTCATACGGGATTCACGCTCCCACGGGTCCCGGGCGGTCGGTGGCTCCGCGAGGGATCGACGAAACACGGATGAATGACCCCGATTTCAGAATAAAAGTCGGGGCTGAGGTCTTCGGTCTTTTCATATCGTTGGCGAACGACCGACGTACGACGACGTTCTTATTTTGAAATATCATTCCAGGAAGTAGGATAAGTATTGCGTAATGTGGTTGCTGATGGGAAATGTAGTTCTTAAGATATTACGATGAAAACCAATGTATTTTTATATTATATTATATTTATAGAGCACTTTTTAAAACAAAGTTACAAGGTGCTTCACAAGGCAGCAGAAAACAGATGAAACAGAAAATATAAAAACCAGCGAAAATCATGAAAGGCTATACGATAAAAGTATGTTTTAAGAAGAGATTTAAAACAGATAAATGACTCAGCTCATATTATATTTCCACAAGAAATTATTTGTTATATGAAAAAAAAAGAAAAAGAAAATGAGGACATGAAACTTGAATTAGGTTCAAATTTAATATGAGGGTTTAAAAGGAAAATAAGTTTTTATTATGTTTGTGTGTGTTTAGTAATGATATATAAATATGAGACACAAATGTAGTTAAGATCATCACTAATTTTAACAGATTTTATTCTGCTCTTTTCTGGATAGTTACTGAGCCAAGTATTTTAAGGTATGAAATGACACACAGCTATGAAACTGACATGATTTCTTCTAGATTCTTTCCTAATGTGTACAGATATCTCCCAGGTCGAGCTGCAAAGGGGCTCAACCAACAATTCATATCAATCTTTTTCACTTAGACTCAAGAGTTCAGAAAGACTTGTTCCCACCTTTTGTAGTCAACTGCTCCGGTCATATAATTGGCCACACCTGTCTTCAACTACTCACACCTGGAAACAGAAAATTAAGAGTGGAAGGCTTTTAAAGAGATCCACAGGGGCCACGCTGACTAATTGTTTTCAGACTGGTTCAGTTGTGTGGTTTGGTAGGAGCTGATAGAAGTGTGTTTGTTGCTTCACTGGCCTACAACAGTGGCCAAAGCCATGGGGTTTCTCATAGGGTATGTTTTATAGTTTAACTTTAAAAGTTACACAACTCAATATTAAATCATAGTAACCAGGATGTCTTCTCTAGATGGCTGCTGCTGTCCTTGCTAACAATAGGATGCTGTCAAACAAATGGTAAGTGTCAGTTATGTTAACACAAATTAATTGGTGATACCATTAATTAAAATGTTTTAACAGCTTACAGTGTTGGCTCTGATGACAAGCATGGAGATTCAAACTCAAATGCAAATGAGGCAAGTAGCTACTTATTTTCCACGTTACCCATTTTAAACTGAATCACAGGAACCACATTACCAGATCAGCCACTTATCCATTTATTCTAATCAGCCGCAGCAGCCTCAAGTGGGGAGCGACCAGCAGCCCCAGGTAGTACAGCAGCCTATGGTACCACCACAACCACAGGTACCTCAACATCCTGGCCACTCGCCTCAGCCGCAAGTGCCTCAACAGCCTGTGTACCCCCCTCAGCAGTCCAGCTATCCACCCCAGGTGTCTCAGCAGGCACCACAGCCCGATTACCAGCTGCCACTTCCTCAGTGGCCTAATCAGCCTTATGTACCTCAGTACCCTAGCTACCTGCCCCAGCAGCCTCAGGTGCCCCAGCAGCCTCAGGTGCCCCAACAACCCCAGGGGCCCCAACAACCACAGGTGCCTCAACAGCCTCGGGCGCCCCCACAACTCCAGCAGCCCCCACAACCCCAGGTGCCTCAGGTGCCCCCACAACCCCAGGGGCCCCAACAACCACAGGTGCCTCAGGTGCCCCCACAACCCCAGGGGCCCCAACAACCACAGGTGCCTCAGGTGCCCCCACAACCCCAGGGGCCCCAACATCCACAGGTGCCTCAGGTGCCCCCACAACCCCAGCGGCCCCAACAACCACAGGTGCCCCAGGTGCCCCCACAACCCCAGCGGCCCCAACAACCACAGGTGCCTCAGGTGCACCCACGACCACAGGTGCCTCAGCGGCCTCAGGTGCCCCCACAACCCCAGCGGCCCCAACAACCACAGGTGCCTCAGGTGCCCCCACAACCCCAGCATTTCAGCTACCAACCCCAGCGTTTCAGCTACCAGCTGCCTAAGCAGCCCCAGGAGTCTTGGGTGCCCCCACCACCACCACAGGTGCCTCAGCTGCCAGGCTACACACCCATGCGGCCCTACCGGCTGCAGGTACCCAAGCAGCCTCAGGTTCCTCAGCAGTCCAGCTACCTGCCCAAGCATCTCCACCGGCTGCAGGTATCTCAGCAGCCTCAGGTACCTCCACAACCACAGCAGCCTGGCCATATGCCCAAGCAGCCTGTTTACCTACCCAAGTGGCCCCAACAGCCCCAGGCTTCCAGTTACCAGCCCATGCATCCTGGATACCCACCTAAGCGGTCTCAAGTGCCCCAACATACTAGTTACCCACCCAAGTGGCCCCTGATGTCTTGGCTGCCAGTTCACCTATCTAACCAGCCCCAGCTGGGTTTCTATTTGCTTAAGCAGCCTAGTTACAAGCCCCAGATGCTGCGCTACCTGCCTAAGCAACCTCAAGTTCACAGACGTCCTCGTCGAAAGCCCTAGTGGCTCAAGACCATAAGTGCCCAAGCAGCCTCCAATCAGTCATCCAGCTGTTCCAATTTTCTGGCAATGTTCATTATCTTCTGTCCAAATGGTAAGGTGTGATCACTGCCACATTTCCCTGTAGATGAGCAGCATTAGTGTGTAAACTGTTTTTACTCTACTCCCCTTTCTCCAGGTGCAGTGACAGTCTGGTTGTAATGCTGGTTATGGGCTTAAATCAAGTTGAGGATGACTGATTGTTTGGATGATTCAAACTTTGCAGGTTCATTAATGTCTGTTCTGGGCACAATGCTGAAGCTGTTTTGAGCTGGGACATTGTACATAACTTGCCTTAAAATAAAATACCTCTGTATTGTCTTCAAAGGTTGACTTTTTAAAATTTTTTATAAGTGTTTAGATTTAATGCAATGCACCAAAGCAAGTCGGCAACTAATGCTTTCATGCCTGCTTTGAAGGTGTAATTTAGTTGCTCCATAGTGCAAAGAACTCAGGAAGACCCCATTACAAAGGCATTGTGTGTCTTGTTTGTAAAATTCATGCGGTTGGTGACTAGAAAAAAGCCCCAGATGTTAGTGTGACTTGTGGCCTAAAGGAAGTCTTACAGCCAACTGTCATTACACCTTTGTGGAGGTTGTGTTCTTAGCAATATCAGTGCTCTGAGACTTGAATGAACACAACCGCTCACTTTAGGCTGTATTATATAAAGGTGATGCAACTTTAAACCACATACAAATTTTGGTGAAATGGGAACATCAGCCAGGCACCACTTAGCAGGTTGAGGAATGACTGTTGTTGCAATTTTTACACTTAAATTATTTTTTTTTAAATGGCTGAAAAATCCAACTGATCCTCTTTCACCTGAATATAAACCCGTTTTATCCCGTTACACCACATCCTCGCCACTGGAGGGAGCACTGCTACAAAACACGAGCATTAGCTGCTGAAGGCGGAAGTGGAAACGATCGACACCTTGATGCTCCAACCACATGACACAACGTCGACATCCCGGCCAATCAGATTAATAGATTTAACACCTGGGCGGGACCGGAAGTATCCGTTCAGACGCCGTATATTAGCCTCACGGGGAGACCGTTAGCAGTTGTCGGCTTCATTAAAGCTCAAATGAACAGTTAGATTTAAAAAAAATAATAATCCTTAATCAACGTTTGCTTCTTGAAGCTACAGCGTCGGTGTAATATTTATATTCTTCAGGTGAGACCGAATTCAGCTCTGTTAGGTTAGCTCGTATGCTAATGCTAATGCTAAGTGCAGCAACATCAGCCGGCTGGCAGGTGACCGAGCCACAGCTAGCTTAAAAAAAAAAACACACACACTCAGCCTGGGAGGTCGGTTTTGTGTGAGTTGTGGGTGAATTTAGTGCAGTTTTGCTTCGTGAATATCATCGTTGTCCTTCACATGAGTTGTGTGAGTTGTTTTTTTTTCTTTTTTTAAAGCCCGGTTTCAGCTGTGTTTGTTTGTGTCTGTGCCCCCTCGGCAGTCGCCATGGGTGAGGTGGAGCTGTCGTGTCGCGCCTATGTGAAGATGTACCTGCACGCCTGCCTGTTTCCACGCTGCAGCATCAACGGCCTGTTGTTGTCGTCCAGCTCGGCAGGTGGCGCTGTGTGTGTGACCGACTGCGTCCCGCTGCTGCACTCGCACCTGCCCCTGGCCCCCATCACTCAGCTGGCCCTCACACAGGCAGGTTCACCCAGGGCCCAGTGTCCATCCTGCATCACACCTATGGGTTAACATCCAGTTTGTTTTCCAGCTGTTTTACAGTGCTGCCCAAAAATTTAAAAAAATCTGGATGCTTTTTATAAATAATGCCACAAATACTTTTTTATTTCACACAAAGTGCAGTAAACAGACCTGACTTTCTTCTGTCTTTGCTCCAATGTGCATTTCAATAAAGCTTCAGTCTGTCCGGTCTGTTCCAGGTGGATATCTGGTGTTCACAGACCCAGCAGCAGATAGTAGGGTACTATCAAGCCAACGCCTGCGTATCAGATTGTAGGTGAGTTTTCAGGCCTCTGGTTCCTTTTTTTCCCCTCAGTTCAGCAATATGAAGTTTGAAGTTTGTGGTTCATTAGATATGTACAGAGGCTTGATGAAGGTAAAAGTTCATCTTTCTTTCTTTTTTCTTTTTTTTTTTTCCAATGCTCCACCCAACAGCCCGACGCCATGTGCACTAAAGATAGCTGATAAGATTGCTGAGCAGTTTGACAATGCAGTTTTGTTAATGGTAAGTACAAACAAACTCTGGCTGCTGTTTTATAACTGAGATGGGTATCAATCATTATTGCTAATAAGATTCTCTTGCAGTTCTGTTTAACATCATTACAGACGTAGTACTTTAGGGATATTTTTATGTGGGTTTAAGGCATTATAACGTTCTCTAGATTTACATTTTCTTTATCATAAAATCTGATCTTTAGTTACTTTATATGCTCTATATGTGTTACTCTTGGTTTTTTTCACAGCTTGACGGTGGTAAGATGTCTCCAGACTATCGGGTTCCTCCCATTGTGATGTACGAGCGCAAAGATTCAAGATGGATGCTGAAAGACAAACACACGTAAGTGACAGGTGGTGGGCTGGCGAATGTTTTTGTGGTTAGATGAAATCAAATCATGCATTTATTAAAAAAACAAACCAAAAAAAAAGGCAATAAAAGTTTATTTTACAGAGGTTTAATCCACCACAGGGGACAAGTGGATCAGAAGAGACAAATCCAAAATGATAGTCATCTTAATGTGTCGGGAAGCAGCAACAAAATTATATTACATGGAGCTACTGATGCCCGATCGATTGTCAGTGTCAGCTGATGGAAATGCACTGAATTCATATTTTAAACTCCCTTAAATATCACAGAGAGAGAACTTAAGACTGTAACTGAACTGAAGAGTGTGAAGAGTGAGAGTAATCTTATGGGAGGAGATGCTCAAGCTGAGCTTCAGTGATAGAAGAAGGTGGATCTGACCTGCTCTGTTTTTCCTCTGGCAGGTAGCCATTTCTGGTACAATCTGTTAGTCACACAGTAGCCACGCCCCCTAATTCATCCCCTGCTTTATGGTCTATTTTCCTCTAAACTGACCATCATTTAAAAAGATGAAGATGAGCTGCAATGTGCTTTGTTCCATAAAAAGTACCTTTTAATAAAGTGAAACTTCTGTCCTGGCATCCTTACTAATAAACTACCATAACGTACTGATCCCACACTGTCCCACATGAATACCAACATCTCTTTGTGTCCGTCTTGTTCAGGATAATGCTGAGGCAGTGGGAGGAGACCCGGGCGATAGCCAGTCAGATGCTGGAGTTGGGCGATCAGATGCTATTGGTGGATTTTGACAGCCACTTGGACGACATCACAAAGGACTGGACCAATCAGAAACTTAACACCAAGATAGCAGAGCTCGCCTCGCCGGCCAACGGGAACATCTAGGCCCCCCAACAAGTAGCCCCCGTTTGTACTAGAGCCCAGATTTATTTATGTTCTGACCCGAAGTCCTTATGTTCAAATGTGATTTTTGTTTTGTTTGTTTTTTTAATAACCCAACACAGCCACGTGTTCAACGGAGTTTAGGAAGACGTTTATTTTTAATGCATTGTCGCGACTGAACAGGGACATAACATAGAACATGCATAAATAACAAAATATTCACTGCTGAGCTAAAGGAAAAATCCACCTTAAAAAACAAACAAAACACCTGTAGCACTGTTACTAATAACCTGTGGTATTTACAGCTCATCCAGTCTTGTCTTTGATGCTGTGGTATATGTTATTTCTGCATATATTACAAGCGTCGGGGTGGACAGAATAACAAACACTTTTTTAATACAAAAACTGCAGTAAATACAAGTGTTGAAGCTCAGGTGTCAGAGTTAAGGTGGTATGATAATGTCATGTCAAAGATAGGTGCTCCTAATAATAAACTACCAAAACATGATTTGGTGCCTCTAATAGACTCCTCATCTAACCATGGTAGTGGATTTTTATTTGTAACAGATGCACCAGTTTGTCTCCAAACCTCAGTCATCATCAGATTTAGTTTTACATGTTTTTAAGGCCATAAACACAAATTCACTGAACTCAACTTAACATGACTCACTTGTGAAGCTGCATTCTGATCCTGTTCTTGCCTAAACAGGAAATGTGACAGGAAATGTTTCATCAACCCCTGAGCTCATGCCCAAAAATTGAACTGTAACTCATACAGGTATTTAACAGGAAATTGTGTTTGGGCCTAAAAATACTGAGCTTCAACGGACTATTTACTGCTGCCTTCAATTTTCAGATGTTTCTGTGCTTTTCTAATCCACTACACAACAGAATTACGGTAAAAAAAAACTAAAAAACTAAAATAACATTTAAGTTTCACTCTGCAGGAAGTTTCAGTGATTCTTTTGTTGTATATCAGGTCAGTTTCTCCTGAATTGAACTGCACTGAAATGAATGATTTCTAACACAGATGGATTTTTTTTTTTTCCTTTTAAGCGACGCGATGGAGACGCTGCACCACCAACAATGTGAAACCTTTATCTATTAAAATCAACCCACATTTCCATATTGTACATCCACGTCTTGTTTATCAACAAACCTGAGTAGATGAAGAGGATATATATATATATAGATATAGATATATTTAATATAGAATAATATAGTTTCTATTTCAGCTACAACATTTTGGCGTGTTTCCCTTTTATCTTACATTTAAATGATTATTTGTTATCTAAAGATTTCTATAGTGCTGTAGTATAAACATCATTATCAACCTCTTTAGTTTGAGTCCAGTTTAAAATCAAGTTTCTCATCCGTCCAAACTATAAACAAGTTCAAGCAAAGTGCTTATTTGCTTAAAGCACCTTAAGAATTAATCATGAAAATGGGCAAAGATCATTGGAGGTGTGTGTTTTTAGTTTTTGTTTTTTTGTTTTCATCTTTCCTATGGTGTTGAGTTTAGTTTGAAGCGGTCCTAGACCAGTGTCTTTCAGGAAAACGACAACAGCACATTTTGTGCAGACGACCTCTCAGTGCTGGTTTACATGTAGTGCTTCAAGTATACCAACTCATCTCTTCAAGTACCTTAGGGGCTAGAGTCTGTCTCGGGAGCTGCTGGGACCTCCAGAGGATAGAAAGTTCAGTATTTGATCTCCAGTCACGAAGTGTTGAAGCTCTGGCAAACCTAAAATAAAAAATGGCTCAGAAAGTCCCACAGGTGATGGAGTCAGACATGGGCGAAGGCACGGTGACCAGGTTCAGGGTGATTTCTCCCAGCGGAGACTGACTGGCCAGAGACTGGAGGATGGTGATGGACTCGAAGATGGACTGGGCGTTCTGGACCAGCTCCTCCGCCCACGGCAAAGTGATCTGCACCGGAGGGAGAGCGAGGTAAAGGTGTTATCACTGTCCTGGGTCACACTTCATTTTAGTCCAGTTTACAACTGAATACCAGATCGTTCTGAGGAAAGGAACAGGTCTCAAACTGGTGGATTTGGAGAGGATGCAAAAAAGATCTAGGTCTATAATGTCACTGCAACTACAGCTCTGCCCCACGACGATGGGCTGGCATCGTAGGTTTCTCAGAACGGAAGTGATGTTCACAGTAAAAACCACAGTGTACATCTGTTCTTCCTGCCACCAGATTTAGGTTTGTTTCCCTCATCTGTGCTGAGTCATATGTGGAAATTATAAAAACCCCATATGAAACTAGACAGACGCTGAAAAACGACTGCGTTTCCTTAATCATGGGATTCATTCAAGTGAAAGATTAAGATTAGACGTGAAAAACAGTTGTTTTTGATACATATTTGGCCTTTAGTGGATCTGCAACTAATTATTATCACTTGTTATTCTTCTGCAGACAAGTTCCTCAATTAATGGTTTTGTGTATGTATCCATTATTATTATTATTATTATTATAATTATAAGAGAGCCTGACAGTCCAAAATATTCAATATCACGTAGGACTAAAGAAAATGATCAAACCCTCAAATTTCACGACCTGGAGACGTTTTAACTTTTAAAAAAATCAGATTCAAGGGTTAACATTCGAAATATTTCATGAAAGCTGTTTTGATACTAACAAACTCATTTTGCATTATTTTGATAATTGATGAGTAAATGACAGGAAGCTGGAAGGAGGCTGGATTTAAAAGGTTGAATCAAAGCGTCTTTACCTTCACAATGATGAGTTTTCTGGACAGATCCTCTGTTTGACTCAGCTCCTCTCCAAAACACAGAGTGACGCCGCACTCAGGAAGCGCGCCGCCGTTTGAGCGGAAGTGGTCCAGTTCTGGGGAAAAAAAAAACCATAATTCCCTCTTTGATTTCACTGAGATCAGACAGAGAAGTTAACGAACGAACAAATGAACCTTTATTGTCATGATACAAGAACAGAAGGGGAGAATACTGACAGAGTTTCCCTTTATTATAATGGAGGCATCATTAAAAATGAGTTTTAAAAGTTTGATTTCATTGAAGTGCAACAACAGATGAGTTGTCGTTTTTATGTGTTTGATTTCAATATTAATGAATAAATATGGTTCAGTGTCCCGGTGAAGAGTCCGAGGTCTTGACTCACGTTGCTTGAAGGCGTCTTTACTGAAGAGCAGCACCGGCTCGTTGTTTCTCTCCATCTTGTGCAGCCCCGGCGTGGTGGTGTGCGGCCCCGTCCAGAAGACCCGCCCCTGGCAGAACCGCTTCCCGTACACCCCCTGCGGCGTGGAGGTCAGCACCACTCCTTTCTCCATGAAGGGCAGCAGGGTGAGGAGCGCCTGCCGCTCCGGGCCGGCCGGCAGCGTGGTGGGCGGCTCCGGCAGAGGGATGCGAGGGAACCTGCCTTTCAGGACAGACGGCGTCGGGGGAACCAGGGAGGACGGCAGGTACGTTATCCGGACATCTGTGCCCTGGATTTGACGCTTGAGAACTTCCTGTCCTAAATACTGAACCTCCACGCTGAAGGAGTCCTCCACTGGAGACAGAAATGTAGAAAAGCATAAATATAAGGCTTTACCTTTCAAAATAAAAGACAAGGAAAACATCCGAATTTCTTCAAAATCAAACCAACTAAATGTCGAGAAGCAAGAAGAAAAGTTCTCTACTTAACAACCTGTAAATGTTTTTGAGTTTCTTACCCCCTTGAGAAGCAGGGACGCTCTCCTCGATCCGCACATCCAGCCTGATCTCATCAACCACTGCAGAGACAGACGGAGACCCTGAGGGTTAAAACGTGAACGTCTGGACGATGAGATAATGAATCAGAGCCAGAGTCCGTCCTCTGTTCTGCTGATGTCTGAGCAGGTTGGACGACGAATTAGAGGTCGCAGTAACCTGGTTTCATACATGCAGCAGGTCAAACATTAGATTTCTCTCCTGCCCCCGACTTCATTTAGGAGGAAGAACTGGGAAACAAACAGACTCTGTGGTGGAAGCTCGGCTCCTTAATTCAACCCTGATGGGATTTTTACACAATTATGGAAACCAGATGATACACATACGCATCCACAAGGTCTTAAACCTTCATTACGTCATAGTCGCGACTAGTCTGTCCCAATTGGATGGTTTAGTGGGGTCTTTGGATCAGCCCGACCCCTGTGGAGAAAGATCCTGCACCTGCACCGTGCGCATGCTGCAGATTCATGCTGCTGAACTCACCATCTCTCTGAATGGTGGCGGCGGCGGTGCCGGTCTGCTGAACAGGCTCCGGCGTCTGGATGGTGATGTCACTCTGCAGCAGAGGGTCTTCGACACACTGAGAATCAGAGAGGCTGCAGCTGAAGACGGAGGTTTCTGACCCACAGACAGGCTCGTCGGGCCCCGACATGATCTCACACATGCAAACAAGAGCCCTCAGTCTAATTCTGCAGGATTGATGCTAACAGGAATCAGACTCTAATTTTTGCTTGCACTTGCTTTAACTTTAAGTCCAACAGCCGACTGAGTGACTCACCAGCTGAGATGCCGCCACCTCGTCCTCCGTCTTTATTTGCTTGACGTGACTGATGTCGTCACTCTCTGATTCGCTGCTCCTCCTTTTCGACCTCCTCGTACTTTTTTCCCTGCACTTCTTTTCAGGGTTAGGGCTAGCCAAACCTGAAAGAGACAGGGGGAGATCACGACTTGGTACCAGTTACTGGGATGTTGACGTTGGCTGAACTGACAACGGCATTATCTCACTGCTCTGAGCGCCGAGGGTGCAGTATGTCAAGATTAAGATGATGATTAATATCAGCAAACATGCAACCGTAAGGATAAATAACTTGACTCATCCTGCAAACAGCTTTACGTGATATGTTAATCTATAATAATAATTCATAAAACAATAAAACGCCCTGAAATCAGTCAACAAGAGTCTGAATTTGGACTTTGGCCTTTTCTCACTGGGTCACCAACAAGACACGACAGGTTTATTTGTATAAGAGCTTCACAACACAAAACCAATGCAAAGTGACTTATGTAATGATCTGCACATGAACTTTAAAGCACTATTAGGAGAAAAAATAAGGTCAATTTCAACAGAATTGAATAAAAATAATGGACCAAAAGTAGCAGATTTAGTTTTAGAGTTTTGTGAATAAACTAGAGCTACACATTTAATTATAATTTTTTTTTGATTCTCCAGACATAAAGTAACACACAAGATCACATCACTATCATTAGAAATGTGTTTTTGTGTGAAAATAAGATGCAAAGAAATGATAATTTCAACTGAAATCACAATATCTGGCAAAAGAAATTGCATTATTATTATTATTATTATTATTATTATTGCACATCATGCAGCTGTAGAATGAATCTTGTTCCGATGACTCTCAGATTTTCAGGTGGATGATTTCAACATAGAGGATGGCGACAAAATCACGAGTCATGTTAACACCACAAAACCCGTCATGTTGTTCATTGAAGAACAAAACAGAACGAGGGATTTTTTCACAGCTGAACAGTTGAGTGTGAAAGTGACTCAGTGTGAAAACAACAGAGAGGTTTTCTAATAATAACAGAATTAGAAATGAAGAAAAGCTCATTACACCATGAGGTGGAAACTGTTTTTACTTTACTTTCTGTAATTAGTTTTGTTTTTAACTTGATTTTATTCTTTTGACTGAAGCACTTTGTGACTCGTGTCTGTGAAAAGTGCTTCATAAATACACTTTACTTACATAGAGCAAAAATGAATTTACTCCACAACAACACATCACTCAGTGCGAATGAGTGGGAGAAACCAACACTTGATGGTTCCACCTTTTCTACATTTATTTAATTTAAATTAAAGAGCTTTGCGTTACACTAACCCAGATTAACACAGCTGGGTGAATCCAACACTATGACTGTGCCAAACACTAAAAATCATTATGAAACTACACTGTGGGTTTGCAGGTCATCAATACTCTCCCTTATCAAATACAAACATTACTCATTGCTGGGTATCAGGGTTAAATTCTCTGACTGTCACAATCTGATTTCATGTACAACTGCTATTTGGAAAAAGTGATTTTTTTTGGATAAAAATCGATCTTCAGAATAAAATTTCTAACTGAATCGATATCGAATCAGGAAATCTGTGTCAACACCCTCTCGATACCTGACTATGGGTAACGTGTCAGGGATTGTGCATCGGTTTTCAGAGCTGGATCTTTCTGAACAGGTCTTGTCTTTACTTGCAGGTCTATTCTGGACCAGGACTTAGTTCTGGACGTATCCATCGTGCTGGTCTGACGAGAAGTGACTTCGAGCTTCATCGACAAACAGATGAGTTTTTTCTCATGTCATGTGCTTTAGGGCTGTAACCAACCAATCATTTTATTATTACTCAGATTGGAATATAGTTTATATATATATATATATAGGTTGGCTAATGTAGTAATGTATAAATAAACCAGCCAGTCTCACCCTGCTCGCTGAAGGGGACCAGGCGGTAAACCTTGTACGGCTCGGAGATGTCCAGCTGGGCTCGTTCCATCACCTCCTTGAACTCGGGGCTCTTGTTGAGGGCGCAGCGCAGACGGGTTTTCCAGGAGGCCGGGTTGTCCTGCCCCCCGTCCGTCAGCTTCCCTTTGAACTCCGCCCACGCCTGCACAAGACACGGATGTTTGGTTCAAGGCCGACTAAACTCCTCCATTTCAGATTTTTTTTCCAAGAGGAAAAATATGCAGTTGTGTGGTTTTGAGTCAACATGAACGTGGACCTTGAAGATGGCGGCGTCCTCATCTTTGCGGAAGTCCTGTTTCCCTGCATGTTTCCATGGGATGCGGAACATTGTTTTGGCCTCATCGTCCCACACCAGTCCGGGATATTTGCCACTGCTGACCTGCAACAGTCAACACATAAAACCACAGATGAGTCTGATTTAGTCACTTGATCCACATGAGAGAAACTCTGAGTCGCCCTCAGCTATATTTTTATTTTATCCACCTCTCGGGATACAGAGAGGTGGAGGCTCAGCCAAAGAAAACCTGCAGACAGAACTCAGGGCTGAAAAAGGGCTAAAAAAAACAAAAACAAAACACATTTAATCACAATTTCTACTTATATTTGACACTAAAATTAAAATATCAGTCAGTGAGGAGGCAGTTAAGATGCAAATGCACCATTATCTTGAGTTTAACGTCTTTTTGTTATTATCTTTACTTTAATTAGGTGATAATTGTATCATCGTGTGTTAAATACTAAGCTGCTACAAATTTAAAGCAAAAAAAATGCAAGAAGAATAAAAAATGCCCCAAATAATAACTTAACTAAACAGAAGAAGGAACCTGGAACTTCACTTCATTGTGATTTTGCCTCACACATCACAGCCATTGTTGTTTTCACGACACAGGGAATCCTCCATATTCAGTGGCTGAATTAATTTATTCTTATCTCTGAGCCCTGATTAAAATCCTGCATGAGATAAACTGATGCATTTCCAATGTAATTCAGAATGTGAGTCAGGTCAAATAGACAGATAATCAGAGTTTCAGATGATACTTCGCTAATGATCATTTTTTATTATTGACAAATCTGCTAATTATGTTTTTCAGTTATAAATACTGATATAATAAATGAAAAAAAGTTTTCTAATTGATTAATCAACATCCTCCCTGCTGTCAACAACCAAATTAAACTGCCAGTTTAATGTCAGTAATAGATTCAATGGAGATGTGTTTGTTTATTGTTTATTATTCAGCCCTCTATCGCCCTCTTTCCCTTTCCCTTCCTGCCTTCCTCCCTTCCTGCCTTCCTCCTCTCCCCCTCCCCATCCATTTTTCTGGATTACACACATTAAAACACACACACACACACACACACACCTGCTCGACGATCCAGGCGCGCAGCCTGCGAGTGGAGCGCATTCTCCCTGCTGCCATGACGCTTAGAAACCTAAACACAAACACCCCTGAGGTAAACAACAAACAAACAAACAAAAAACAACAACATCACATGCATGTCACAACATGTCCCCATAATGGCCCTTTAATAACGCTTTTCCTCATTATAAATGCTTAAATAACTAATAATAATAGTAATAATAAACATCAGCTCCTTTTAATGCAAATATCAACTGAAGTGTGTTTCGTGCGCATCTTCAGCTCAACAGCTCCCCCGTTATAAAAAGTGTTTCCAAAATTAACTATTTTTTAAATGGAGTCTGGTTGAAGAGCAAAACTCCAAAGCACCATCTCCTCCCATCTTTTTTTTTATTTTATTTTTTTTTTTATACATGTATAAATACGTCTAAGTCAAACAAAAATAGAGGCTAAGGTGTAAAATGAAGGAAGTAAGGTTTAAGTTTCGTTTACCTCGGGTTTTCTTTCCTCTGCGGTGCGCGTGGACTCGGACTCTGCGCTCTCTGACGTTTCGCCTCAGACTCTGCTGCTTTTCAGCAGACGCTCCTTTTCCCAGAAGTCACGTGATTTACCAGAAAACAGCGCGTTGGCCAGAGTGAACCGCCAGAGGGCGACAACGGACACAGGCACAGTAATCATAATAATCATAATGTACAAAAAAATGTCAAGTACTTAGTGCGATTACCTCAGTAAATGAGTGAATGGATTTAGTTTTATTCCACCACAGATTATAGATTGTTCTAATATAAAGTTCTTTATTTCTTAATCAACTTAATTATGTGCACAATGCCATAAACATGTGTGTTTGTCAGAGATTTATAGCTGGAAGCTCCGGTATTTAAAGGACTTGGAGTAATTTTAATTACTTTCCAACGTTATTACTGTACATTCAAGTGAGATACATCACAAAAAAACATGATCCACCGAATATAATGTATGTTTAAAAAAATACTCTCAGGGATCTATTCAAAGTCTATTCTGATTCAAAAGAATGTCAACAAAACCACATTTCAAAATAATTCTGATTTATTTAGTTTGATTCATCTATACATCACATATATAGATAATACTAACAACATTTTAACAGTGAATGTGTTTATGAATATATACTTTTGCCAAATATTGCTACATTGTTCTCATGCACAAACTTACATCACATTTGTTAATTATCACAAATACATTTTCTTTTTACTTTTATGCTTCACTGTGACTTGAAGACAGACAACATGAGATTAAGGTTTGTAAGACAGAGAATTCCTCCTTGATTCAGCCCCTCCTCTTCAAAAACCCATCTGTATTTACGATTTGTGACCAGCAGGGGAAGAAAATTTAATTTCCAACTGTGAGAACAGCAGAGACAAGGACACAAGCTGTCACACAATTCCTCTTGGTTTAGTCAGAAGAATACAGTTCAGGGATCTTCATTTCTTACGAGGAACCTTTTCTCCAAGAGGAACCTCCATCAGTTTCTGCCAGGAAAGAAAAAAGACATACACCAACCCATTTGTAAAAGCGCTCTGGACATTGAACACAGACACATTGCAGTGATCACCTGAGCCTCTTTAACAATTTAAAGCGACTCAGGTGATCAAAACTCTGACGTGCGTAGTCGATTCCACATTCCAACAAACCTGTGACTTGTTTACGTGATGCAGTAAAGTTTTTCTGACAGAAAAGGCAACGACCGACTCACCTTCTCATAAAGACATAATAGATTGGACAATGGCCTTGAACTGGCATTAAAAAAACAAAAAAAAAAACATGTTGGGTTGTATAAACTGTAGAAAATCTCTGCTTTGTTTTAAAGGTGCTGCAAAGAGCGACAGGAGTAAAGTCCTAAAGCGGTGAAGATGTTCATATATACAGGTAGTTTTTTATAGATTTGCTGTGTTTGCGCTGTCGTACAAGTTCATTGTTTTTGACTATAAAGCGTAATTTTTCAACTTCATCTTTATTGATTTGTGTTTACGTCATCAGTTTGTAATTAGGATTTAAAATGGGAGTAGACGGCAGACTCTAACCTTGAGTAGTCGAGCGTGGTAAGCGTTGTCATCCTCGTTCTCTCCTCTCTGTGTGTCCACCTGGTGTCTCTCACAGACCCGAGTCAGCTCGTGGGCGTTGTAGAGCAAAGCCGGGTCCAGGGAGTGAGCGTTTATCAGACTGACCAGGTACTCCCTGTAGTGCTTCCTGCAGAGACAGACACACACCTTAGTTACAGGCCTCATCTGAGAGAGCATCTTCAGAAAAGTGACAGCATAGATTCATAGAATATGGTTTTCAAAAGCAAAAACATTTAACCTGCAATAACTGATTTTCTCCCGAGGCTCTTTAACTGCTAAATGTACCTCTGCGTTTATAAGCTGGTCTCTAACTGGGTCTTCTTTTTGTTTTTCATATGTAGAGTCACCCATTTTCTGCTGCCTGTCAGGGTTTGAGCTGCAGTGGCAGCAACATTTTACTCTGGGATCCCAAGGTATTCCCATTAGACATATCTGATCTCCCCAGCATGTTCTGGGTCTACCTCTGGTTCTCCTACCCTTTGGACTATACTATGTATAATAATATATATTAAACAATATCATTTTTTTAACATAGCATAATGTACTATACTATACAGTAGTATGTCACAACTATACTATAACATGAAATTTTTGACATAAGTGACATTTTTTGCGAGGTACTTTACTGACATTTTTTTAATCACTTTTTGTGGCATACTATGACATTTTTATGATTTTTTTTTTTTGTCATGCTATGATCATATGAATTTATTTGCAAAATACTATACAATGACATTTATAACATTAATACTGGCATTTTCATGACTTTTTGTGACCTACTATATTGTGACATCTTTATCAAATTTTATGACATATTTTGCGACATACTAAAATATAACATTTTATGATATACCATACTACATACTGAGTTCCTTGTGACATACTATTACATTCCTAATGACAAATGACGACTTTTTTTGCGATGTATTATACTATGACGTTTATATAAATATATTTTTTAAAAATATTAAAAATTAATTTAAATTTTTTAAAATTAAATTTTAAATTACTTTAAAAATACTATACTATGGCATTTTTATGACTTTTGGCAATATACTGACATTTTTTTTTTACCTTTTGTGACATGACATTTTTTAAAACTTTTTGTCACATAGTATACTATTTTGACTTTTTTGTTACATATGACATTTTCTTTTTACTTTTTGTGACACACTATATTATAAATTTTTTAAAACTTTTTGTGACACGACATTTTTTTTTTACTATTTGTGACATATGACAATTTTTTGGACTTTTTGTGACATACTATATTGTGACTTTTTTGACTTTGTGACATGACATTTTCGACATATGACATTTTGTTTTTACTTTTTGTGACACACTTTGACATTTTTATCAAATTTTCATGACAGTTATTATGACATTTTTTGTGACATACTAAAGTATGACATTTATTATATATATTATGAGATTTTAATAAATTTTTTGATTATACTATACCATGACATTTTTAAAGGCAGTTTTGACATACAATCTGCAACGTTTTCATCACATTTTTTGCAATTATGACACTCTCTCAGTCAATTAGGCAGTGTGGACCCTACATCAGGAATGGTTGGAGCCGAAGGGAGGAGTCTCTGGTGTGGCGGACATTCCTGGCACTCCACAACTGCAGCCAGCCAGCCAGCACAAGTTGGAAAGAAGATCTTATAGGCCTGACAGTCGCTCTGGGCGTCTGAATAAATTTAATTTTTATTTGTAGAATAGACTTTGTCTTTTGTTTCATTTAGTTTTCTTGTATTAACAAGTGCATTTTGGATAATTCTCCTGTGGTTATATTGTTTTTGATTTTGCAGCATATATTTTACCCTGTTTCCCTTGTTCAGTTATATCTCACCTCGAATGTACCTTCAGTAAACTTGTTTACCCTCTTGACTATGAATAAACTTGTGTTACCACCAAGAACTGGTTTAAGTTGCTTCCCTTCTACATAATATACTATGACATTTTTATGACTTTTTGCAACATACAAACTAAATATAATATGAAATTTTTAAAACCTTTTTGTGACAGTATATTATGACTTTTTTGACTTTTGTAACATGACTTTTTTAAACACTTTTTGTGACATAGTATACTATGACTTTTTTAAAAACTTTTTGACATGACATTTTTTTACTTTTTGACATATGACATTTTTAAAAAACTTTTTGTGACATACTATGATATTTTTTTTTGACTTTTTTGACATGATATTTTTTGACTTTTTTGACATACTCTGCTATGACATGTTTTTTACTTTTTTACATATGGCATTTTTTAAAGCTTTTTGTGACATGGTATACTATGACTTTTTTTTTACTTTTTGTGACATGTATTTTTTTTTACTTTTTGTGACAGTATATTATGACTTCTTTGACTTTTGTAACATGACTTTTTTAAAACTTTTTGACATGACATTTTTTTACTTTTTGACATATGACATTTTTTAAAAACTTTTTGTGACATAGTATACTATGATATTTTTTTGACGATATTTTTTTGACTTTTTTGACATACTATACTATAACATGTTTTTTACTTTTTTACATATGGCATTTTTTAAAGCTTTTTGTGACATAGTATACTATGACTTTTTTTTACTTTTTGTGACATGTCTTTTTTTTACTTTTTGTGACATAGTATACTATGACTATTTTTTACTTTTTGTGATATATTTTCTTACTTTTTGACGACTTTTTTTTTTAACTTTTTGTGACATAGTATACTATGATATTTTCTTTGACTTTTTTGACATATATTTTTTGACTTTTTGTGACATACTATACTGACATTTTTTTAAACTTTTTGTGACATGACATTTTTTGACTTTTATGACTTTTTTTTCATTTTTTGACATGATATTTTTTGTGACATACTATAATATGACTTTTTTAACTTTTTGTGACATGACGTTTTTTTTTTAACTTTTTGACATATGACATTTTTAAAAACTTTTTGTGACATAGTATACTATGACATTTTTTTTTACTTTTTTTGACATATGATATTTTTTGACTTTTTGTGACATACTATTACATTTTTTAAAAACTTTTTGACATACTATATTATGGCTTTTTTTTTTACTTTTTGTGACATATGGCCTTTTTGTGACATACTATATTATGATATTTTTGTGACATAGTATACTATGACATTTTAAGACTTTTTGCAACATACTATGAAATTCCTATGACATACTATACTATGACATTTTTTGTCATATTAAACTGTGACATTTTTTATGACATACTATACCATGACATTTTTTTGTCAAAAAAACTGACTATAGCTGCTCTGTCATTCCCACAGACACAGCAGCAGTAGTGTAAGACACTCACTCGCAGAGCCCAGCTTGTCCTGGCTGTGTTTGAATTCCACACGGTGAATCAATCTGTTGACCTCCTTCATCTTTCTGCTCCATCACACCACAAGAGTCTGGGTCAGATAGCAGAGAACAAAGTCATTTATGGATTTAAGATTCTACTTTGCATTAATAGAAGAATTAAAAATGCTTTTATATTTAAGCTTACAACTCAGGAAACAATAAAGATCTCCTCATGCCATCATATCACTAAACAAAGACAAAAGACTGTGAAACAATTGAAAGAGCTTGCCATTGAAAACAACTGAAGACATGTGGTTGCATGCTTGGGAAATACAGTCATCTTGCCACATAGTCTTGAACCCAGGGTACAACTTGTGTTGGAAAACTCTTTGCTTTAATGACTCTCAAACAGAAGCCTAAACAAACTGACACTCAACTATGCTTATGGGATGAATGTGGGAATATTATGGTTGATTGTGCTCATTGCCTTCTGGACTTGTCTCTCTATCCAGTCTTTGTGGAAGGATGTCGCAACAATCATCTCAAAAAGCCTGGGTTTTAGTTTCAGTGCAATACTCGTGGGAAAATGGAGTGTTCATTTAGATACTGAGACAGACTTTTCACAACTACTGTATGTAGCAAGTGCAATTTTATTTTAAATTTGTCATGATTCACTCATTGTATCATGTTTGTTACTTGTTTGTTCTTTGCCTCTGCAAAACCTGCCTAGTGTCAGCTGGTTTCAGTCTTTTATTCATTTGCTTCTTTCCTCCACTCACTGCTCACATGTACAGTAATTTAACACAAGAAAATATATATATTAGTAGTTGTAGTAGTAGACAGTTGCCATCTAACTACTACTACTCCTCGTCCAAGAAAGGTGAAGTGAACCTGAAAGCACTTTGTGCTGAAGCTAATTTAGATTTTTAATATTAATAAAACAGATTGAGCAAATCTAGATTGCAACTTTATAAATGAAGTCTCATGACATTTTTTGTTTGAATTCCAGGCTCTTTATATCCTAGACAGAAACAAACATTTCCTGTTGATGTACAAAAAGTTGTTTTACCAGTTTGAGTTTCATTTGACGGATCTGTGTTGAACTCCACACCGCACCTCTGAGGGGAGAGAAGGAAAGTTAGGGAAAAAATATAAATCTACATTAGAGCAAGGGAACGGGTAAACGTCAGGCAGTTCAAGGACAGTCTGGTGGAGCTTATACACTATTTTACAGTGTCTTTGAAGCAGGACATAAGTGGAAACTAAATTTAGTGACTGATATGTTATAAAGTAACCTCTGAAATATTGTTCTATAGATATAAATGATGACTTACAATGTGCAACTCCTTTCACATTAATTTCAAACATTTTTTGCACAAAAAATTCAAAATGTTCTGTTTTACCTTCTGAAATGTCAATATTAGTGAAAACCAGTAGGGATGATAAGACCTAGATGTACTCATCACATGCATAGATGTACTGACATTTAGCTCACATTTAAATAATGATGATTGAATGGTAATTAATAAGCGAATAATTAAATAATTATTCATTAAACACAACTTGGACCTGGATAAGCAACGGAAAGTGGATGGATGGATAAACTGAAACTGACATCACTGCGTCTAAGATTTTTTAAGACCCTGTTGTTATAAATGATAATAAAGTTAGTGTTTTTGGTTTGTGGGGATTTTATTTTTTTTTACTGTTTGATTAATCTAGAAAACAAAGGTTCGTTGCAGGCCTATTAATGATGGCCTCTAACCTTGAAGTGCATCCTTACCTGCAGCAGGGTCTGTAGTCTGTGCGGCTCCCAGTCTCTTAGATAGAAGAGACAGTCTCGAGGGTGATGGGCATGTAGACCAGGAATTTTGCATTTTACACAACCCGTCTGCAAGAGGAAGCAAAAATAAATAAATACAAAAACAAGAGGCAGAGCAGGTTTTGTTGAGGTCCAGAACTTGTTTTAGCTTTAATCTAAATCCAAAGTCTAAATCTAAGTTCTGTATTAATTTAAGTACATTTTAATTATTGTCTTGAGACATGCAATACAAAAGTCATTATTATTATTATTATTATTGCTGCTGCTAAAAAGCAGTTGTCTAAATGCTGCATATAAATCAGCTGGAATCACAAGTTGTAGTATTAGATGTTGAAGGCTCAGAAATGGTCACTGACGTGTCTCTAAAAACAAAGATATTTCTTCTTCTGATAAAAACAATGCTTCATAGTTGAATCGCACTGGAAACAAGGGCGCATCAACTGTAAAAACAGGTATTTCCTGACATTGTGACTTGATCTCACCTTGTGGTAGGGGTTGTTGCAGCCACTGCAGAACTGGTACCTGCACTGGGAGCAGCTGAAGTGCATGCAGCCACCTTTGGTCAGATCATACTGGAACCTGCAGTGAGGACAGGCTGGACAGGACAGGCGGACATCACAACCTTGGTTAATTCAATTATATTACATTCTGTATAAAGTAGTGTTTCTTTTGTTTAGCAAACAAAAAAAGCTACATAAAACTAAGACTTATTTATTTGTCTAGAAGTGTCAATACGGCTCAATATATCTATAAATTTTAATTAAAATTAAAGTCAGGCATTAGAAATAGTCAACAAAAGGTACTTAATTTATCAAAAGGAAAAATAATCATGACATAGATTGACCCTTAGGAGTAATATAAGATTAGGGCTGAAAATAACGACTAACACTAACTGTTTTCATTATTAATTAATCTGCCAATGAGTTTATATGTTTGGTCTATGAAGTGACAGGAAGTAGTGCTTCTAATGGTCAAAAACCCAAACACATCAGACAGAAATTAAATAAGAGGAAATTTATCCGTTTATAGCATAACCTACAATCATAATTTGAATGCTGCACATGTCCAGTTTTGAATAACTGTGATCTTTAGTAAAACTGAAAAAAGTAAGTAATATCAGCAATTATTTTCATAACTGATGAATCATTTGATGAATTTTCCAATTGAAATTGGAAATGGTTTAAGGTTCTCAAATGTCAAAATTCAGTAAATTGAATAGTTATGGGTCTCTTTAATATTTAATGATGTTACCTTGTAATCTAGGATATTGTGATCAATGCATTTTAATTGACAACATAATCAGGAGATTAACCAATAATGAAAACTAGTAATTAGTAACTAGTAATTATAGATGTCAAATTAATGTTAGTATTAATGTTATATTATGTTAATAGTATAGTGCAACTACCTCAAAATTTTCTTTGAATGTTAACAAAATATTAAAATAAAATTGATTCAAAAACAAACATCTTCGTGCTAGTAGAAAAAAAGGTAGTTCAAAATTGTGTAATTTGGTGTAAACAGGCCAAAAGAAGATTGGGTTTTAAGACAAACATGCTGGTCTCTGAATAAATGGGTCAACTCAGCAACAACAATGAACAATTAGGAAAGTATAAATAAACACTGCGGTGGGTCATGGGGGAAAAAAATACTGAAATGAAACTTGTGGTTGTGGTTTTTTAGGTAAAGTTCGTTGTGAGTCTCACTGATGCCGTTGTCCCTCAGGTATCCAGCCAGGCCCTGCTTCTGATACTCGGGATCGTTTTCCCGCTTCCACTGCTGGAACTGTTCACAGGACAGATCCTGGTGCTGAGGCTCCCACTAAGTCCAGAGACACAGACAAAAACTGTATAAGAACTTTTTTTTAAAAATTTTTTTATTTTTTAAATCTAGTTTTAAAAATCAGATCTCAGATAAAGTGGATGAAAAACAAACAGATGTAATTTACTCACCGGTTTTTTGCACTGGGCGCAAAAACTTTTCCGGCATGACAGGCAGGTGACTTTCAGCTGATCTCCATCATTGATAAACCCAAAGGTGCACTGATGAAGACAGACGATGCTTTAACATGAATATACACCATCGTTTTGTATGTTCTTTGATGTATCTGTATATAATACGCTCTTTATATATTTTTCTGTCAACATGTTTGAAAAGTCTTTTTTCGTTTCTGTTCATTCTCTTTAAATTTCAGTAAAAACATAATTACATAATAAAAGAAACAACAGTCGAGAGTATAAACAAATTTTACAGAAGATGTTTGTGAAAAGTCAGTATTCATGATATATCATATTAATTCATTATATATTATATGTATTTATTTGTGGCTAATAAATTATAACATACATCAGGTATATGCATAGACGTTGGTGCCGAGGCTAAAACATGAAGCCAACGCTGAAGAGCCTTAAACCTTCATTCTCTCTAATGACCATCAGGGGGCGACCCCACTGGTTGTAAAAGTCAGATTGTATTGAAGTCTATGGGAAAATGGCCCTACTTCACACTTGATTTATTAGTTTATGGTCTCTAGTTTTAAGTCTTCTTCAGTACAACATGAGACCATAAAGCAGGGTGTGAATTAGGAGGCGTGGCTACCGTGTGATTGACAGGAAGTGCCACACAACCAGGACAGAGTACAGAGCAGGTCAGAGCCTCAATTCTAAAATATAAAATACATGGTTTCATTTCTTTTACAATCTGTTGCAAATTGAATTCATATGGAAGAGGGACAGAGCATTTTGATTCCGCCTACGCTTGAAGGAATCTCTGGATAAGAGGAGGAAAACAAAGTGCATTTGCTGAGAACTATTTTCAGATACAAATGAAATGTTGGACTTTCAAAATAAAGTGCAGTGTGTGTTCATTAAATGAAGGAAAAAGTGAAACTGCTCTGAACTCAGGCAGCCTCAGAGCTAAAAAAACTAACTGAATGGTAAATATATCCACATTACACATAAAGGAGAAAATCAGATTGTAAAAAACGAACAAGTAGGCTGAATTTTTGATAATGTGAGGGACTCACATGACAGCACCAGAGGAACTTTGGGTCTTTCATGAGAGCGTGCTCAGTCAGTTTTTTGTGAAACAGATCGTACACTTCAGGCTCCAGGCAGTCCCGCAGCTGACAAAACAGAAAAGAGGGAGCAAGAAGAAGGGGAAATTCAGCACATTATTCTTAATATTACATGTCATAACCTGTTGTTAGTCACGTCATTGTAATTAAAGTGGATTTGGTTTAATTTAAACCTGGGTTCCTGGGTGGAAGTTGGTGGTCAAAGGTCAAAGACTCAAATGACTGTGTGACCTCACAAAAAAAACACACTCATGAAGTCATACATTAATTATGACACAATTTATATGAGATTTCTAAGAGGATCAAATCCACTGTGACATCATAATGTACCGCAAAGACACATCTGGCTATTATTCAAAGCTGTAACAGGGCAGAGGTATTCAACCATGAGGCAGTAGTTGTAGTTTAAATATTATTCGAAGCAGATTCTCTCAGATCACCTGTATGTCCAGGGTGGAGAAGTAGCTGTCCAGTTGTTCTGGGTCATTGATGTCGGGCTCTCCACAGACAGGACACACCATGTCTCTGATGTGTTTGTCTCTCACAGCGATGGTGAAGTGCTGCCCGAAACACTCGTGGCACACGGAGCACTGACAGGAAGTCAGAGACTGCATCTGAACCACAGAGAGGAAAAGAGAAGAAGAAATCAACAGATGAAATTATTGATTAACCTGCTGATTATCCTCACTATTTGATAAATGTTAAAATAGTTTAGGTTAAAAATAGAAAACAATCAAGACTTTCTACATAATAGCCATGCTTGAGTTCTAATATCACAAAACAAAGTTTAGAAACTTTATTTTATAATCTACTTATCTTATGTAATAATGTATCCCATTGTTGAGTATTGGTTTGAACAGTTAGAAATGCAGTGAAACATCCATGTGATACCACACACACAGTTACACTAAATGTTTTAAGGCTTGTGTGCATTAACTCAATAAATATTTTGACATTAAAGCAGAAAATCTTCTGTAAATATATTTATTTTGGATTGGGTCAATCCCAGTTAAATCAGTACATGGATATTTTTGACACCCTGATACTACTTTGATTTGCGTACGGTCAACTTGTGAGTCATTGGAGTCATTTTGGCTGGATGCCCACTTGTATGGAAAGTAGCCAAAGAACTAAATCATGTCCATTTACAGATTTGTTCATTTGTCTGAGGGTGGACTGATGAATATTTAAACTCTCTGTCTGTGCGACTCTTTCAGCTTAATGCAAATCAGCAATTCTTGGTCTGTGTCTTCTGTCTTCTCTTGTAAATAGCAAACTCAACAATGATGTATTCAGTAAAGACAAGAACAAAACTATTTTTGCACAAGTTGAGGAGGAATCAAATCCTGCTGCAACGTTCAAACAGAAAAGGTGAAAGTCTTGTGTGAACTTCTGGTAGTCTGACCCACCTTGCTGCGGGGGAAGATGCAAAGACAGCAGGGGCACTCATTGTTGAGGAGACGCCTGATGAAGTCCTTGTCATGTGACTCCTTCACAGCTTGCACTACATCCTCCAGGGAGTAAGTGACGCCTGGCTCTTGGAGCAATGACAGTACGAGCTCACAACGGCCCCAGCTTGGCAGGTCGTACAGCGCCAGCAGACGTCTGCACATCCTCTGAGGAATTCATGATTGAAAAGAGGGTGGAGTACAGGTACAGAATGTGCCCACTAAAATCACCAAGGTAATTTGCCACAGACTAACCTGTTTGTCCGGGTGCTTGGGATCAATTGGTGGTTCGGGCTGGTCGGTCCAGATGCGCTGATGAAAAGGCTCCAGGAGAGGGCGTTGGAGCAAAGACAAAGCCCCTTTAACCTCACCTCCACTCTGCCGCAGGGCCTCCTCACACTTGGCCGCATCCCTGAAACCCAGAGAGTGGAGCTCCCTCATCTGGACAGAGACACACGACAGGGAGAGAACTTACAGAAACATGTTCACAATAAGGACGTGATGCGTCTTTGTCCCACTGACCTACCACTGCGTCACTCGTTAAATCTCACGCTGTGCAGTCAAAAACATTTCAAACCCACAGAGGTTTGTTGTAAATTCTACTCGAATATCCAAAGTTTCCAAAGATACCAAATACATCAGGGTGGATTTAGAGGAAATTAGCCTAAAATAAAGAACAAGTCATCTAGAAAATTTAAATTTGATGAAACAATGCCTCCATAATCTTAATTTAGAATGTTTCACAATTAACCAATTAATGGATTTACAGAAAATTAAGCTCAACTATTTTAATAATCTTAACTGTCATTTATCAACCAAACAATGGCAGCCATTGTCTGGTTGCAGATTATTTTTTTGAAGCAAATGCATTATGGGGTTTTTTGAGCTGTGCTCACTAAGCACGGTCAAAACGGGGTCACGCAACATGAGACTCAGCACCCCCTTGTGTCCCTGTCCACACATGAATAAAGACAACGAAATGTCCTCTGATTTATTTCCTCAACACCAGTGTACAATTAGAAGTATAGTTCAGAATATATTTCAGGCAGCAGCTTTAGTGTTTTATTAACTCTTTCAAAATAAATGTGTATAGAATATGGAATCTGAAATAAAGTGTTTACAAATTTCGCCTTGTTTGGAAGAATATTAAATGTAATCAAAATAAGTAAACAATGATGTGACTTAATATTAATTTATAGGCTTGTTTACTTATTACTAGAGCAAACAGTGTGGATTTAAATCACATGTTTGCTAATGCTAGCCTCTATTATTCAAGACAAAGTTCTTATACAGCTTTTAATGATATTAAACATAATATTTTGTTTTATTTTTGGTACCAAATCTTTGCTATAGCATCTGTACAAGTACTATCACATCATTATACAAACAGTCACTTAATTAATTATTTAAATGAGAGAAGAATTGCAGCCTGTAGTAGATCAACCCCCTTTTTTGGGGCCATTTTCATGCCTTTATTTGACAGAGAAAGGGGAGAGAGATATTCAGTAAAGGGTCAGACCAGTTGGGAGTTGAACCAGGGGACCACCTGCTCAGGGCTCAGTATGCCCATATGGCAGACACCCTAGCCACTTGACCATCATGCCGCCACAACCTTAACACTTTTACAATATTTGAAGATTGATCTGATTCTACCTGTGCAAAGCATGTTGGCATCATGACACAGAACTGGTTCGGACTCATTCTGAATTTTTGGTTGTAAAATAAATAGAATTAGCTTTGAAAGGGGCCGAGAGTCAAGAGGGTTGAAGACAAGGATCTGGGGGTTTGTGGTTTGTGGTCATTTTCCTACCTTAATTTGTCGGTCTCGCAGCAGCTGTGACACGGCTCTGTCAGTGTCCCCTCCTACTGCTAACCACGCCAGCTTGGCCTCAGCTCTGGACAGCTTCACATCTTCGCCTGTGCAGTTTTGATTGCTCTCGTCCGACTCCCCTCCGTCTCGCTCCACCACGGACTGTATCCCAGAATCCCCTGCTTTGTAGTTAAGATGGACAGACGCCGCCATGGCACAGATTTCGTCCAGCAGGTGAGGCAGCTCTGACGTCAGCCAATCACAGGGGTTGATGTTGCTGCCGCCACACATGCAGAGGGCTGCGTACACCTCCTCTGGGCTGACCCCTCGCTTTTCTGCTTCCTGGGACGGAAAAACAGGCTGAATCTCTGGAGGCTTTTTAGAAATTCTGCATTCTCCATTTTCTGATTAAATCAAGATATTAATCAACAGATTAATCAACGATTAAAATAACTGTTGCAGCCCTACTCTAGGGCTTCCCACGCGCACATATCCCAGGTCAAAACCACTGCTTTGTGTTTACCACACAAAAAAGTCAGACTTTAACAATCTGCTGATTATTTCTATGATTAAAATTTTAATTATTTGCTCTATAAAATGATAGAAAATAGGGAAAACTATAAAAAAATATACATACAATATATAATATGTTCAATTTACAATAATATAAAAGGTGGATTTCCTGTTTTCCATTTTTGGGTTTTTGTATGGAAAGAGGTCAGCTGGACCCAAACAATAAGTAGATTTTTTAGAAAATGATCTGCAGATTTTACTGTTTCAGAGTTCACTGTTGGCTGTAATTTGTGTTAAGATTCTTTAGACAAACACTGACTCTGATCTGGTGGATGAGGGTGAGTCCGTCCTCCTTCATCGTCTTCTGTCTCTTCAGCTCCAGGTTCAGTCTGGGCTTCAGAAGCGGCTTCATGTGAGGCTCGGGTTGATCCTTCGTGATGGACAGAGTCTGCTGAAGAGAATCGGACAGAGACTCGCCAGGAGAGTCTTTACACGACAGGTTGCACATCTCACACACCACAGTGGGCTTGGTGTTCACGTAGGTGCAAAACTGGCAAGTCCACTGTGAAGGAGAAGCACAAGAAAGAAGAATAAAGACAAAATTATAAAAGTTAAGTGAAGAAATTTAGAAATAAACTTAAGATGCCTTAAAAGCGAGATAGAAAACAGACTAAAGCCCAACTGAGATTTTAACCAGACATGTTTCTTGTGCCCTCACTGCTTTAGGTCCTCTAGGGGTCTTGGGCCCCTGTTGGTTATTCCAGCCTTGGGTTTGCCAGGCAGGGAGGGTCTAATGAGGAGACGCTATCGAACAGTGCTGCTACTAACAATCATTTTGTTTATGAAATATGGGATGAAAAAGTCTCATCACAATTGTCTGAAACTAAATTTATAATATAATACAAAACAGATAAATGCAGCTACTCGTCACATTTAAAAAGACAGAAAATGTTCCTGCTTTAAAAATGATCTTATATTTAAGTTGATATCTCACATTCTCACTATGTTTAATATTTACTGTTTTTTTCACCAAAGCAAATTCCTTTTACATTTTTTTTAGATTGTGATTCTGATAAATGTTACAAACAGGAATAAAATGGAAACGCTCAGCAGCAGCAGACTTCTCCCTCTGGCATTAATACAGCAGACACATCACATGGAAAATCCATTATATCAAATCCAGACATACAAGCCTCCAAAAATGATCCCCTGTGCATTAAGTGCTCTAAAGTCTAAGATCTTTGAAGCTTAAAAGTCCTTTGTTTATCATTTCATTTTTATCATCTCTATTCTTTGTGTTATTGTTTGTCTAACTTTTATTAATCACCCTTTGTTTTATTCTGAGTTGTGTGTGAATGTCTTCGATTGTCTCATTCACTTTTAATTGCATTTGCGTCATGTTTTGGTTTTTTATCTGTCCTCTTGTGGGACAAAAAAGATCTGTACTGTACTGAACGTATGATAAAATTACCGTTGCTTCATTTTCTGAAAGCTGACTAATTGAATCATGAACCACTTGCTGAGCTGCTGTAGACTTATGGGAAATAAGACCCTGGGGCTTTGGAGCTTTGGAGCTTGACTCACACTAGGCTCTAAAAGTTTGGTTGTTGTTAACTTTTTGTCTTCATGTGAGGCTTCCAGCTTTGTGTATTAGCCTGGATAAACTTCAGATTGAATACATCTTACGTTAAAGAAATCTTAGTATTTTCCATAATCACTTCACAGGTAATGTGATCACCTTCATTTCTTTAACGTTTTCTACTCCATGTGCAGTTCTGTCAGAGGTGGCTGTTTACACCTCAGCATAAACAGCAATGTCTGAACATATGAAGACTGAGAAGCTCATAAACAGCAGTGAGACAGACCTTTGTTCCAGTGTCGGACAGGGACCCTGGGTTGGATGACACTGGTGCGACAGGCGGGCGAGTGGCCAGACGGGGGCGCTCACACACCTCACAGAGGATGCTGCTGCCTTGATTTACGACTGTGCAGCTCTTACACTGCCACTCTGGGGGATCATACACAGACACAACAACATTCTCATTGGTCTGTAGCTTTGTGCAATAACTGTTTCCTTATGTCAGCAATTTGTCATTTGACTTTTATTTTCCAGAAATTTTTGGCTCATTGTTTACAACATGTCTAATGTAATTTAGCTGGAAAACTTCTTCTAATGAGATCTTAAAGTATTTCTAGTTTTATTTATTTATTTACTTGTTACTGTTTTGTATTATTTTAATGCATTGTGCTTTAATCAATTTAAATTTGCCTAATTTTATTTTATTCTACTGCTAAAATGTTTTCAGTGTTTTTGTTTTAAAATGTGTTGCATGGATTAAGTGTTATGTTTCTGTGTGTAACTCTCACCTGTGTTTGCTGACGTAGGAACCGACATGGGGCTTTCTTGAGCGGTGGACGCCGCTGTGGCGAGACGAGGCCGTTCACAGGTCGAGCAGAGAACAGCTCGCATTTCGTTCACCGTGGTGCAATGAGCACACTCCCATGGAGACAGAGAGGGACTGAAAGACGATAGAAACGAAATAAACTTTTATTTAAACCAAACCTACCACTCTCACCCTGTGATGAAAGATCAATAAAAACAATGACAGAAATCCAACAGTTACACAAACATAAAACTTGAAATACTGTAGCTATATTCTCTATCATGAAATTCTTAATTAAATTAATAAAATTCTCTGTAAATTCTCTCCATATAATATTCAAGTTCATTCCAGAATCAGATCCAACCTTAAATAAAATGTAATTGCTCTCTCAAATCCTTTTGACACATGGGTGAATCCTGAATAAATGGACATCACCCCGCTCCCCAAGCTCTTCATTGAGTCTGAGGGCTTTGATGTCTTTTATAAAATGAGAGAAAATAAAATCCTTGCTCCGAGGGTCACCCTGACAAACTCAAATCTACTTGGGGTCCAATTATACCATGCTTTTGTTTTTTTCCTTTACATATCCTCCTGCAATGTTTTACTCTTTGTATACTCCATATAAGAAGTACTGTAAAATGTTGAGTGGCTTTTGAGTCATTTCTTTGCTATTTAGAGGAAATAAGGAAAGAGGAACTGATGGGGGAATGTTCAAAGGAACAAAATGTAAAAATACATACGCACTGTATTGCTACGCCCTTTGTGTTTTTCATAATAAACTATAATAATGACAAAAAAAAAATTCACTTCTCCAATAGTGGACTAAATAAAAAGATTTTAATCTGTAAAAGAAATCATCTTAAAATCTCAACTTGAGTTGGGCAAAACATTTATAAAGAGCTCTGTTCTTTTCCTCAACAGGATGTAGGCAAGTAATGTTTCATATCTACATGAGCAAACTGAAACAACAACGAAAAAAACAAAACAGTGAATACTGTTACTCTTATCCTCAGGACTGGAGAAATGGATGGTGAAGGAATAAACCTGAGATCTTATCAACATTATGACCTTTAGGATCATTTGACTTAAGATCCTTTATCTCCTCACCTGGATGTTTTTGCTGGTGTGACAATAGTTCTGTTGTGTCCTTTCCGATCAGGATGAGAGTGGAAGAGTTTGTCGCAGTTCAGACACAATCTCTGGACGCAGGTGAAACACTGAGCGTGGACGGCAGAAATACCACAGATACTGCATGTCTCTTTAAGGCCAAACACACACACACAACACAAAAAACACAAGTTAAAAAAACCATAGACAGGAAAAAAAAAGTTGCTTGTGCTGCTGTTGCCTGATGTGTTGAAGCATACCCGCTTTGGGTTTCTGTATCTTTTCTCTCTTGTGATTGGCTCTGGAGGGGTGGCGGTGGAAGAGGTCATCACACGCGTCGCAAAAGGCTTGATTGTCACAAGATGGGCAAACCAGAGACAAGGCGGTACCACACAAATTACACTCAGTTGCTGCAAGAGGAGAAGCAAGAAGACACTTCATGTTACTGAGCCCAATGAACAAAGAGTGAACTGGCTGGTTCCCCTGTAATTTAAATCCCATACAGTGCAACATCTGTTTTTCCTTTTTTTTAAAAAAATGTACTAAAATCAGGCTTGTTTTCATTCATCTGATAGATGGAAACATGTTTACTTCATCTTATGGACTGTGGAAATCAATAATAATGAAAAGCTGTCATGAGAGCAAGAAAATGTCTGTACTGGTTTTGTCTTTTGGCTTTGTCCTGCTGAATGTCAATTTCAGACCATATCATTTTGTGATGCATGGATCCCGTCTGAATGAGGCTAAACTCTTTGTAGCATCAGAAGACAAGCAGCTGACCTGCTGATGGTTTCAGGGGCTGTGCTGAAAGGCTCTGAGCAGGCTTAGGTGAAGGACAGAGGACCTGTGGTTCGTCTCCAAGTTGCTCCTCTCCATGCAGAACCACCCCAGGGTCACTCAACACTGAGTCCTGAAGAAAACAGAACCTCTGTGAATGAAATACACTTTATACAAAAGTCAGTGGAGGAATGAAGGCTAGAGCTCAGTGGGAATAATAATAATAATCTAAGATTATAGATAGAAAATTCTATTTAAATTGATTTTATGCATTGATTTACTATACCATCTCTTTCTATGATGCTGTTATGTAACTTGTGGTAACGTCTTCTGTTTAACTTTATGTAAATCTTTCTATTCATCTTCACCAGCAACTGTTATGTTACTGTTTTTATTCTTTTCAAATTCAAGATTCAAAATACACTTATTGTCATTGCCTCTTCCTCCTCATATATTAACATGAGCTGTGTCCAAAGTCAGGGGTCTGATCCAAAGCCTCCAACAGGTGGCGCCTTCGCAGCCCAACATATCCCAAGATTCCTTGCAAATACGGGAACAGAAAACACCAACAGAGCCTGGGGATTACACTGTTAAATGTTAGTATTTAGTATAAAACCAAGGGTTTTAAAACCTCAGGATTTTGGGGAAAAAAATAAGTTACGTCTTGTCACAGTTGCTGGGCAACAGGAGCCGCGCTTTACAACGCAACAGTAAAAATGGGAACAGCTGATGAGCTTCATAGTGAGCCCTGCCTTCATAGTCTACAACGTCTATGAGTGTTTACACCTTCGAATGCAACCCCCGAATTGGGACACAGACTCTATAAAAGTACCACAGTATAAATTTAATATAGTCATACCAAATGTACAATGTTCAGCATCAAATGTAAGAAGCAACTGAAGAAAAATAATGAAATACAATAAAACTATTTAGTGGATTGTAGAGGTGAGGTAGGATTATGATAATGAAGGTAGATGTGGAAACATTTAGTGACAAAAATAATATATAAAGCCAGTGGAAGTGTTCGTACAGACCTGCTGCATGAGAAATGGGAGGATGTCTTTGAAGTTTTCTAGGTGAGGATGGGTGCCCTAAACAAACAGAGATAGAAGAAATGGAATATGTTGAATTCTTTGCACAAAAAAACACTGATCCAAGACAACTGATAACACACGAGTACGGACCTTGACGATCATGTCCACCTCCGTGCGTAAGGTCATGACCTCCAGCGTCACCGCAGCGACTTTTTCAGCATCTGGTTCGCTGACTTCATCTGGGAAACTGAGGCCATCTATCTGCTGATTGGTGTAACCGTAGAGATAGAGGACGCGCCGCCCTCCCTGTAAGAAGAAAGCAGGGTTAAAAGCATTGTTCAAAAATTTCAATGACAACCACACTTCATCTTGGCAAGACACACACCATCATTACACTTGCTTCTTTATTTTTTAAAGCTAATTTCTGCAAAAGGCTTCAAACTTCAACCAAAATATAACTCAAAGCAGAAGTCCATTGAAAGTTTGTTGCAAAAAAGGGACAATCGAGACTGAACAACACGCTTACTGCAGAAATGTCTAACGTTTTGCTCACCTTGATGGCATCCACTGTCGTTCTGAAGACGGGGTTGTTGTGCTTGACGCTCCTCCAGTATCTGGGCCTGGCAGGGCAGGTGAGGTTACACCCATACTTCTCAAGGATACTCAAGGCCTTGACCAGTCTACTCAAAGACTCCAGCACCTGATGTGGACATGAATTTTCTCCATTCGTGATGTCGTTACGATCACTACACCAATATAATTGCTGCGATTTAGCTACAAGCATAATAACTTAATATGAAAGTAATTCATACAGATTCCAGGGCATGTGAAAAAGATTTATTTGCTGAATATACACTGGTTTCTTATTCATTTTAAATTCATTATTTCATTATGACAAGTACAGTCCTTCAAAATAAATGTTTTTGGACTTCACATGAACATTGCTTCTATTTGGTTTTACTTTCACAATAAAATTCTAAAGGACCACCAGCAGCAAAGCATCAGTTCAGAGAAATCCTTACCTCCTGTCTGTTGCGGCTGGCCGTGTTTTCCCTCAGCATGGCCTCCGCTCCCAGGTGATGGTACTTCTCTGACAGGGGCAGAGCGATGGCGGCCATGGTCTGGACCTCAGCCTTCACATTCTGGGCTGAGCCTGAGGAGGAGAGGATGGACTGGGCCCTCGTCCTGACCTCGTCCATCTCTAATGACGGAGGGTTGCTGCTCATTGCTGTTGAAATGGGAAGCTGATATTAATTATCAATTCATTGCTTAAAATTATTTATACGCAAAAAAAAATAAAAAATAATTATTATTACTTGCATATTTCTGCTTCTTAAATGTGAGAATTTGGTGTTTTTATATTGATTCATTTGTGGTTTTGACCTGTTAGTCAAACAAAACAATCAATCAGTCAGTCTGGGAGCTTGTCTCTCATTATTTTCTGGTATTTTATAGACTTAACAACTCATAATTAATCTAGCAAATAAAGGACCGTTGAATAAATAAGTGTACATTTATTTGCCTGCTGTACTATTAACAGTATGTCCATGTCAGGAAATATAATACACTGTTATTTTTCTAACCTACAATATAAAAAAATTGTTAAAATTAGCTCCAACTCTGCTAAAGAAGTAAAATTCTAGTTTCACATTAACGCAGTCCTGGAATACAGCAAATACTAAGTATAAATAAAAGATTAACAAACTGTTATTAATACAATAAAGTCTCACAGGGATTTTTTTTTTTTTAACTTTTTCTGACAATGCAGTTTTTTTTAAGGATAATTAATAACTTTTTTTAAGTCATAAATATCAGGAAGCAAACTACCTGAAAGCTTGACAACTCTGCTAATAGTAGGACAAGTATAAGTATTTTTATATATATATATATATATATATATACAGCAGTAGTACCAATGAATAACATATGCACAGTAATTACACTTCTATTTTATCATGTGACAGCTTGATATTTTTATGGGAAAGTCCAGGTTAATAATAGTTTAACTCTCCATGACATTACAGTTGTAAACAGCTGTCCAGCCTGAATATTGACTCATCAACACAAACGGACAACACATGTAAATAGTGTATTTAAAGGAAAAATCGCACGTAATAGCAGTTAACGGTCTCTTCCGTTAGTTTTAGTGAGTTAAAGTGGGACTTTTTCGGATATAAAGCAACGCAAACAACAATAAATCACGATAGATGAAAGCGAAACTTTGAGAAATTTAGCGTAACAACTACAAACCTGTCGTTGTTTGTCACGGCTGCTCTTTAACGGCTGTGTCGCCCGCCCGCGTCCGGCGGGAAAGTCTCAGCGTTTCCGTTAATTTAAAAACGAACCAAAAAAATAACGTGATTTTTAATTTATGTCGGCGTTTAAAGTCTCATCTTCAGTGACAGTAGCTCGGATGCTAGCTCCAAACCAAACCAACGCGGAACTGAAACTCAACGTTCAGCGTGTCGGCTCAACTTCCTTTTATTTCAAAATAAAAGACGGGTTTCTACAAATTAAAAGCAGCTTGTTTTTTGTTTTTTTTTCAGTCTTTTTAATAATTAATTCAAGTCCGTTCAGTTTACAGTTAATGTGATAAATCATCAATCAGGTTATATGAATAAATCACAGTTGTTTAGATGGTTTGGTTTAGTGTTGTTATGTTTTTGTTGGGTTGCATCAGCTGATCAGTCAGGGATAGAGAAAATATTATCTTCTAATATCTATTTATTTAATACATATTTATTTAATTATTTGTTTTAATTTGTTTTAATTACTTTTCTGATGCCAAGCAACATTACACAAAGAGGTGTTTCTGATATGTAGCAAGGGGTTGGACAATAATGATAATAAATAGAAATAAATGCACATAAAGCCAGTCTGTCTAACTACACTCCCACTGAGGAGATGCAGCCATGTGCTGTGTGGAGACTTGTTGGTTGCGAGCTTTTTCTATGCAGTGGACTGTTCCACCTACATGCACTTTACTGACTTTTACCTGTTTGAATCCTTGCATGCACAAGGGCAAAAAAAAAAAAAAGGGCATCGCGCTCATAATTATTACATAACATTACCTACATATTTATTCATTTCAATACCTGTACACTTGCGGATGTGTTCTACTCTTCTGCATTTACATACACACATTGTATGTTTTAGGAAGAAATAGAAGGAAATAGAACTGATTCCATTGGTCAAATTTAAATATAAAATTAGGAGAAATAATAGAAAAAAGTGGTGAAATGCTTCAGCACCATCTGATCTCCATCTGTGCATGTGTCTGTTATGCACAATGAAATCTGTGCATCAAGCATTTCAATTTAAAACAGATTGTAGGTCATGTCTCATTAGGCCTGGAGCTCCATTAAATATCAGCAATGTATAAATATGACTCACATCACATTTCTTTGTCATCTAGATAAAAACTCATCATGAAATAATTTTATAAAGAATTTGGTCGAGACCTTCTCTATATGTAAAGTAGCTCGAGGTAACTTTGTTATGGTTTGGCGCTGTATAGATAAAATAAATCTGAATTTGTCCCATGTGCTATTAAGTTTAAAGAGAGATTTAAAAAATAAAAGTGTGATCTGATGGTGTGATGTTGCAGAGGGTGGCCATGCCTTCAGACACCACCCTGCATGGTGATATTTAAATACAGTTTGTGCAAAACTAAAACTAACCTCAGTCTCTGTTCATTAGTGGATATGAACTGTGTTTATTTTTCTTCTTAATGTCATGAATTGGACTCTAAGGGGAAATTAAATGAGAAGAGGAGGAGACAGTGGGAGGCGCAAAACGCATCACCAGCCATTAAATCGAAAGTAAAGTGGATGAGGAAATAAAAAAGTCACACTGGTGATACGTGTTGTCCTCTCCTGCACCCCTACGCTCCCGATCGGCACATTTAAATCCAATAAATCATATTTCTTCGTCTTGAACCTTAAAACTCGGCTCAGTCATGTCAAAGACATCCACCCTGAAGATCAGCGGCGCCAGCGCGGTGAAGGTAAGTGGAGGCGCTCCGGAGCCGACAGGCACAAAAGGCTGACTTCACATTAGAGACACTTTCATGGCTCAGTCTTTAATGATGAACTTCAGCAGATACATGTTGGAGTCGGTTGAACTCGGTGAAACGGTGGAAAGTCCCCGTCTGAGGGCAAAACGAAAGTAAATCAGAGAGTTGTAACGTGACTCAGCGGCTTGAAGAATAAGTGTTTTCGTTAACTTTGTCCTGTTTCTCATCTTCCTACAGGTGGAAAACTTCCGGCAGTCGCTTTATCGAGAGGTCTGTACTGTATGAATGTCGTGACAGGGCCGTGCACACACATTTTGGGGGCTCAGGCTACGAGAGGTTAAGATTGACCTTAGTTGATCCCCCAGTAGCGCAAGGTCGTGCACAGATATTTAGGAGGAAGGGGCTGAAACTGCAAGAACATGTACCTTTATTGAGCCCCAACTTTAAATGTGATACTGCAGCACAGGGCCGTGCATAGATATTTAGGGGGCCAGGGGCTCAAGCTAAGATAAGTTAAGATGTACCTTTATTGATCCCCAACAGAGGAAATTTAGGTTTTGATCAGATATGCATTGATCCCCCATAGAGGAATAAATTTGACACAGCAGCACAGGGCCGTTCACAGACTTTTTTGTGTCCAAGGGCTCGAGTAATAGTAAGTTAAAATAAGACGCACCTTTATTAATAATAGGAACAGGATCTAAAATAAATAAGATAATATAAACACTATGTACAATAACAATCTAATTCAGCTTAGAAAAGTACCAAAAAGTTATAAAGTGAGAGGAAGGGGTTGTGTCATGCATCTCATAATTATTTAGAGGAACATAAATATCAATACAGCAATGATTTACATATTTACTAATTTCAATGCCCACACACTCATACAAATGTTAAATAAAAAGAATAAACCACCTAAACCTAACGTCAAGGGCCTGAACATACAGCTACTTTTTCTGAAGCCATATTTAAAATTTAAAATATAAAATTAGAACAAGAAATGCTCCTGGAATGTCACATAAATTTAGATTTACTCATTTCTGCATCTTTAACCTTGACCTATTTTTGGTGTTTTCCAGGCTGAGAATCTCTTCTCCACCTACATCCCACTGAAGATTATACAGCTGGATGCTCTGCTCAGGGTCAGCAAGTTCAGTGTTTTTACCATAACACACAAAGCACAGGTGAAACAACCCTCAGTTTACCTGTAGTTTCTGTTCTTCTGTGTTTTCTCAGGACGATGCCCTCAGCATCACTGACATGTCCTCGCTCCAGGCCCCGCTGGACATCCCCATACCAGACCCTCCTTCCCCAGAGGACGAGGTGAGGCCGGCCTCCGTTCACCTGTTGTGATTTTATCCATCACATGTTGAAGAGGCACGAGAAAATCCAGTCATAACAGCTATAGAGCATAAATTCAGTGCCTTTCAGGATGTATTTGGTTGAGCTTTATTAATTTTGGTCGATGCTCCCTCCCCCTCTTATTTGAGAAATTGAAAATTGTTCACTCCAAGAGCAATTGTGCACAAAATATTGCTGTGCACATCCACCTATAAGTAAGGCAACAGCAAAGCAGTGTAGTCAGCTACAACCATCCTGAATCAGTTAAATCAGAGAAGTTAGGTTGTGGTTTCCTACATTTCCCATGATGCCTTCCACACTCACCCCTAGGTGAAAGCAGTGAGAGCTTTATAACAAGATTTTGATGATTCCTCTTGGTGAGAAGATGAAGATTCAGGTCCATAGTCTTCCCTAAGATTACTTTAACATTATGGTTTTTTGAAACCAGAAGATTTGGAGGAGAAGGTGGAGCTGAGGAGGAGTGAGGGGTGGATCTGACCTGCTCTGTACTCTATCCTGATTGGGTGTTACAGTCTGTCAGTCACACAATAGCCACGCCCCCAATTAATCCCCTGCTTTATGGTCTATTTTCCTCTAAATGGACCATCAAAAAAAAATGAACATCATGTTGTATTGAAGACTTGAAACTAGAGACTGAGACCATAAACTCATTAGGAAAACGTTTACTGAGCTAATAAATCAAGGAGAAGTAGGGACATTTTCCCATAGACTTCAATACAATCTACATCTTTTGGAGTGGTCATTGGATAGAATGCAAGTTTAAGGCTCTTCAGTATTTTCTTCACTTTTCAGAGTCTACAACCATTTTCATATCCAGCCAGTGGTCGAGACCAGAGTCTCAGAACACTCAGCGAAGTTAGCATCTTTTATTTGTGTATGTTGTTGTTGGCCTGTAACAGGCAGTGGCTGACACAGTGTTAGTGGTCACTTTACCTTACTTTGATCAGAAGCAAACAAACATTTTTTCACAACGCAAAACTGATTTCACAGGAAATGGAGACAGACAAGAACGAAGAGGACGAGAAGAAAAAGAAGAAAGGTGACGTGTTGTTTCTTTCTTATCTGTTGTTGTTGTTGTGGATGACAGGAAATATGTGGGTTGTATGTGATTTGAAAAAAAATTAAAAATTCTCCTTTTTATCTGCAGCTCCAAAATGTGGTTTCATCAAGGGAAATGAGAAGATTACAATGCTTCTAGAGAGGGTGAAACCAGAGATTGTGGCTCTTAGAGAGACCATCATTGTTGTAAGTGAATCACTGTTTTTTGACATATATTTCAACCTGTACTTGCACGAGCTTCACATTGAAACACTCTTTTTAAAACAGTTAAAGCTCCTATGCAACCTTTTTTATCCTAATTTAGCCTGGATATAACATTGAAGACTCTTTAACTTTTATAGAAAATCGAAACTTCTTTACATATTTACATTTTTATACATATGTAGTTGTCATTATTCATAGTGTAAGGACTTATTTTGACATTTTATTTTTATAATTATCATATTTTCTTTATCTCATATGTAATGTATAAGTATTTTGATTCTGATTTATAATGAAAACAAATCATTTCCTGGTTTGTTTTGGTCTTTTCTTGTCGGCATTGTTCAGTTAAAGTCACTTTTTATGATGTTAAACTTACCTGTGGTGTTTTCCTGCAGGCGTCCTGCTGGATTCAACATCTCATCCCAAAGATAGAAGATGGCAATGACTTTGGTGTCGCCATTCAGGTACATTTAAAAAAAAAAAAAAAAAGTTTCTATGCATCCATAGTTTATTGGTGTATGTGTATATATATATATATATATATATATATATATATATATACCATTAAACAATTGGAAATGATCTCAAATTTATATATATTTTTTTTTCCACCACAGGAGAAAATCTTGGAGAGAATCGCTGCTGTAAAAACCAAAGTTGATGGTTTTCAGACAAACATCAACAAGTAGGTTGGATATAAACGTTAGTGTTAAGTGTAATGGAGGAAAGTGACAGAAAGTATTCAGCTGAAATATTTGCAGATTGTTTTGGGTTTATGCTCCAGCAAATAATCTGCAGCAGTTTAATTGAGACTGCAGGATGTTTGGACTTATTCTTTTTTAATACTTAGGTACTTCTCAGAGAGGGGAGATGCTGTCGCCAAAGCCTCCAAAGACACTCATGTGGTGAGTTAATGTTCTTCTCTTCAACTTTTCTACATTTTTTCAGTTATATTTTACCAGCATCCCCACGATCACGTCTGTAGGGGGACAAATCTCGTGCCATCCCCATCAGGCCTCACTAAAGCAGATGTTGTAACTGCCAGGATTATTTTACACAACTGGACAAGTCCAGACAGGCCAGAGTTTACAGAACGGCTTTAACTCATGACAGAGAGAAAATATGATTCTGAACAATACTTAGAGGATGTAGGGCGGTGGTAGACAGAAGAGAAGAACACACCCTACAAGTATTGGGCCAACTACACATTACACCTACACCTACCTTTGGTGGAGGAGGGATAAAGGTATGGGGTTGTTTTTCTGGGGTCGACCTCGGCCCCTCAGCACCAGTGAAGGGAAATCTTGATGCTTTGGCTAAACCAAGACATTTTTGACATTTCTAAGCTTCCAGCTTTGTGGGAGCAGTTTGGGGAAGGTCCTGAACTCAACCCCATCCAACACCTCTGGGATGAACTAGAACAGGGGCTCATCCAACATAGATAATGTTTTTAATGATGTCAGCGTCAGACAGAAATCAAAACTGCTTTCAACATATCGACTGTGCGATCCTGTGTCCGACTCATCTCGAACGAGCTTGATGCGCAACTGTTTTATGATTTACCACCTGATCTTGGTGTGTAAAATTGGCAGAAGGCTCCTCTAACTCAGCCGCCTTTCTCCGCAGATGGACTACCGCTCGCTCGTCCACGAGAAGGACGAGACTGTCTACTCTGAGATCAGAGTGATCGTCCTCGACATCCGCGGCTTCTACGTAAGTCAAGCCGATCTTCTCAGAAACGTTAATGGCCGAACAAGTCACCTCACATAAGAACATTTCAATATTTCTTCTACCTCTTTCCTTTAGGCCGAGCTTTATGACATCATCAGCAAGAATCTGGAAAAGGTGACCAATCCAAAAGGAGAGGAGAAGCCCTCCATGTATTGATGATCTGATCAGATTCTTCAGCAGTATTGATGATCTGGTGTATTTGATATCAGCCAACCCCTCTTCAGTCATGCATGTTAGAAGTTTGAGAAAAGTCTAATTTACCTGTTTTGCTTATTTAGTTCAACACATAGAAGAAAACTAACTGGATCAAGTTTTTCCTCACTGCTGTATGGATTCACTTTTGTACAGACACTTGCACTAAATTTACATTTTTGTTGTGACTATGAGTTTAAAAATAAAGTGAAAAAAAAAGTAATAAAAATGTTGTGAAATTCAGAGATTTATTCTTAACAAAACCCATCTTTCTGTAATGAGTGTTTCATGATACATGCCTCATTTATCTTTTTTTTTTTTTTTTTTTTTAAAACAAATACTCAATGTCAAATCTTAATACAAAAATAGTTTCCTCCTCAAAGAGGCAGGAGCAACAACAACAATAATGACATAATTAACTAATAGACAGTGTAGGAAAAGCAGAACACAAAGTTGTCTCAGTGATTCAGACTTCAGGACCTTCTCCTCCAGGTATAAGCTGCAAAAGAAAAAAAAGACATTTCACTGTGAAGGTTTGAAATGGAAGTAACAGCTCATGTGAAGCTGGAGTTTATTTTCATACCATGGTGATGTTATTGCCGTTGAGGAGGATCTGGTCCAGTTTGGTTATCCTCCTTCCTTCTGGTGTAATTTCACTGGAACAGATACAACAATAATATAACAGCTCAGTTGATCCTGCTTAACTTTCTTAACTAACCTTATTTTTCTATTTTCCTATTTCTTTTCTATTTATTTCAAGGTTTATAACAATTTCCCACAATGGATTAATAAAGTATTTCTGATTTTGTTTGTGAAACAGTTCAGCAGTTGACATGAAAAGTACTTACAACTCTGTCACATCCTCCAAGACCATATCTAAGACGCTGACTTAAGGACAAAATCTGGGGTAATATTCAGAGCAGGCAGTAATATCACAGGAGAAAGTGAGTGTGTTTTGCAATCTGATCAAAAGGATACTGACAAAGTCATCGAAACCCAACAGGGTCCCGACGATTTCTTTGTCCGTTTTCATGACGATGTGAATCCGGGAGCCGATACATTTGTCCACAAGCTCTGAAAGAGAAAGAAAGTGAAGTCTTGTTAATTGATTTTCTTTGACTATTTTTACAGTTATTCACTGTATTAGAAAAATGGTATGAGCAGCATGGGTTCATGGCCCAGACTGTCCAAGCTGGTGGTGGTTGAGAGGGTCACATTTTGAGCCCTATAGTACCAATCAACCATGGTGTGAATACCACTGCCTGTCAGGAACTGTTGCTGACCATGTGAGGTGGATTTCAGTGGCCTCCCAGACACCAGGTCTCAATCCACTGACACACCTTTCCATTGTGCTACAACAGGAGATCTGCAGCCTGAATGTGCAGCTGACAATCTGCAGAAATTAAGTCGGAGGAGGATGAAATGTTTCCTGAGAGTAAAGGGGGCCTTACTCAAAATTAGCCTAGTCTTCCTAATGACATGCTCATCGAAGTTATGGCTGTACCATAGTAATCTAGGCTGGATTCACGTTATGGGCCCCTAAAAGTTCTAATTAAACCCTTCTGAGCTGTAATAAGACTTATTATGTCCTAATTTGTGATGATTTGGTTCCTCTAAACATGGAGGTATAATAAAGCTAAACACAGGCGCCTCCACGAGGTCAGATAATTAACTAATAATGACCGACCTGCTTTAGTTTACGTTATTTCTTAGTGGTGCACACAATTCAACACATTTGAGACCAATAAAAGCTAAACAATCTAAAACAGGAGAGGAGAGTAGAGTAGTTTGGTGCCCAATCAAGAGAACATTAGTTAGCTACCGGCTAACATGATGCTAACGTCAGCTAGCGAAACAAGGCTAACGTTTTACCGTCAGTGTTCAGCAGCTCGGAGTTAAACGGTCAAACACATTTGACTTTAGATTCTCACACACATTCCTGGGCGTTTCAGACAGAAAGGACACGGTTGGTTTTTCATTTACTAACCGAGAGGGAGCAACTGAGACGGATTCGTCGCTTGAGTAGCCGCCATCGTCGATCCACGAGCAGTCAGGACCAATCGACAGAAGAGACGTCAGCGACCAGGCGGAAGCAATCAAACCCGGATCGCTCGTCAATCAGCGTCATCTCTGTTTAACAGGAGAGAAACAGGGAAGACACAGAGTTCAAGACAAATAATAAAATACAATACAATAAAATCAAATAAAATCAAAACCCGCCTATAATAGATATAGTAGAAACTGGACTGGGCTCGAAGATTAAATCACGTTATTCGTCCGAGTTCAGCGCGATGGCGCTGTGGCGCTGTCATCACATGACGTCATCCTGTCACTAAACAAAGAGAATAGACTCATCTTCAAGTCAAGATGGTTTCCTCCTTCAGCCTTAGATTTCATTGACTCACTTTATTCCAATTCTTTATACGATGGCATATTTTCCTGAAAAAATGAAAATGAAATGAAATTAAAAAAAATTGAATGCAATACGCAACTTGAACATTTTTAATGTCAAATCATTATTAATGTATTCCTTAAACTTAAAAGATTTAGTTTAAATATACCTTAAAACACTTTGAGTACCTCTATATACTAAAAAAAAAAATCAGTCGTACCGACAAATAATTTATATTCCATTATTTCATTTATTGTTTTATTTTCATTATACTATTTATATCATATTGTCATTATTATTTTGTTACTGTAATTTGGAGCAATCTGGCAGAAGAATTTCCTTCAGGATTAATAAAGTTCTATTTTTATTTTATGTTATCAATCGCTTGTTACATGTCCATACACTGTACATAAACACCTACTGTATGTATATAAGATAATTTACAGCATTATTCAATGATCATTACAGAACTTATTGCACTCACATGCGTATTGTATGTTGTGTTTATTGTTGCTACTTTTAATGCGTATTTCACTTTATTCAGCTTTGTTTTTGTTATATATCCGTTAAGCGTTAAGATAGGCCCCAAACCGGAAGTGCGGGTCAGTGACCCATCTCATCTTGTCCCTCCTGCGGTTCTTTGAAGGACGAGGCGGAACAGAAAACCATCAGCGCTGCGGCTGAGTTGTTGTGTTCCGGTCTGTTTACGACTCAGGACTTTAAAAGGCGGGGGAGAAAAAACTAAAACCATCATCTGTGTTCACCGTCTTTTACATCCGACCCCCCGAGCTCACAACGACCCGGTCCTGCCTGCACCACCGACGGGTGGGGGGGGAGGAGGAGGCGGCGGCGGCGGCGGCGGACATGGAGTCCCACGGCAGAGACGACGGGAGAGGGCCGGTGCTGCACATCGTGGTGGTTGGATTTCACCATAAAAAGGGCTGTCAGGTACGTGAACCCTGCTCCACGCTGACGAGGCTAACTGCAAATGAAGCCACACTTCCACCATGCTCATGCAATGGCTTTAAACCCTGCAGCCTTAATGAGCCTGTCTTTGAAGCCTGCAGCAGCCATGAGGGTGATTGTCCCCCTGCCTGTCATGCATTGGAGTGAGATCAGCTGTTTGCTCTGGCTCTGCTCTCTGGGTTATATAACACGGGCTCTGCTGCCAACTGAGACATCTCTCCACTTCAGGGTTTTCATTTCAGGCTGCAGCTCGTCCTGGGCGCAGTAGGTTTCCTCCCTGGTATTAATCTGTCTTTCATACACAGCTGTGTGATGTGATTCATCAATAATTAAAACGGTTGTAGATTCATTTTCTCTCAGTTGACCAATCGATAAATTGACTAAATCTCTGGAAGGAACCACGACGTTCGTTCCTTTGAGGGATGTTAGAGCTTCATTTGTTTACATTACTGTCTCGTCTTAACTCAACTAAAGTAAATAAAATCTTATTTTCACTGTTTTCTGATGTTGTAAATTAATCAATGATGAAAATAATCGTCAGTTGCTGGTTGCAGGAGGTATTTATCTCTATGAGACTTCCTGAATAGATAAAAGCTTAAGTGAACAACTAACGAGGCTGGAAAATGGCCCAAGTTATAAGAACAGCTAGAAATCACATCATCTGAGAAATGGAGCTAAAACAATTAGTCAATTGAATGTTATCAGAAATATTCTGATAAACAATTAACTTTTAATATTGTAAAAGTACAGCAGCTTCTGCATTTTTGCTTAGAAATACCTTTAATTGCAGCACTAATTGATTATAAAGCTATCAGTTCATTTCCTGATTGTTTTGTCTGTTAAATGTCAGAAACATGTTTAAGCTCAGCTCAGGTATCTTTTTAAATTCAGCATCAGATGTTCACATTATTCATTTATGTCCACAGTGATGAATTGATAATTAAAATAGAGGTTTGGTTTCTTTTTAATTGAATAGAAGGGAAGCCGTGAACTGTCTGACCTCTGGCCTCCCGCATTTTAACACCTGTTAATCTCTGAGAGTGGACGTGAGGCATTTAGGACAAGTGGCTGTGATGCGTCCTCTAATTGCAACCTCTCCTTCATCTTCCTCCTCCTCCTCCTCTTCTTCAAACTTCATTAAATTTACAGGCTGAGCTGGCAGCAATAAAACCAAGCAGTGTGCTGCTGCTCTCCATCTGTCTCGGCCGCTGACTCGACTCAGAGGCCGTTGAAGCAGCTGCTTGAGTTGAAAGATAAAATAAAGTTTTTAGACTTAAGACTCAACCTCAGTCAGTTATATCTGTCACTCAATAAAGACTCTGTTCACTGTAATATGGGAACAAGAAAAACACACATAAGATTTCTCCTTATTTTCTAGATAAAAACACTGTAAACCAGAATAACCAAAGAAAACTTCAACACAGGGTTAGTTACACTCATGTGTTTGTGTTGTTCTAGAGCTGATTTGAAGTTTCTCTCTTTATCTGATCTGAGTTCTGCTCATTCTTTGGAGCAGTAATGATGAAAAATCAGCTCCAAAGCCTCTAATGCTCTAAATATCTTATTGTCCACGTCTCTCTGTCTTTATTCTGTCACTACAATAAACTCAGAGCAACTTCTCCTCACTCTGAGATCAGAACTCTCCTGCTGGGTATCAAATTATTGGGCTCTTTTAATCCCTCTGTCTCCGTCTCTTTGACCTGTCGACCATCTGTCTGTATGTCAGAGACGTGGAGGTGTGGCTAGTTTTAACTGCTCGCCCCGAGGGAGTGCACCGTGCAGCACTTTGTCCTTAAAGAGTGAATCGTGTGTGTGTGTGTGTGTGTGTGTGTGTGTGTGTGTGTGTGTGTGTGTGTGTGTGTGTGTGTGTGTGTGTGTGGTGTTCAGGACCAGCAGGTTTCAGGTTAATCTTGTAGGAGGCTCTTAACCGTCACCACAGTGGTAAAGTGAAATTGTCCTGTGCTCAGGTGAAACAATAGAGATAAGAGAGATAAGGAAACAGAGTCTGGCCACAGTTTCTGAGGAACAAATACTAAAATATGAGACTTTATATTCTCCACTGTCTGTAATTGAATTAAAGCTGCAGCTACTAATTATTCTCAGCATCAATGAATCTGATTTTCCTCTCAAATTGCCAAAAAATCTTCAAGTCCAAACCCAGAATATATTCAGTTTATACTGGAACTATTTTAAACTATTTTAGTTATTTTCTTCTCGACTCACGACTCAGAGCTCCAGATCATAATTAAATAAAATAAATACCTACCTTGTTTAGGCTGCATGATCATATATTCATATTTTACCTCGACTCGGTGCAGCGCTGCATGATGATAAATCTGACCGTGTCGTCTCTCTTCGGCTCTCAGGTTGAATTCTCCTACCCGCCGCTGATGCCAGACGAGGGTCACGACAGTAACCTGCTGCCCGAGGAGTGGAAGTACCTCCCCTTCCTGGCTCTGCCTGACGGGGCGCACAACTACCAGGAAGGTAGGCCCCCCCCCCCCCCCCCTGCAGTGTGTGTGTGGTGTTAACAGGGTTTTAATTAATATGGAAGATGGTAAACAAAAAAATCAAGTTTTCCTTCTATTAAAAAAAGACCTTTAGCGTCTTTCTTTAGGTCTTTAGCATAAACTGTCAATAAAAGTGGACGTAGGCTCTGAAAAGTGAAGCCAATGCTGCAGAGCCTTAAACCTACTGGTCTAATGACCATCAGGGGGCGACTCTAGAAATCAGATTGTATTGAAGTCTATGGGAAAATGTCCCTACTTCTCCCTTGATTTATTAGCTCAGTAAACGTTTTCCTAATGAGTTTATGGTCTCAGTCTCTAGTTTCAAGTCTTCAATACAACATGATGTGCATTTTTTAAATGATGGTCCATTTAGAGGAAAATAGACCATAAAGCAGGGGATGAATTAGAGGGCGTGGCTACTGTGTGATTGACAGACTGTAGCACCCAATCAGGATAGAGTACAGAGCAGGTCAGCTCCACCCCTCACTCCTCCTCAGCTCCACCTTCTCCTCCAAATATGGTTTGTTCTGGTTTCAAAAAACCGAGATGGCTGATGGACAAATTAGACGCTGGAGGCTTTAAAACAACAGCTCCCAAACCAGTGGGTGACATCATGGTGGGTTTCACGCTGCTGATTGGACAGGACGTTTAAAGACATCACCTTGGGCACCTTTTAATGAAAAATAATGTTTGTCTCTGATTAATGTTCAATTCCACTGTCCGATGTGTCATTTATTTGTTCAGTTGCTGTTAATATTAAATGGCCTTAAACAGTGTGAGCTGCCTGACATTTATTAATACAGTTTGAATTCCTTTTGTGCAGTTTGAGGCGTAAACAGCTCTTTGATCTCCTTATTTTTTGGTTTGCGCACAGTAAGGTACGGCAGCCTGAGAGGCTAAACTCAGGGCAAATGAAGTCAGAGCATCAGTCTGGAGACTGATGGTGGAAACTGTGTGGTCTCTGTCATCAGTTTGATAAAGAGAAGGTCTAGGCCTGCTCTCTGATTCGGTGCAGTGTTTGTTTCATAATTTCCTGCTTTTATGTGGCGTGAACGAGCCGGCGAGAATCTGCTGTGGGAACCTGTTGTTGTATAAAAGCAGGTGAAACCAGAGACCGTGTCGAGCCTGTGAAGAGAGAGTAGGACTGGGTGTTGGCGACTGTCCCGTGTGCTTTGGCTGAAATCATGTGACTGTCCTGTGGCTGCCCCCACGAATGATAAACAAGAGGAAGTGAGTCAAAGTTCACATCAGCACCAAGTGTGACTGAACTGATGACACAGGGCAGAGGACGTTTCTCAGGTCCTGTTCATGGTCGATGATGCCCGTCCTGATATATATGATATGGCACAGCATAACGTAAGATAGCATAGCTTAGCATAAATTAAAATAACAGAACATAGCATAAAATAACACAGCATAACAAACCACGACATAGAATAGTATAACATAACAAAATAACATAGCGTAGCATAATTAAACACATCACAACACATTATTACAAAGGGTCAGAAGAACTGGCAGATTTTTGTTGTCACTATAGATTCATATTTGGTTGCAGAGAAAAAAATCTATTTAAAAAAAAAAAAAGTAAATGAGGAAGGTCTTAGGTATTGATTTCGAGTGGTTGGGTCCATCCATCGATGGGAGACGCGTCCAGTACTGGGGGGGTTAAAGCTGTTTGGTTTGGTTTCGAGTTGTACGGATAGAAAACAGTCCCAGAGAGCAGCTTGACATCCAGTATATTTACAGGTTTATTCAGTGACCATAGGAAACAAACAGCTTATTTTTAGTCCCTTATGGGTTTCAGTTCATCTTTTTTTTTTTTTTTTTTTTTTGCATAATTCCCAATTTTAATATTTTTTTCTCTGCACAGATGCACCTGAGTGTCATCATTGAGTTCATTAGTTTCCCATAGACTAATTAAAGCACATTCACATTCGAGCTGCAGCCATTAGTGTGTCGGCTGAAAATGAATCAGCCGCCGTTTTGTTAATTGAATAATTAAATTTTCAGGTTCACAGCTTTCGAAAGCAACAATTAGCTGCTTTAGTTTCCTAACGTGACTGTGAATTTAATGTTGTGTTGAGTGTTGGTTGGACCAAAATAAGACATTTTAAGACGTGATAGTTGACTCTGCAGCCTGAAAGTCTACATATATATTGTACGTCACCCTGAACAAAACAGGATGCATCACACTTTTCATGACATTTTCTGTTTCACACATGAATCTGAGCTGATTCCTGCTGCGTATTTCTGAATCTGTTGCTGTGTGTGTGTGTGTGTGTGTGTGTGTGTGTGTGTGTGTGTGTGTGTGTGTGTGTGTGTGTGTGTGTGTGTGTGTGTGTGTGTGTTGTGCCCGACTCCCTCTGCACTGCGGCTCATGAAAACAAACAGTCCCACTGATGTGACTGGGTGTTGGTCGGAGCTGAATCTCGCTCTGTTCTCATGAAATGAATCAGAGCCTGAAACGATGAGTTGATCAAAAGCCTCTGATGATCAATTTAAGAAGGGAAATAAAATCTGGAAGCGGATTCTGTTGGTGTCTGTTTCAGTCCTGGTTCAGTTCAGCAGGACCCTCGACAGACATGCACAGAAAATAGAATAAAATGAATTAGTAGATAAATAACTCAATAAATGGAAAAACATTGATTTAGTCCGTTTCTTATGTTCAGAATGACATAAGTTTATTGTTCTATATTGTTCCTCATGTAAACATGTTTTTTATTTTTTTAAAAAACATCATACTATTTTCTGTGGAAGCACATTCTCGAAAATATTGTTTTACCCAGTAATCTTGAGATAATGAGATATGATTAGAGGAAAAAAAGGTTTTGCTTTCTCAAGATAACCAGATATTAGATTATTATAATGGGAAGAGAACCGGAAACTCAAAAACGAGTTTTGTCTTCTTGATAAAACGAGACGTTATCGGAGGGAAGAAGTGGAGCTTTTGTGGACACAATGAGAGATCGGAGGAAAAATGAATTCTCAAGATTATGAGACATTCCACCATTGACTATAAACTGTTTGTACATGACAACAGGGAATGACCCTCTGATGCCTGCTGGGTAAAACTGATTCCTATCTGTCACTATGAAGTATTTCTGGGGTCGTAGTTGTTCCAGAACAATGCATCCTGCTTTTTTACACTTCACCAAAACCAAACGATTCTTCGGTTGCTGTCTTCTTGGCTCGTCGGGACTCGGCCCGGTTTGGCTGATGTGCTGCAGCTGTGGCCTCAGTCCAGATGCCCCGCTGCAGCCTGGACTCTTTAATCTCTGACGCCACAGTCGCAACCTCTTCAACCCTGATGTCGTATCATCAGAGCAGATCTGCTCTTCATCCTGTCCTCAGATTGAATGAAGGCTCGTTTCCTCCACTGCTGTAATGCATTTCATTTTATAGCTATAAACTTTAATTATTGATAATGACTGTACTTGGATTCACGGGCTTAAACAACCATAGTATACTTCACATTATAGATGACCACATATAAGGTTTCAGATCAGTTCCCTGCCTTCCTCATGCAGCTAGCATCAGCAGTTTCTGTTTATTTGCATGTTTCCTGCTTGACTCCCACCACATTTATGTATTTTTACCTTTTACTGATTTTCATTTTTGTGTTTTGTTTCTAATTTTAATATCCAAAACTTGAGTCTCAGCTGCCGGAACAGCATTTTATTCCAGAGCTGTGGTTTTTGAGAATCCAATTCAGATGTTTTTTGAGCTGAATTTGCTCGTTTATTGCAGCAAAAATATCAGTGCTAGGATTTCAGGAGCGTCTTTGAATGTTTATTAAACCAGTGCATGTTTGAAAACAGAACATTAGTTGATTTTTAATGTGAATTAAAACTAACTGAAATGAGGCTGTTTGGTAAATAGGAAATGCATCTAAAAATGAACTCTCTGCAGTCGTGTCACATGACTTGTAGTTAAACGCTACACAACAGATCCTTTGGTTCTCTGATCTCTTACGAGGAAGAACCTAAACACCGGCAGCTTGTAAATTTTGGCTTCGCGCTGCCAGTTGATCCAGTTTGGCCACAGTGTTGAAACCTGCTGCGCTGTATAATCATCACTCTGCAGTTAAGTGGTTGATGTTAGGTCCCTCTTACATAATCTCTCTCTCTCTCTCTCTCTCTCTCTCTCTCTCTCTCTCTCTGAACTTTGCATATCTTTCTGTCAGGTGCATGCACTGATGGAGGAGCTGAAGCTTTCTCTGCAGCGTGCGAACAGTGAGCTCCTCCACTGTTTTCACGCATGATGTGTTGAATGGAGCGTCTACATTCTGCTGATTTCCCTTTTTGCTTGACACCTGTTTTTGTTCTAAGTATTTTTGCAAATTCTGATGGACAGTTGTTATGAAACTGAGTAAATTAAAGGTCCATACGGTCTGAAGGTAGACCCCCATGTGGTCTTTGATTATAAATCACGTCTAGGTTCTGTTTTAATGCAGTGAAAGTATCAAATGCTCACAGCCTGCATTCAGGAACTGAGCCTTAAAACCAGCTGTCTGGATTTCTCTAACGTTGTGATGTCACAACAAAGCAGTCACCACCCTCAGCCACGCTCTCAAGCCCCACCCACCTGGACCCAGAGGCTCAGATCCTCTCTTCTGATTGGCCTGTTGTTACTAGAGCTCCAGAGCTCAGCTTGAGAGAGGAGATGTAAAACTACACTGAGATGGGTTTTGGTACCTAAAATCACAAAAATATCTTCTTATGGATATCACCCCTTCAAAATAAAACACAGGAAGAGTGTAAAATATGGGACCTTTAATATGACTGATGTTTTGTGTTGCAGACACTGTGTATTTTCACCTGCCGCCGCTCAGTGCTGACATGAAGTGTGTGTACGGGGTCTCCTGTTACCGCCAGATAGAAGCAAAGGTTGGTCCACATACATTTTATTTTCATTCTTCCAGAGCCAAACAGCCTCCATTTTGCCCTTTGTATGTAATATATTATACTGTATTTTTATTAAGCTGCTACAATAGTTTCATTTCCCTCCTGGGGTTAATAATAATAATATAATAATAATACATACATACATATATAGATACGTAGTAATGGTGCAGTTTTGATTTGAAGCGTTTAGGGAACAAGGAAATAAAACACACATTGTCTTATTTCTGTCTGCTGACGTGAGGTCATCAGGAGGTCGGCTGCAGAGTGATGACTCACTCAGCCTCCTCATGATGTTTGGCTTGTGGTGTTTTATTTATATATATATATATATATTTTAATAAAATGTTTTAATCCCTCTTCAGGCCCTAAAGGTCCGGCAGGCTGACGTCACCAGGGAGACGGTCCAGAAGAGCGTCTGCGTCCTCAGCCGAGTGGTGAGTCAGTCAGAGGACGTCGCCGTAATAGACAAAGATTTGATTTCAGTGTCTGTAGCTTTACGAGGCGGAGCTGATCAAATCAAGGGTCAAGTAACTGGGCCCTGAGATATGGTCATGAGCTCACTGTGATGGAGGAGAGAGAGCAGAGAGAAGGCTTTTCATTTCAAAGCATCTTCTCCTCTAATGGTCAGAGATGAATCTATCTTCTCATTTGAGGTGAAGAAAGAATCTGCATCTCGAGTCCCTGAAGTAAAGTTCCCTCTTTCACGTGCCCACACAGATTTAATTGATTCACGGGCAACGTTTTAATGGTGTAAAGTAGATTCAACATAAAATATCACGATGGGATAATGAGATATTAGATTTTCTTCAGTCATGTTTTAACCCCAACTTTCATGGTTTGGGGTTGTCATTACTTGTATGATGGTTTGTGCAATTACCAGCGTTCAAGGTGAAAGGTCGTCCTTTGTCTCTGCGTATTTACTGAGGCTTGTTGGGAAAGGAGTGCCGCCTCCAGCTGCGGTCAGGGAGCTCCCATAATTCAACTGTGACAGCAAACAAACAGCCGACAGAGCAGGGAGGAGACGGTGCTGCTGGGAAAAAGAAAAGAAAACACGAACGGCAAAGGATAAACGACGGCGTCCGCTCGTAAACAAGCCATGTGTTGTCGTTAAGGTCATCAGGCTTTTAAATGAGGCTGAGGAAAATACTGAATGGTTCCAAAAGTCACCTGAACTGGCTGAGAGCTTTGGTGTTGATTGGTTTATTTCCCCTTTTATTGCTCAACATCTCTGAGCTCACACCTGTCACCTGTATTAATGATACTAACACAAACAATCTCCGATGGAAGTGTGAAAGGAGTCAATTCCCTCTGTCTGTCTGTCTGTCTGTCTGTCTGTCATTTAGGTGTCCACATACTTTTGCCCTGTAGCATCATTGTTCCTCTTTGTTATTGTTTATGATGGAGTTTTGATTCTTATCATCCATGGAACAAGAAAATAAAGGAGCTCAGGTTCAGCTTCGTGTCTAATGGTCATGAACAGCAGCAACTGTCTCCTGTGTCTGAGTCTGTGTGCAGCTGCTGATGCTGCTCCGTTGATCCTCCACATCTGGACAGAGCTGGTGTGGGTGGGGATGTTGGACATTTCTACAAGGTGCAAAAACACGATGCACTCAGAATATTAAGGGCTGTGGTCATTTCCTGCCGAGACCAGGATAAGGAAGCACATGCTTTTGCTGCATGAGGTGTTTATTTTGTGGGTCGTACTGTAACTGACTCACACGTGTTGTTGTTGTTGTTTGGACCTGCAGCCTCTCTACGGTCTGCTCCAAGCCAAACTGCAGCTCATCACTCACGCCTACTTCGAGGAGAAAGACTTCTCCCAGATCTCTATTCTGAAGGTGAGCTTGTGTTTTTCTTTTTGTTGTTGTTGTTGTTGTTGTTTGGCCGTCGATGTTTGTCGTCACCTCACCTCCTGCTTCCTGCAGGAGCTCTACGACCACATGAACAGCTCTCTGAGGGGCTCGACTCTGGAGGGATCGCAGGTTTATTTAGGTTAGACTCTAATTTCACACACTTACACATCACAAAGTTTTGATTTTTAATTTTCCATTTTTTTTAGAGATGATGTAATGTTACAGGACTGGTCTATAAATGAGAAAAGCCCTTAGATAATAGTAGAAAAAAATGAATGCTGCAACTGTGTGTGAATTCATAAAAGAACGGATCAATTACTAAATCACTGCAAAACCTTTTCCAAGATGAACACAAGGTTTCACAAGGTCGTCGGGTCCTTTGACCATGTGACGGCTGCAAAATGCACAAATATTCATGCGTTTTTCTCTGAGGCTGAATTCCACAGGTGTTGACGCTCTGCTTGTTTTCTCCTCAGGTTTGTCGCCGAGGGATTTAATCCTGCACTTTCGACACAAGGTAGAAGACGATGGATGTCAGGATCATTTTATAGACAGATTTACTTTCTGTTTGTTTGGCATCAGTCGACAGTAAACGTCCTCTTCCTCTCGCAGGTTCTCATCCTCTTCAAGCTGATTCTGCTGGAGAAGAAGGTAAGAATAAACACTACATGCCCACTTCTCTAAGTCGCTCAGGACTTTTTAAAATACGACTCCATGTGTTCGTTTGCAGGTCCTGTTCTACGTGTCTCCTGTCAACAGACTAGTGGGAGCTCTGATGACAGTTTTATCTCTGTTCCCAGGTCAGTAAAGACCAAATTAAAGGGTTTCTTACAGCTTAATTCCTCCTGCACGCTGCATTAGGCCTCTGACAGGATGGATGGATCAGGTTTAAAATCCCTGTGGAAATCTGGAGCTACCTTAAAACAAAATATGTAAATTTTTTATGTCCCAGAAATATATATACTGAATTTCGTTAACCTTTTATTCTGCCTTGTAATTTTTTTTTTTTTTTTTTTTAAATTCCTCTATTTTTCATGCAGCACACTTCTTTTTGTGTTTTATTTTGTGTATATTGGTACATCTCAGGCGGGGGATGCTTTTTGCACATGGAGATGAACAAATATATAAATTAGTTCAGGTTACTTAATTTGTACACGTACACATATTACACACATTCAACACACAACACAAAAGAAATATCTACGCACATAAAACACGATATATAAGTAAATCAATAAATTACACATTGTAATTTATGCAGAGTAGCTACAGCTTGTTCATCTGAGTGATGGTGGCTGCTACAAAGCTTATGCTGTTTGGTTCTGCACTTTGGGACCATAATTCTTTGTCCGGAAGAAAGAAGCTGAAATTCCTTGTTCAGCATGAAAATTAGCAAAACAGCCTCAGGTCACAAGGCTTTAATCAAATTTAGAAACACAGCACAAAAAAGTTTTAAAATATGGGTATTTATTGAAATATATTGTCTGCAGGACACCATGTTTTAATCAGTGTCAACAATCTTGTTATTTAGGAACTAAAGAGCCAGATATTTCCCTCAGGAGCTGGTGGAGACCAAACACAGAGCTAAAAGAGCGGCGGCACTGTAGCTGCTAAATTGCTAAACTTTAAAAAGGTGATGAATGTTGAGACAAACTCAACATTCATGATGTAATGTGAATTTGCAGGTATGATTGAGCACGGCCTGGTGGACTCGTCACACTACAGACCCAAGAGCAGTGTGTCTGAAGACCTGAGCCTGGTGGAGAGCATCTCCGGAGCCGAGGAGTTCGTCTCAGTGTCCGTCACCGACATCGCAAACTCCAACCTGGAGCTGGAGGCGGAGGAGACCGCCCAGCCCGCCGCCGAGTCCCTGTCCTCTGGGAACAGCACAGAAAGCGACAACCACCTCCTCAAACCCCCGTCTCGTACCTCTCCGGAGTCCTCGGAGAGCGACTGGGAGACCCTGGACCCCAGTGTGTTGGAGGAAGGTGGTGCTAAAGTGGCAACGGATGGGAAGGAGACGGCGCCGGAGCAGCTGCCGGACGCCTTCGACTCCAAACCCGGGACGCCCATCACTGTGCAGCCGCAGGCGGTCACCGGTCAGGGAGGGGTCATCCAGGGCCTGTTGTCGGGCCTGGAGGAGGACCAGTACGGGCTGCCGCTCGCCATCTTCACCAAGGTAACAACACCTACTATTATTTTATACATTATATCTGTGACTTTATACATATTTCATTCTAGATGGCGTCATTAGCTCGTTTTCTCGAGTCATTTCTGTTGTTTATATACAGTGTGTACAAATGTTTGGATTAACGTTTCAGGAGTAATGATCATATTGAGCTAATGTCCAGAGAAAATCATGCCCCAATAGATCTGTTGCTTTTTAATCACAGAGATGAGACAACGATCAGGCGACTGGTTGTACAAAACAAGCTTTAATCTTGTGCAACAAAGTCGCAGCTTATTTCTCGATAAAGAAGCTTAAAGCTGACATTTAACCCCTCCAGGCAACAAAGAGCCAAATTTATTTAATTCATGGCAGGTTTCCCAAAAATAATCATGTCTTTAAGTGGGATTTTCAGCCTTATTGTGGTGAATTTTGTCTCTTATCATGTTTCCTCATAAAGTTTTGGAGAAAACCTGTTCACGATCAATAATAGTTAATAAATTACCAATAAAAACAAGCTCCCAGCCAACGGCCTGGACTTGGCTACACACTCAAAAAATAAAAGCCTGCGAGTTTTGGGTCCTAACAGGATGTTAGTTCAGAAAAGCACCTGACCTTCGCCTGTCGTTGTCGTCGTTGTTGCCAGGGTTACCTGTGTCTGCCCTACATGGCCCTGCAGCAGCATCACCTCCTGTCAGACGTGACGGTGCGAGGCTTTGTTGCCGGGGCGACCAACATCCTCTTCCGCCAGCAGAGGCACCTGAGCGATGCTATAGTTGAGGTAAGTCCCGCACACGTGAACCTTATTTACTTTTCATTTCACCCGAATACCGTGGATGTGTGTGTGTGTGTGTGTGTGTGTCTGTGTTGGCAGGTGGAGGAAGCTCGTATCCAGATCCAGGACCCTGAACTCCGGAAGACCCTGAGTTTGACGACGGCGGACCTGCGTTTCGCCGACTACCTTGTCAAACACGTGACAGAGAACCGCGATGACGTCTTCCTGGACGGGACGGGCTGGGAGGGCGGAGACGAGTGGATCAGAGCCCAGTTCACCCTCTACCTCCATTCATTACTGTCCTCTGTGCTACAGCAGGGTGTGTCACCTCAGGATCAGATCCTCTCCTCTGATTGGCTGACTGTCCTGTTGTCACTTGACACCTGAGCTCAGCCCGAGGGAGGAGACGTAAAACTACACTGAGATGGTTTTTGATTCTTAAAACCACAAAAGTATTCTTCTTATGCGCATCATCCCTTCAAAATAAAACACAGGAATGAGTGTTAATACAGTTGTACTTGGTTTTGAGGTTATTCTGGTCTGAGGTTTTACTAATTATGATTGGAGCTGTAATTACTGTGGCAAACGAACACACTGTGATCATCACACATAATGACTTTGTAGAGGAAATGACAGAGAATCCAGTTGCGCTGCTTAATGGCGTTCTCTGACTCTTTTGCTTCCCCGTCTCGTCACTGCACAGATAACGAGCGGCTGCTGGCTGATTACGGCGCGCCCTTCATCGCAGCCTGGAAGATCACCCACAACTACCGGGTGTGGTACAGCAACAAGCACCCCGCCATGACCGCCATCACGCCGGGGTACGTTGACGGGAGCGTCACCGGGAGAGAAACTTAGAAACTACCCCCAACAATACTTATTGTAGTTACTGTCATCGTCACAGTGGAACAAGACTGTTTTAAAAAGCACATTAAAGTATTTAGTTCTCAAAAATGAAAATCTGAATTAATGTCCATATAAATGATCCCCGCGTTTCCTCTCTGTCGTTGTAGTCACCCGTTCCAGGGCCAGTACAGCGTTGCTGACATGAAACTGCGACTCTCACAGTGAGTATTATTTCAACGTTATTTACGGCACAATACACAATTAATGTCCAGTGGAGCCAGCAGCAGCTTTTTCTTTGCTGTTCGGTTGAAACAGTTCACCACCAAAAGCTGCATGTTGCCGCCCTCTGGTGGTGACTCCACGATGTGCTGGTAAAAGTCACCGCTTCAGGAAGTGACATTTGATTGGCTCAACAGCTCCTACAAAACAACACCCACATATATTTAAAAAATTACCTTAAAGCATTGAAATATATAAAATAAAATTAAGAAACTTAACATAACGCTTTTAATTAAGAAGCCTCCAACAGTTAAATGAAACTCAACAATACATTTCACCTTAATTCAGTTATTTAAGCCCATTTTACACAACTTTTCTTATTGTTTTACTGTTATAGGAAGTGTTACTTAAAAAAAAAAAAACAATCCTCCTTTTAACGTCTGGGGCTGCTCATATCCTAAATGGCGGAGTAAAGTGCTACTATTTTGAAGGACATGACAATGAGCAGCCTCAGTCTGTCTGATTTTTATGATGCTTTTCTTTAGATGTTTTAAATATGTGGGAACAGACTATGATGCCTCTTGCCACCTGTGAACACAGTCACAGTGTTAATATTTTTATTTGACATTACGTTTTGCAGGAAATAAATAGCTCAAATGAATATTGGGAGGCTGGATTTAACAATAAGTTTGAGACCCCTGCTTGAACTTGTGGTTATGTGTTATGAGGTGTGGTGGAGGGGGTGGGGTAGGTGGGGGTTGAGGGTCTCAGATCAGCTGAAGTCATTAATTATAGGCGAGTTTCATTCTCAAAAACAGAGCTGGAGACTTTTTCAGCTTCGTCTCCGGTTTCATTCCAGGAAGTGTGAATGAAAGGCGACTCCGGCCACAGCTGGAGCGCCGCTTCTACTATTACGCGTCAGATAAATGGCCCCCAAACCGCACACACACACACACACGCACACACACACACACAGTGGTGTGTATCTCCGTCCCTAACTTAGCTTTATGGTGAGAACAGGGGCAGATCTGCCTGGCTGTGATACTCAGAGCTCTCACTTTACCTTCAGGTGTTTGGTGACACGGCCACTGTGAACTTTGTGGTGATGCGTTAGTGAACAAACACACAGACCAACAAACTGCGACGGAAACTTAAACTGGGTTTGGTTTAGTTCAGCAGCACAGAAAAGGAATAAACACAGACATGAACAAAGAGGAACTGATGTATTTGAACTTTATCTTTAATTGATTTAACGATCTATAAAATAAGACTATGAATCTGACCAGATATTAAATCACATTAACACAGTCACAATAACAGGAATAAATTTGATCTTTCAAAATAATTGTGCTCAGAATAACAGAGACAGAAAGATATCGATTTATTATGCAAATATAATTTTCTGTGTGCTGATATTTATAGTAGTTAGTGGAACAAATTTTTAAAAAAAATTATCTTGTGTCTGTTTTATTTCCAATTGGTCGTCTAATTCAGTCGTTTAGTCAGTTGATGGAAAAGCAAATTATTAATCGTTTAAAAATCATTTTTGAAGCAACAGTGGCAAAAAGACATAAAAATGTAAATTAGTCTAAAAAAAAAAAGCTTTTGCTCTGGGAAATAATTAACTATGAAATTAATCAAAAGGTTATGACAGTGAAACCCGTTGCTGGTTGTGGCTCTGATTCAGAAGTTAATTAGTTTTCTACAAACGTGGGCCCCTGGCTTCTTGGTTCTTGGTTCTTGGTTCTGGACCTTGGGGCAGTTTTTCATCCAGCCTTGATTTTGACGGGTGCAGACCAGATCACAGCTGCCCCCTCCGTGTCGGGGGTAAAAGGGGCTCTCTATAAAACCGTGGCTATAGTCGGTATGCTAGGGGGAGGGGGGGGGCGATCAGAGCTGGACTTCAAACCAGGACGGGACTGGACACGTGTCCTCTAACCGGAGACGCGAGGACTCGGCGGCAGATAAACAGCTCAGTCTTCACGGCAACCTTGAACACCAGAGACGAGTGTTTATGGACTGTCAGAAGCGTTGAGCCTCCAGACGTCATCCTTCCTCTGAGGGACGGGGGAATCTTCAGCCGGACCAGAAACCGAGGACGTGTTGATTTCTTCTTACACCAGTTTTGATATTTTCCACTGTGAAGTAGAAACAAGGCTCAGCTTTCAGACGCCGATTCAAATGAGTCCAAGAAATTCTGTTAATTTGACAGTTGTGTTACATAGTGAAATAACGTCTAATGTGCCAGGTCCTTAAACGCAACATGAGGAACCAACAGGCAGTTTATGGCCTGTTGATCTGATCTTATGGATGGATCATGTGGCCCCTGGGCCCAGACACATTAAAGGCCCCTGGCCCCTCCTATAAAACAGACACAAAACGGTGGTCACTTTATTCATTTGTGGTTGTTTTGTGTGCGTTTGTGGCCTGTTTCTGTTTCCTTCTCCTCATTTTCAGTCTCCTTGTGGTCGTTTTCTGTCTCTTCGTGGTCATTTTTTGTGTCTCTTTCAGTGACACTTTGCAGTTAAAGCCCAGGGGCCTCTGTCCCTATGTGGCTCCATCCAGTGCTGACCTCAGTTCCCCCATCATTTAATGAATGTTAACAAAGACAATCTTTAATCTTTAACGCCTCCACCAACAGTCAGACATTTCCCCGACCCCTGTGCTGCCTTGTTGCCTCTCATCAGTCGGTCAGGGGCAGCAGGAGTGGCCCTGTTTTCCTGCGTCTGTAAACACGGAGCTGTTTTGCAACTTGAGCTTGGACAACGGGGGGAAACAGGGGTTAGTAGGACAGGCGTCGACCGCTCTGATGTATCCCGCTTGTCAGGATGCTGGTTAAGAAAGTAAGAGAGGAAAGTTGAGTCCATCCACTTCGCTCAGCTCATAACTCTCACTTCATATGAGGATGAAGACTTGTAGCTGCTGCTCCTGACACTTTCTTACCACCTCCCTGCTATTTATATCTTTCGTTTTTAAAAAAACAAAACAAAAAAAAACCGTAGCCCTACGCTCGACTTCTTTGTGAATGTGCTGTGTTGCATGTGCGTTATGGAAGAAGCCCCGGAGGCGAACACAGCTCACCCTTTTCATGCTTCCTCAGCATCAGTGTGGGACAAAGAGCAGCCGGTGGCAGAGACGTTCTGAGAAAACAATCATGTGATGGGCTGCATGGCTGCAGGCCGACGCACGCTTTTAGAGGATCTTTCTCTATTGTCGGCGGACCACGCTACTCTACATAAGGAGCTGTTTATCTGGGTCAGCCAGCGAGATGGAGAGTCGGTGTGTCCTGCTCTGTGAGCTAACGGAGAACGTAGCTCGGGGGAAATAACTACTTTTTGTTACCATGAGATTGTTGGAAACCAGTCTGCCGCTGGGTGGTATTAGAAAAAATGTCTGAAAGTGATCATTTTACCACAGTGTTTCCATTATTTCACCCAAACTTGCTTTCGGCAGCGAAAAGGTTATTAACATTTTTCCATGCTACAGTATGGCACTCTGAACGGTGCCTTCAAACCAAAATCCTGAGTGTCCTTTGTAATAATTTATATACATTTTCCTGTAATTTAGGCACATTTGCTCATATTTCAGTTTAAGTTAAAAGCCAATATGACAAGTTTTTGTGTATAGGTGTAAAATTTAACTAATAAATTCAATTCAAAGGGTAAAACCAACTAATAAGTAAATGGAAAAAAATTGAAATAAAATTATTTGAAATGTAACATTGAAACTCATTGATCATTGAGGATTGTAACAAGAGCTAAGATAAGGGATTTATTTAAAATGCAGTGGAAATGGAAATTTTTTAAAAAAAACAGTCCCTTTATGAAGAAAGACAATTTGTCAGTTTTTACTTTTAGTACTACTTCTAGAAATGACAGATTTTGAAAAAGGTAATTAAAACATACAATATAATAGTAAAAACAACAACAAAAACAAATTAAATCAGTACATAAACTCACAAACTTGGACTTCTGAGTTGTGGGAATCTAAAGGAACTCCATAGAGGTTTTAACCTCTAGTAGCATCATGACTTTATGAGCTGATCCCTGTTTGGTTTGTGATTCACATTTAACAAAACAAAAAAAACATAGGGGGACCTTTAATTTTAAATACCTCCTTGATGCTGATCGTACGAAAACATCAAGATGGTAAAAAAATCTTTGACTAAAAATACTGGAATAGTCTAATTTAATTGTGGCTTGAAGCAAAGTGATCTTTAAAAAAAAAAAAAGCCTTTCAGCACTGCTGGGAATGCTCAACAGCAGGTCTCTTACTTTGAAAATAAAGACAAAAGGAAGTTGGCACAGATGGGACAGATTCCTGGTGGACGTGCAGCCGTGGGGCTGAATTATTGATCCTAGCAACAGGCGCCTAGCAACCACAGCTTGTTTGGTGGATCCACTGGGGAGTCCCAAGAGCGCCGGCGCTGTCTGACGCCACAGAGGCAGCGAGTGGCGGTGCCAGTTCACGCTCCACCGGGCTCGTCCTGCACAGAGCGGTGTCATGTTGATGCTGTAGCCAGATAAACACTGAGTGTGTGTGTGTGTGTGTGTGTGTGCAGGAATGACAGCAGTCATACCAGCACACACACACACACACAAACAAACACACTTAGCTCTTAGTTCTCTTTGGTTTTATGTTTCATATCCAGACTTTACACCATGCAGGTCTCTTTCAGATTAGCTTCAACTCCTGGCTCTGACCAAGTCGATTTATTTTCCCTCCGTCAGTTGTATTTGTTCTGTCACACAATATTTTGGATTTCGGATTATTATGTCTTCTTTTCCTGTTGTTGGACCAAAGACCAATATTCACCCAATACGTCCTTAGACAGACAATGCGTCTTTTTATAAACTGTGTAAAATCTTTCATTTATCTGAATCTTATTTTCTTATCTTACAACCCATATTTTACCAGTTTATCTTTATTAAGTATCATTACTTTTCTCAGCTACTTTTTTCAGTTTTTGCTGTTAAACTCTCTACTTCCTGTTTGATAAACCTGCATCAGGATGAAGATGGTTAGAAGAGGAAGACTAGCAGACGTATCCTTAGCGTAGTTAGCGTCTGTTATTTGTTCATGCTGTTTGTTAGCTTGTAACTGGCAGTGGCTGACACAGTGTTAGAGGTTGTCTCTGTTCTGACAAGATTATCTATCTCATCTTGCATAGTATAATAACATCATATCGATGTTAACAAGGTTATTTGTGATTTTCATTTATATTGTATATTAGTTTATATTTGTTTTTTTTTTTTTTTATAAAGTTATCAAAGAGCTGAAACTGTCAATTAATGAATTGGTTGATCCCATAGACTGTTTATATAAGTGGATGTTGTGAATCCACAGCTGAAGAACCTTACCTTTTTTAAATGATGGTCCATTTAGAGGAAAATAGACCATAAAGCAGGGGATGAATTAGGGGGCGTGGCTACTGTGTGATTGACAGACTGTAGCGCCCAATCAGGATAGAGTACAGAGCAGGTCAGATCCACCCCTCACTCCTCCTCAGCTTAAATAAAAAACAAGATGGCCGACGAACAACCATTGTGTCAAGTAACCTTCATTTTCCGATGGTTGCTGGTTTAAGTCATAAACTAAAAAATAAAGAGCAAACCAGTTGGTTATGGAGAGAAACAATGTTTTTTGCTGCTTTTATATTGGATGTTGGTGGTTAAAGGAGGAACAGTGTCACATTATCTTGGAGAGAAAAAACACAGTGTGACTCTGTAAGGGTCCTTGAAGGTAACAGGTTACTTCAGGCTGCTCTGTAGTTCACAGTGTTGGTGACAGTGAACGTATTAACTGGCTCATTAGAGGGTGTTAAGGCTCCGGGTGTTGGCATGACATGACGTCTGTGCTCGGCAGCTGCTGACACGTATTCACACGGCCTTTTTTTAACAACGCTGCCGTTTTCCCAGATGATGCAGGAGCGAGATTCCCCCTAAATGTCAGGTCAGCGGGGATCCATGTGAAAGGTCGCGCTTTGGACTCGAACACCAGGCTGTCGTCGAGATAAGCGGCTCCAGTTTGTTGTGAAGTGTTGTTGCCTCTGCTCCGACCATTAGATGCTGCTGTTACATAACCTCCTCCAAGAGGCTGGCACAACATTCAGCAGCAGAACTTTTGAGTAGTTTGTTTCTGGGGGGAAAAGGATGTTGAACCAGAGGCAGGAAGGAGAGCGGAGCTGAAGCCTGATTTCTGGTTTGACGAACCTTGTTGTTTTCTCTGTCTCTATCCACGGCAGCTCGGTGCAGAACAGCGAGAGAGGGAAGAAGATCGGAAACGCCATGATCACCACCAGTCGCAGCGTGGTCCAGACGGGAAAGGCAGTGGGTAAGAAAACACAGAAACCTACTCCTCCAAACCAAGTTGAATCCAGATGAGACACTGAGGGAAGACGCGTCAAATCCTTAAACCAGCTGAGTTTAAAAACCAAAACATGGTGCAATTATGCAAATATACAAATATCTTTGTACTTTTATTTTTATTTTGGTGCCAATTAAGACTTAAAAAGCTCTTCACGACCCTACAGGTGTTTGAAGCACGATACTTTATGGTCCCACACTGTTAGGGTTTCCACTCATGTCTATGCAGCACATCTACAACTAAATGAAGCCCAGCCAGTGATCAAGGTGTAGTTTGTTCCTTCTTAAAAGTGGATCAAGAGTGAGGTAAATGAATCAAATACAGTGTTTACATGCTCACACACTCCTGAAATGAGGTCTAGGCCAAAAGAAGTGAAACACCTGAGTGGGTGGGAAGCGTTGAGAGGACTGTCACTGTTGTGTTTGCAGCTACTTTCAAAGTAAAATCTCTCTGATCTCCACCTCAGGTCAGTCAGTGGGTGGAGCTTTGACCAGCGCCAAGTCGGCCATGTCCTCCTGGTTCTCCACCCTGGCCCAGCCTGCAGCTGTAACCCCCCCGGCCTCTCCTGAGTCGGCCACCGAGGTCAAACCGTGACCACCCCCGCCCCCCTAAAAAAACAAAAAACAAAACAAAAAAAAAAAACCCCAGTGATGACTGTCTCCCAACCCATCATCCTCTTGATCCTTTGGCTGCTGTGAAACCTGAGGGTCAGCGGCCTGAGAGCTGGTGTAATGAAGGATGTGAGAAGGAAAATCAAAGTCCATACCATCACGTCCCTGACTGGAGATTCTGGGGCTTTAATATATATGTATATTGGCAGGATGCCTCTCAGGACGGGATGGCAGCAGCGCCATTATACTAACTGTACAGTCCATATCCACTGTGAGGCAGAAACTGCCGTCGCTTTTGATCAAAACCAGGATTTTTCAGCAGCATCATGTCTGACCACCTGTTTCTCGCTGCTGCAGTTTGTATCGCTGAACGCTTTCCTGTGAGACACTAAAGATGCTGTCGTTGGGTTTGCGGTGTTTACTCTTTGCTGCGCGTTTCTAGAGTTTGTCTATATAGCTGACTATTTTGCTGACAAAGTAATTATGTAAAAAACAAAACAAACAAAAAAAAAAATTAATCCGTCACTGGATTTACAGAAGAGCATGAGCTGTGGCACCTTTGAAGATTTTAACGGTTTAGATTTTAAATTCAGTCTGGATCCTGTTTGTGATAACATTATGGTTGTTTCTGCAACAGCCTGTTTTTCTGTCCGAGGTATTATTGCATGAAAATACATGATATATCCATCAGTTTCCTTTTAGTCTGAGGTGACAATAAAAACAGTAATGTCTAGGTCTAAAATGATTATTCAAATAAATGGTTTGTCAATGAAAAAAAAATTAATTATCTGTGATTTCAGTTTATCAGTTCAGTCATTTATCACGAAAAATGCCAAATGTTTCCCGTTTCCTGCTTCTCAAATGTGAGTATAGCTGATTTTATTTATGTATTATTCTTGTAAATCTAATATTTTTGGGGTTTTGGACCCGGTTGTGGACAAAACAAGTAATTTTAAGACATTTATGGACCCACAAAACTGTCAAAATGTAGTAGAAAATTAGCAGACAAGTCAAAAATACAACAAAATACATCAACAAAAATATTGTTAGTCAAATAATTAACATTCAGGGTAAATACAAAGTGTAAAATTTTCAAAAAAAGTGCAAAAAAGATTTTTAGTTTTCTCTTGTAACAAAGGCTAAGGCCTCTTAGCTTGCTAGAAAATGCTAACAAAGTTAGCTAGCTAATACTGCTTAAAAGATTTTAGTTTAATGCTTTAAGTTATGAGACATTAATGGGACATTAAATCACACACAATGACTTAGTGAAGATTTATTTCTGATCTTGTTTTGAGGACGACTTTAATGCGTCTTACATTAAAGAAGAAGATTTTATAGATTTTATAAAGATACAAGCTCGGTGTCTAAGTTTCCTGTGAAGTCATGTTAGTTAGCTAACTTTGTTAGCTTGCTGGCTAAAGTCTGATAGATACTGGTAGATGTGTAAAACAAAATTGAAATAAACAACAAACAACAATCTAATGAAAGATAAATAGAGTAAAATAAATTAAGTTTTAATTCAACTGATCAACTGATTGGAGGAAGTTTTATATATTTCACATTAGAGGCTAAGCTAAGCCACTTAGCTTTCTAGAAAACGCTAAGAAAGTTACTCACACACACTGACAAAATAAAGATTTATTTCCAATGTTTTGACGTCAAGAGACATTAACTTAAATAAGATAATTTTATAAAGTTAAAGCACGATAAAGCACTGTAATGTTAGGCAGCTAACTTTTTTAGCTTTCTTAGTGTGTTAGAAACTGGTAGATATGTAAAACAAATTGAAGGTGTAAAACATAAAACGAGCTACTAAAAGTTAAATAGAAAAGTAAAATAAATTATCCTGATTGGAGATAATGAGAAAAAAATAACTTTTTGTTTCACAAGTTGATTGGAGGTTAAAATAATAATATAAAAACTTATATATAAAACTTCATTTACATTGTTTATTGATGTTATATTTTTGACTTGTCTTCAAATGACTTGTTTTGTCTGATATTCACTTTTAAATGATATATGATAAAAAACAGGAAGTTTTCATATTTTGAGAGGCAGAAAACGCATTTGACATTTTTGCTGTATCTGATTAAACGTAATTATTGTTTCCCTACATTTTATTTCGTCCTGTTGTCACACGAATCCAAATTACTATAATAATGCACTTACAAAATCTGAATGCAACAACCACAATGTTATTTACAAAGATCCTTGTGAACCTAATGCCTGATAAACGTGATGAAACCTCCCTTAACTATGAAGGAACCTGCACCCAGCTGTGTGTTTGACAGGGTGTCATTAACCCTCACCCAGGCCTTTTTGTACTTTGCTGTCAGTATATATATATATATATTGGGAGAACTATATTTAGTAAATCTGAAGACATTATAAAGTCAGATAACTTATTTATTTGTTGTGTATGACCTTGTTATCTCATAAATATCCATGTTTTGCCATGATAACACTGGAACGAGTCCTAAAAGGTGGACCACTCTGTATTTGCACAACGCAGCCATGATATTCTATTTATGTGAATCTTTATCTTGTGTAACTGTCATCTTGTGGTGCTGACAGGACCTTTTCCCTCCTTTGCTACAAATACTCAACACTGTTGGATTAAAGTGGTCCAGTGAGCATGCTCTGTCCAGTCCAGTTTTACAGCTGTAATGAGTATCATCCTGCTGTCTTTGGAAGTTTTTAAACATTAAGATATTTTTTTTGTTATTTCACGCTTTTAAACCTTCTTTGGCCATTGAATCATTTCTAGAATTTGCTTTTGATTATTTCTTGATTATGTTTGAGAGAATATCAGCTATAAAAGCTGCTTTTTGTTTCTTTTTTTACCCTCTGATGATATATTTTTCATTTTGTATTTAAAAGATATGAATGTATTGTGAATTCCAATTCACAGAATATTTTCTTGACAGATGCTTTTAATGTATTTGAGAAGAAAGTGATACTATATTATATTGCTGTATTAAAAAATATCATTAAAATATCGCAGGATTTTATTTTATTCCTCTGGGTTTGTGTCTGTGCTAAAATGTAGGTCAGCCAAACAAAGTGGTGGCAAAGAAGTGGGTTGTTGTTGTTGTTGTTGTTGTTGTTGTTGTGGTGGCAGCACAAGGCTGGACAAAAATGCACCGATGTGCTGTCAACAATTCAGCAGCATCACAGGGTCTGAACCCAGCGACGTCAGCGGCGGCTTTATCCCGGGGCAAGCTCATACCCAGTGATCCTGACGGACCAACGGCCTCAGCAACAGGGTCACCGTTAAATCTTTTACATTTTTCTTTTATTCGTGTTCTCCTGTCACGAGCAGCCGAAAAAAACCCCAAAATATTCAATTTCTAATGAAAGAGAGGGGGAAAAAAAAGCTAATTTTTAATTTATAGGACCTTAAATCAGAAAATACTTGAATGTAAACTCCATTTTATTGTTAATTAGTTGATTGATTTTTAATAAAAATGAACGTTCATATAAAAAGATGCCAAACATCCTGTGGTTCCAGCTCATTAGATATGAAGAGTTTCTGTTTAACGTCACTGTAAAATCAATCTGTTGCTCAGACAAATCAAAAGAATTTTATTATTGGCTAAACTATAAATTAATTGAAAAATATACCCAATAGATTAATCAATAACTAATATAAGTATTTGCCACAGTGTAACTTTGAATGTCAGATCATTCCTCACAATTGAAATCAGTATAAAATGATCTATTCAATATTGTTTTTAAAAGTAGAAAAAAATTTTATTTTTTAAAATATATTTTCCTGAGATTTAAAATTTGCCATCTGAAGCCACATATTTACCAAATTAGTAATTAGCGGTCATTAATATAAATTCGGTACCAAGAATTATACCTGTCTGCTCGTTTAAAATCATCTTAATGTAGTTAAATTGAATATCTGTGCACCTCAGATTAATGAATGAATTCATACAGAAATTATGTGGAAATTAAAAAAATCTATTAAATCTACAACTGCTGTGGCCTCAATAACATAAAAATGTTCAATACTATTACTTTTTTAGGACAAATATATGTAATTCTGGCGACAAAATCTTGTTTTTTTTTCCTGATGTAATGAAAAGGAGGCTGACTTTAACACGTGTACAAACAAACGAAGCAGGGAGTCGGTTTCAGGAACGTTTTTGGTATATTTTTTAATAAATTAACGTTCATTCAAAATACAGTGCCAAAGGAATATGATGCAGCCAAACATGCTAGTAAGGGTTTGTCATGAAGCACCTGTGCTCATGTTTTTTTTTTGTTGTTGTTTGTTTTTGTTTTGTTTTTTTGTTTTTGTTTTTTTTTAAAAAAAAAGGTAGGAGGAAGACCCCTCCCCCCCTCCACTACTGCTAGTGGTTGCCGGGACGATTTCCATAGCAACAGCCCTGGGCCAGCCCTCTCCTCTCACAACCAATCAGCAGCAAGAATCCTCAATATTCACTCAGCAAAATTAAATCTGATAGGAAAAAAAAAAATGGATCTACCCACAATCACACTACAGTAATGTCTGATATTAAATTAAAAAAAAGACACTAATACAAAATAGACCTGGTTATTTTCCCCGACACTAAAACAGTTGTCTTTTAAACATATGAAAAATATATATTTCAATATATATATATTTCAGCAGCTTGGAAATAAAAAAGAAAAATGCATGAGCCCGTAACCTATGAGAGTGGAGAGTAGTGTGTGTGTGTGTGTGTGTGTGTGTGTGTGTCTGTTTGCTGAGACCCTCGTGGAAAGAAAAACAAGTGTCTTGACCATGTGACGATGGATAGAGTGAGGTGTCGACTGCTGGCTGTGTGGAAGACCTGTGTGCAAACAGACTGACGGACAGGCCGGGGGGCGGGGAGGGGCGATGTGGCGGAGCTCGGGTGGAGGAGGAGAGGTGATGGGCGACCGGACCTGCAGCCGCCCTCTTTCAAACCCCTCTCCGCCTCTCACTTGTTTCCCCCCGTCAGCCCTCCCACCCGCTCCGGAGAAAACCACGGCCCCTGTTCCTCTCGTCTGCGGGGGCCTTTCGAGGAAACAGATGGATCCTGTTCTTCGGGAATACTCCGGGCAAATCTACCCTTTTCGAGCATCGGCACTTGCCCCTGTAGGCTTTAAAGTCTGGCTCTGAGAAGCTCGTATTTTTTACTTTTCCATGGCAGGCGGCGGCTGTAGTTTTAGGATTCCCGGCAATTACAGTAAATTCCAACTGAGACGTTGAAACAAAGCAACTGAAACATGTCAAAACTGGTCTCGAAAATGTATTTGTCATGCAAGTGCAGCCGCGACTGCATCTGCAGAATAAGAACTGAATCATTTAGTCCATAAAAGGTCCAGTAAGTGGACAACTATCACTACTACTACTTCAAACTCAAAATCAAGACATGCACGGAAACTTCTCAAACCTTTCCTGCTGCTCTAATTGTTCCAAACATGAGGGTTTCTTCAGTGTCATGACTTCACCTAGTTATTAGCAAACTCACGAAAGCTACAAGAGCAGTTTGAAAAGCTTCTACAGATGGTTTTTATTTCCACACTTTTATTTTGTGGCGCTAAATTTGGTGAATCCAAGATGGCTACAGCTGCCGTCATCCAGGAAGGAGCGAGCTACGAACTTTTCAGAGCCTCAGTTCAAAGCCTCAGAACGAGTGCGTTTCAGGCTCCGAATGTAGATTTTCCTTTATCAGTGGTGAGAAAAGAAAGAAATAAGAGGTTAGGGGGGAGGACAGAGTCCCCACGGAGGGGAGGGGTTTTGGTACAGTTGCCATTGTCATTCCAAGAAGGTTTTACCAGTTAAGTGCATCATCATCCTCATCATCACAAAAAAAAAAAAAAAACAAACAAACAAACAAACAAACAAAAAAAAAAAAATCAGTTGATGTTTAGATTATCACATTGTAGAAACAGTATGACAGACTTGTAATAATATCTAACAATGTCACAACTGACAAAATAATAAGAAAAAAAAAACAAAAAACAAAAACAGAAATTTTCAGATTACTAGTATTTTTCAGGGGCATCTTTTTCGCTCCAAGCTTCTTGTTTCTGTGGCTGCATCGTTTACCAGCAACAGCTGTAGCTGACGCAGGCCTCCGAAGTCCAACGTCAAACCCTTTCATACCTCCGAGAGCCCGTCTGCCCCCCCTTCGTGTTCATCCCTCAGCGTTCACAGACTCCTGGTTCAGTCGGCGAGGCGGGGGAGGGGAGGGGAGGTTAAGAGCTATACGTGAGGGAGGGTCACCAGCTCCCCGTCCACCTCGAACTCCTCGGCGCCGTCGGGGGAGAAGAGGTAGGTTGGGGGTTTCCAGGGGGACTCCTCCAGGCAGGAGGGGTACAGCTTCCCCACCGCACAGCGGAAGTCCTTACCCAGATCCCAGAGTACACGTTCGGACACGGGCTGCCGCAGGTACCAGCGGTCCAGCTCCACGTCGTACTGATAGATGGCGTATTTGGCGCGCTCGTTCATGTGGGTTTCGCGCATGAAAATGCACAGAGAGTTGAGCAGCACCACTGCCCGCACACATGGGTCCGAGTAACGCTTGGCGGGGATGTTGGCGGCCAGGCGCCACTCGTTCTTGTTGACGTCATAGATCTCCACGGTGACGGACGAGCCGTCAATGGTGCTTGTTGGCAGCCGGATGCCAGAGTTGCTGACCACGTGGAGGCCGCCGATGTAGAAGATTAGGTCACCGAAGGCAGCTGCGGAGGCGAAGCAGCGGCTGGTCTTGCGCATGGCCATCTCCACCCAGGTGTCGGCTCGGGGGAAGTAGCAGTACATCAGGTCGTGGGTCATTACGTAGATGCAGTCGTGCGCCACCACAGAAGTGCTCCAGTTCCAGGCGAAGGGCAGCGGGCTCATCATGCTCCACTCGTCCTTCTCGCAGTCGTAGCGCTCCACTGTGCGCTTGTTCAGCTCTCCGCCAACGTTGTCCCCCCCAATTGCATAGATGTAGCCCTCGCAGTAGACTAGCGAGGGCTTGATTCGGGCACATAGCATGGGGGTTTTGGGCACCCAGGCGTTCTGCTGGGCGTCAAACCAGAAGAAGCTATCGACCGAGCGGAAGACCGCCTGTAACTTGCCGCTCTTGCCGTGGTTGGTGATAGAGTTTTTGAGAGGGATCTGCCCGCCAGCGATGAACACATCGTTGTCGGGTGTAACAAGGGTCCCCACCTTCTGCAGGTCCCCGGGGGGGTTGCTGAGCTTGTACACTTTCTCTGCCTGCGGACTGTAACACACTACCGTAGTAGGCAAAGACCCGGACATGACGTAGCCTTCACCTTGCGTTTCTGACATGGCCTCCATGAAAATCAGCATCTCCTCCTTGGTCATACCTAACCGAGGCTTGAAGAACTTGGGCATTGACTTGTAAAGGCCCTGCACCACCACGGACTTGTCGTTAGGCGGCAGACCCTGGAACCAGGCGCGCTGCGTCACCTCCGACAGGGCGTCGATGCGGATCTGACTGAGCACAGAGGACAGGTGCTGCGAGCGTGCCTCCATGTTGTACTCCAGCCACAGCATGGCCGCCTCCCGCACCGTCTCCTCCTTCTCCACGTTGAGGTTGTCGCTGCTCAGGACGTCTATCAACAGCTCGTGCGAGAGCTGCAGGAAGGCCTCCTGTCGGTACACCATGGGGAACTTGTGCTCCACCATGCGCTTGGCGCTCTGCTTTAGCTCGCTACAGCTGAACAGGTCGCCGATGCTCAGCATGCGGACGCAGTTCTCGGCGTTTATCTTCTTCACCAGATAGTCTCTGCACTGCAGCAAGACGTCCTCCACCTGAACGGGACAAAGGGCAGCGGGAAGTCAGTCAGAAAGCTGGCAGACAAAACCCAACACCATCATGACGTACATGTACACAATCATAAACCAACGACCCTCAATTACAAAATCGACAAATGTCCATGAGTTGCTTTTGGTTGGTTAAATAATTTGAATGATGAAGGTCTCAAGGAAGCAAATGCTGGCATCTTCGCAGACAAAAGAGGACTAACCGAGGATAAAACAATCACTGCTTGGCGTGTACACTTTCTCTGCTTACCATGTTTTTATAGACACCCCTAAAATAAAGATCCAGCTGACTATTAATACACATTTATAGCTGATTGTGGTGTTTTCTTGAGTTGTTGACAGTAACTCCTGCTGGTACTGACCTGCAGGAAGCAGGCGGTCTCGTAGAGCGGCTCCACGGTGCTGTCACTGATGGCCAGGTTGCCCGTGTAGGCGTAGGTGATGATGATCTGCAGGGTGGCCGGGTCCACGTTCCTCAGGTGGACGTGGGTCTGCTTACTCTCACTGAGGCCGCTCATGAACATCGCCCTAACGGGAGCAACACCACAACACACAGTCGATGCAGTTATTTAATGGTGAGATTTACTGATGTTTCCATAAAAAAAAGTGAAACATGACTTTTATATGTGATGAGTCTGACCTCATGCAGCAGCTTTAAACTTTTAAATCATATCCTTGGTGTGTTACCAGATTTTTACTTTTATCATACTTGGCAAACACTAATCATTTCTCAACTGGTTCCATGGAAATCACATATTTCAAAGCAGCAGACTGCAGCTAAATAAATAGCTATAAATAGATAAATAGATAAAGGCCATTGATGCCAAGTTAGTGACAACGAAAACATATCACTTCTCTCCTGGTTTATTAAAATACGATAAACTCAAAGAGCTGTTCACAATTATTCATTAACATAGTTATTATCATTTAACTTTTAGAAAATAAAATTTGTCTTGTGGACAGTGGACTTTCAACTTTAAACACAACTCAACAGAAGAAAAACAAAGACAAATAAAACAACACATACAAAAATATGAGATTATAATTTCATACAGTATTTTTTTAATTAAATGTTTTAGAAAATCTTGTGTGCAACGATACATAGGCATCGACCCTGGCAGCTTGTTGATGCTGTAGTTCATATCCAGCTGAACCGAAAAAGACAAAACATAAAATAAAAAACAGATTTCACAACAAAAAGTGTTGCGTCTGTAGTTTTTCCAGTTCTTTGCGATTTAAATGAAAGATATCCGGGTGTGGCGCAGCAGCCAAACGGGATGTGGTCTCTCCTCACTTTAAAATCTCTGGACTGACTTTTTGCAAAACAGAATTTGGCCCAACAATCATTTTGTCTCATTTTGTTGTCATAATCATTGGAAAATAATCACCCGGCCCATCTGAGAGACCCAAAGTTACTGTTCTAGCCTTTCTCCTTCAATACCTGATGAATTCAACCGGTGCTTCTTAAAGTATCGTCACAGCTCAGCAGCAAACTTATTAAAAAAAAACCAAATTGGTTTCTCTGAATGAAGAGACTTTGTTTGTTCCCCAATTCTCATCTTCTCAGATACAAAAATCCTTCTTTACATTCTTAGAGCCTCCTCCATCTCCATCTGCACATGCTGGGGTTTCCCAGCCCACGTTTTGTAATCAACAAAGACCGACTTCATAATAAACCCATACGACAGGACGACTTTTTAGTCTACATCGGTTTGGGGGTTTCGCTGTTTTAGTATCCAAAGTTTTTCTTTTAAATAAACAGAGCCTCCTAATGACAGCTGGCCAGCTGCCAGACTGGCTGGAAAAACAAAGTTACCGACCGGAGCCGGTCGACCTGTAATTGGCTGCTGCTGGACTTCACTTCCCCACTGTCCTGAAAACAACATCCAACGAGTTCGTTTCATTTCAAAAGGCCACTGAGTAGAAATTTATTATTGATTCATCTGCTGATTCACTCCTTAATTTAATCAACCATTTGGTCTATTAAAAGTCAGAAAATAGCATGAGAAGAAAAGTAGAGAAAGATATTCACTTCATTGTCTAATCTTCTCAGATGCTCAGAGAAGCTGGAAACCAGTAAAGTCTGAGTTTAAATGAATAAAATTGCTGCCAATTTATTGAATAATTATAATCCTAATATATTTAGAATGTGAAATGGGCTGTATGGAGTATTTTAATGTCATTATTTCCACAGTATCAGGTTCAGTACTGTCATTTGGGTGGATCGACTTGAAGCTGGCTCATCATAGCGTACGAACCAGGTCTCAAATAGCAGGACTGAAGACATCTGGTTTACGTGGATCAGATCTTTCTACTGACTTGACGGTTGACGGTTGTTGTGCACAGGTTCTCTTGTCCAAAATACAAAAAGTGACGGTTGACACTCTGCAGTTCAGCTCCAGCTGGGCTCAGACTCCCGATGTATCTGCCGTGGCCTCGACAGGCCGCCTACACTTCAGCTCAGAGTGAGTCAGAGCCTCCTTAACCTCTTTCACGACATCAATTTCTCACATTTTCTGCATCTGGGGAGCCGTTACTGGCTTGAGCTGGTAATTTGCATTTATGCTGCTCGTGTCTTTGGTGGCGAACGAGAACTGCTGCAGTGAAGCAGACAGCGTGGGCCACAGAGCGATGCTGTGTCCTCTTCATTAGAATATCTGTTGATGGAGGGGGTTTTTTTTCTCTCCTAGAATCTCGTCCACCATCTTTGATAGTGAGGAGAAGTTGCTCTGAGTTTATTGTAGTGACAGAATAAAGACAGAGAGACATGGACAATAAGATATTTAGAGCATTAGAGGCTTTGGAGCTGATTTTTCATCATTACTGCTCCAAAGAATGAGCAGAACTCAGATCAGATAAAGAGAGAAACTTCAAACCAGCTCTAGAACAACACAAACATAGTGTAACTTTGTGTTGAAGTTTTCTTTAGTTATTATGATTTACAGTGTTTTTCTATATAGAATAAGGAAACTGAGCTACTATCTCCTAATCACAGTGAACAGAGACATAATTAGCTGAGGTTGTGCTGATTTTATAAGGAAAAACACAGAGGCCTTAACGTGGGTCTAAAGGGGTTAAATTGCAACCAAATGAAATCTACTGGACAGTTGATGATAAGACTTATTAATTAATGAACAATCTATTGATTCTATCTATTGACACATTGTTCAATACTGAAAATGGTCAGTTGCAGCCTCAGTCTTTCATAAGACTGTTTGTGGACCAGCTCTCCCCTCTGAACAGGAGTTTTTGGGGGTGTGTGTCTGTGTGTGGATCAAAGAAGGGGCAAAACCTGCCAGCCTGTATTACGCAACCCTGCAGGCATACCCCCGTACCCCCCTCCCTCCCTCCTTTTCCTCTCTTTCGTCCCCTTTTCTATCCATCTCTCACCAAGACCTACGTGACCAGACTTTCCCCTACAAATGTAAGTTCCCTCCAGAGTCTAGCTGCCCCCACCCACCCCCCCACCCCCCCTGTCTGAAGCATGGGGTGCGAGAAGGGAGGCGGTGGCTGGAACGGCAGCAGAGGGATGGAGCAACGGTTTAGAGGAAGCGCTGCGACACCTCTGAACCCTTGAGGGGAAATGCTTTGCATGTTAGCACCAGATAACGAGTGCGTGGGAAACAGTGGGGAAGATCGGGGAGGTGGGGTTTTTTTTGTGGGAGGTGGGGGGCATCGAGTTGTCAGGACCTTTTCTTGGAACGCATGTGTGAGTGTGCAAGGAAAGGAGGAGGGAGGGAGGGAGGGAGGCGTGAGACAGACAGTGTGTTCAAATGCTGCATGAGCTCCTGTCATGTACAGATGGACTCTTCCCAGAGCTGAGGCTGCTGCTCTGTCACATTCACTGCAGTGCACACACTTTATTATGCAATGTTTTGCGTACAAATGTGGCCTCCTGGGGGCCTTGGTGGATACGTCTCTGGTACTACAGGTTAGAGATTGCTTCATTTGTTCCGTGTAGAAATATATCAGAGACGGAATAACTGCGACAGAGGGCGACCCGAGCCCCCGCTTTTACAGAAACACCGTCCTCTTGTTTTCCATCCACGTATAGAGTAGGTAACACTCGCTCAACGGTGCGGTGCATTATTCATTGTAACTATAGGAGGTGAGCACTTACAGATATAACAACTGTGCTACATAATAACAGCCCCCCCCACCCCAACCTGACTGAGGGGAGTAATTGCTGTCTTTAAGCACAAAAACCTGTGTGGTGCATTATTAATTGAAACTGTAGGAGACAACCTCAGAGGAGATATACCACACAAAGGGTGGTCACAATCAGCCTGAGGTTGTTAAAAACAGGACACAACATGAGCAGCATGAGGCTGATAACGATGTGCCGCACTCACCTGAAATAGGAGCTACATGTGGCCAGGACCATCTTGTGACATGGGAACTCCGTGTCCTCCACCAGCAGCACAACATCAGTCAGTAATTTTTGTTCGTAAAAGAACTTGAGCTGCTCCAGCAGGGAGACAGCATAGTCCGTGTTGACCGGCCTGCGCTCACTGAGATCCGACATGGTTGCATCCCATGAATCGCGCCCCAGTTTTGAAAAGTCACACGGCCGGCAGAACCGGACTCAAGCCAACCAGGAGAAAAAAAAATGTATTCTTAAAGATTCAACAGGGTAAATAGGGGGAAGGGAGGGGGACGGCTCTCCAACACCTCCACTGGCCCAAGTGGAGGTGTTCAACTCCTATGTGGAAAAAAATTGTTGCCGCTCCTCCTCCTGGAGATGAGGTGAAAGATGAGATGAGAATGTTGAAGGGCTGTGGCAACCAAGGGTAACCGTCAGGAGTCCAGGGGTCTTGGGTGAGGAAGGGGCAGTTTCCCCCCCACGTGGATCTATCTGTTGTCTGAGGTCATGCAGTAAGGCACTAGGGACCAGAGGTAGAGAGAGAGAGAGCGTGCGATGACTGTCGCAACACTGCTACATCAGAGCTTATCTGAAAAACACAGGAGGAAAAACAAAACAAGCAAAGATGAGTCCAGAATCCATGGAAACTAGAAGCACAGAAAAACAACTCAGATTAAATGAATTCTGTTCATTTCTGCATGGTCCTGCTTTTGGGCTGTCAGTCCGACAAACATCCAGAAAATCCTATTTCATATGAAATGTGCACTTTGAACAAGCTGCCTCCTCTTACAGGTCACCTGCTGCCATCTCTCCCTTCACCCTCTCTTTATCCCAAACTTCCAGAAACTGCACTGACAGCCAGACATTTGCTAACAGGGGAATATGAAAACATATTGGATTCAAGATGCACCACAACAGAGTTCATCTTCATTGTTCAGCCCCAAACTAAAGCCCCAAGGACAGCGAGTCCCATCATTTTAGGTGTGAGATGCTACTGGGAATATGGGGCCAGATCTTTCTATCTGCCATGATGGTAGAGTGGTATATCCCTGTTTTCCCCCCTCTTTCAGTTCTTTATTTTCATATTTAATTCTCTTTAGCTTGCGTATACAACTTGGCCTTTAGTTGAATCGTTGATCCTCTGCAGTTGTAGTGAAAATACTCTCCAACACAGATCATCATCTTTGTTAGGGACCATCCAGGCAATGACATAAAGCAGCTGACTTTAGATAGAGCCCCATGGTACAGTTTGTCAGATATTAATAGGCCATGAGTACAACATAATATAATGTTTCAATCACGCAGACAAAAAAAAAAAACAAAACACCTCATCCTTTTGGCTGTGAGAGTTCAGCTCTGCTGCTCACACCTTAAATGACTGCGCTTTTTGGCAGGTTACCATGACACAAAGCCACTTTAACCATCAGTGCCTCCATTGGCTTCCAGCAGCACAGCTTGCAGCTTTACCACCAAATGATATGACACTGCTACTAATGCAGACCATGGCACCCAGTTTCAAAGCAACGCTGTGCAGATCATTTGCGGCGGGAGGAAGATATGGCAAGGAAACTGTCATGATGTTATGAAGTGTTACATCAACTCCCCAGCTGAATATCTGTCAAATTCAGGGTTGTGCATCAATGCATTTTGCAACAGTCTCCACACCACATTGATCACCATCAGATCTGTTGCTGTTAACACATTCAGATGCAAGATATTCCTATGTAGCACGAGCTACTATTGCTCACTAGAATCGTATTAGCATATTTCAGCGACACCTCATGAATTGATGGTTGGTTAGAAACTAGCTTCTAACATTCATGTTCATATGCTGCCTAGTCTGGACAGCGAGGGATGCAGTTTGGTAACAATGTGTGCAGGCTGAAGGTAACCTACACACAGCACCTTCCTGTTTAAAACACATCATATATTCATGACTTCTATTTTTACCCTCAAAAACAAGCTAAGTATAGCGTTATTTTTGGAAGCAAATGCTGACATTTGAAGGGTGTTTAACGTCTTTTTTTGGGGAATAGCCTGATGCTGGCTAGCTACATTAGCACGTCACCGTTAACCACCACGTCCAAAACAAACCCCGTCTAAAACACACAGGTTAGCTGACCAGACCGATCGTGTCCTCCGCGGCTTCGTTTCAAAGCGCCCAGAACAACGTGGTCGTCCTTGTTTTCGATCAATGCGTATGGTTTTCTGGCTTCGATGTCATGTCACATCGCTAGCCCGGAGTAGCGACGGCAAGTTAGCAACTTTAGCTTCCCTCCGATGGACAGTTCCGGGGTCAGCTAACGTGGTAGCACGCCTGCCAGTGACTGTGAGAAAGCCGAGCATCCCACACCATCGGCTCGCTGGTGAATTTGCTTCAGAGAGGACACGACAGCCACAAATCAACGCGGCGACCAATTTAGAGAGCGGCCACGGTCCTAGCACATACCGCTAAGCTAAAATAGCTAAATAAACGGAAGCTAGCTACCTGAGAACTTCGGCAACCCAAAATCCGAGCTCCCTTAGGGCAACTGCGGGCAGGCTCCACACACCGGACCGTCGCCGTGGCTGTTCCGGTCAGCAGAAAGGGCCCAGTAAGCTCCAGAAGCCGAATTTGGACATTAAACGGTTGTGTAGACGCGCCGAGCAGCGGACACCCTCTCAGCGCATCATAAGCGCCTGAAAGACCAGAGGCCAAATCAGGATTCTGCGCATGCGCGCACCCTAAGCAGCCCAACAGTGACCCCTGCCGGACGGACGGACACACGGCAGCAACACACTGCAACCCGATGAACCTCATAAAACAATGAGTATAATTTAAATTTTTTTTAATATATATATATATA
>CM076667.1:18767954-18803595 GCA_038496675.1 Rachycentron canadum | reverse complement strand
ATATATATATATATATGTATAAATACAAATACCTCTAAAATTAAAAAAAAGATAAAATAAAATTTTTGTCTTGTCCAAATAATTATTCACCAATTTCCTGTGGAGGAGGCATTGAAACATTTAGACCTTCACATTTCATACAACTGGAAAGTGAACAAATTAAGCAATAAAACGTTGTAAAAATAGACTTTATTTTTGTTGTTGGTCAGATTTGTTTCCTAAAAGCCTTTGACTATGATCCTGCCAAGTATATGTATATATATATTTTTTTTTAAATTATTCATTCATTCGTTATATTTATTCAGTTAAGTTTTAGACATACAAAATAAAACAAATAAATGCAATTAAATTACAACATAAATTCCCATCAGGAAAAAAAAAAAAAATTTTGTATTGAATTTCAATTGGGGGTCATTTGCTGACCTGATGTTTTGTATACTATTTGTTTTTTATGAACTCATATTCATATAATTTCCACTGAATACAGGCCTTTATATATTTAAACGGACTGTTTTTCTGTATTTGTTGTTCACGTTGGAAGAGTTGAACTGTTTGAGGGATTCAAACCCACTTTTTCTCCTGGTTAAACCGACGCTGCTCAAAGAGCTGCAGGTGTTTCCTGTTTGATTGATTAGCCGACATGTTTCGGCTTTGGAGTCGGACGTTATGTGGACTTGAAGGAGACGCCGTTGTATTTCTGTTTGTTTAAAGAAAGATTGACTGTAAAAAAAAAAAAAAAAAAAAGAAAAGAAAGAAAGAAAGACAGACCTGCCTTTAATTTCCAGGAGCTGGGGGATGTTTATTATTGTTATTGTTGTTTTCAATCCCCTGAAGTGTTTTATTCTGACAGGTTGAGCAAGAGTGCGATTGTGAAGATGGACGGTAAAGACTTTCTTATAATATTCATTCTTGCCTTTTCAGTTTTATTCCAATTAAAAACAACAGGTAAAAGGTTATATTTTGGCTTTATTTCCCCCTTTCATCTGTTTCTTATATCTCACCTGCTACTTCCTGTAGATGGAGGCAAACAGCCACATACATTTGGGAATGGACAACAGAGAAATCACCATCCCAGACCTTTTTTCTATGTCCAGCCACCATCTCAACCTTATTACCTGTACCAGCACTGGCAGTTGAACAACCCATACAGTCACTATGGTTTGCCTGGAGGTATCAGACTATTTAAACTTACTGATTTGTTGCAGTCATCCAGTGCCGATTGTCTGAAAACTCACCTTTTATGTTTATATTTCTCTAGGTTTTAACTTTGGTCGTCCCTGCATGCACCCTTACCAGTACATGCAATATCCTGGCTTTGTTTTCCCACATGCTCCAATATATCCAGTAGATTACAGGCGGATGTTTGAACCCCGGTTCCATGCTCCTACCTGGGGTGACGTGCCTCGCCAGCAGCAGCAGCAGCAGCACCACCCGCAGCCTCAGGGGCGTCGAGAAATGGCCTGCTCTGAGGCTCAAACAGACCCCAGCGACGCTATAACCAAGCTCATCGAATGCCTGGATAAAATTCGAGCCAACGAGCTGCAGGGCGCTGAGAGAGAACTCGACTCTGGTGTCGCGTCCCAGTCTTCGGGGATGTTTTCTCCAGGAGACGAGAAGAAAAGTGAAGAGCCGGGTCACATCTTGCCTTCAGTGCCCGATGACAACCATTTGGAGAGTCCTGCTGTGACCTTCAGTGACTCCACAACAGCAGTATATGATGGTGAATCCAGCCAAAGAAGCTTAGACGTCCTGAGCCCTCAGGGATGTTGGTCAGGGGCCTTGGAAGAGGAGTTGCCCCTTGATAGCTCCTCTGTTCATGAAGAGTGTCCTGAGCTCGAGCAGCTGGCAGGAAATGAGCACTTCCTCCCTCTTGAGAAAGAAGAGGTCACAGATATCCAGACAGATATCTTAGTGACTGATCAAAGTGTTCCCAAATGTGATGAAGAGCTGATGAAGTCCACACCGTCATCGGCACCTTCCTTTTCCTCCAGTCAACCTGTGCTTAAAGATGCTAAAAGTGGCGATAAAGACTCGAAGACAGAACGTCAGTCAGGAGCCGTTGATGAAGCCAAATCCGATCCAAGCTACCATATCGTCAGGCTGCCTTTTGAGAGCATTTTGACCTCTGGAGCTGCAGGAGCTGGCCGCCTCTCCTCCCCCTCAGCCTCTTACCACTACAACTACCTTCCCATGCAGAGTACCCATGAACGCATGAGTGTCCTCAGCCCATCGCTTGATGAGCTTTCCTCCAGAGAGGAGATGTTCTCCACAGACCTGGACGATGTGGATCTCTTTCCCAAACATGTGTATACGGGCAGAAGGCTCGCAGAAGTCGTCGGTGCATCTCAAGTTGCAGAGGAAGTAGAAGAAATGTGGCTGCCAGGTTCAAAGAGGTTCATGTGCGCCTGCTGTGGGAAAAGCCTGGCAAAAGGTGCCACTAGGAGCAAAGTCCACAGCTCCAAGATGTACAGAGATGAGGCCGGAGACTCTGAGGAGGAAAGCCGGTATGGACGAGGGTGTGAGCAGCCAGTCAGAGTGGTTGTGAGGAAGCATTCTGCACCCAGGAAGCCTCATTCTGTCCCACCGAGACATGCAGCAAAACCGTGGTATAAAAGAGGCCAATACAAGGACGCCTCAGACCCATTCAACCAGGAGGAGGGTCACAATCTTTGCAAGCAGGATCCAGCCGATGGTGAGATCGAAGAGACGACTGGCAGTGAGCTGCAGTGCAGAACGTGCCAGGGTAAGTCTCAGCTCGGGATTTCTTTCTTTTGACGTCTTATCCAGTTGACGATCATCTTCAGCCCTAGCGTGTAAACGCGTGTTCGAAATATGCAATGAATATGTGAACTCTTTTTATAGACAGACTCTGCAGAGAAGATCTGGCCACTTCAGACCAAGGCAGGTGGGCGGACGGTGACGTGATTCCCAGGAGGCGACAAGCAGCCGCTCTGCAACGACAAGGTTCAAGAAACAACCCCTAGAAACTGACATGGAGTCTTTGTAGGGAAACCAAACGCACAACTTTCATCTTGGTGTCTGTTTACAATTCGTCCAAACAAATTAGCAAGTTTAAGTGTAATGCTGGGATGGACCCACCAAAATACATCCAGGAATTTAGGATGTTTCATCTCAGATCATATCAAAGATGCTGAATGACTCCATTGTCGATGAATTGTGTTCCTGGCTTAACTTTGGAAAAGTTTAAATTCATGCAAGCAACACATGACTCTACCATCCATTATAAACGAATGTCTTCGCATTGAGCCTCTGTTGATTTGATCTACTTGCATCTATTTGACAGAGATGAGCACTCAGAGGATAGTGATGTACCACCGGCCTAGAGATGAGGACAATGATGATGATGAGCCACCACCATTACACTGGGAAAGAGGTTGATTAATGTTTGTTTTATATAATCCTGTTAACTTTAACCTTGTTATGAATGTAATGTTTTTTTTTGTTTTTGTTTTTGCCAGACTCTACCATGAGAGGAGAACCAAGATGTTAATGTCCCTGGACTGACCTTTGAACAAAGTGTAGGTGAAAATCACAAAACACTGCACAAGATCTATCACAATATTAGGTTTTTGTCTTTTTTTTTTTTTCACCACAATCTCAAACTTCAGGTGAAAACATGTTTTAACTATTTGTCTTTCCTCCCCAGGTAACCCCCCCCCCTCCAAGAAAAGGTGTAAATGTCACCAGGATAATGTGTTAGAAAAGACTATGAGCACCAGGTGAAATGCACTGCACATAAAAGTAAAAAAAAAAAAAATTGTATAAAGTTTCTGCAGTGACACTGCCTTGCACTATTCATGATTGGTGGATTTCACAAACAGGCAAATGGGCTGAAAGGTTGTGTTGCAGATGACGGTGTTCCACTGTTTGGGGCCAGTCCAATAAAATATTGTCATTATTTAAACTTTGTGTTTCGTTACTTTATATTGCATCATTTCGAGACTCTGCACATTGTGCTGGGAGGCGGTGCATTGAAGTGCTGGTCTGTTTGTTAATACGATAGTTGAAATCCTGGGGTTTATTCTAAGAGGCAGGTTTAGTGGTTATTAAATGCTGTGTATCTGGAAAACATGGAACCATATGAAGCTTGTTTTCTACACTTGAGTTTGTGGGTTTACCTGCCTGAGGTTTTACTCTATGAGCACTCGATGTTGATCAGCCTGTTTATATACCATACCTGTTACTTACTTTGAAGTATAGCTGTAGGGACTGACTATTGATCCATACATCTACTATCTAGCTGAGCTGAAATGAGTGGTTGAATAATGGCTCAGCCTTCTCAAAGGAAAATTACGTGACATAAAATTTGATTTGATTATTTAATTCCTTTTCAAGCAGAAATGTTCATTATTTGCTGATTCCACCCACTAACAAGCTTTTCTCTGTATTGCACCATGGTAGATGGCCTATCTTTAGGTTACAGGTGAAACAAGATATGGACAATGAAAATAATCATGAATTGCAGCCTGTTTATCTCCTAACCTTTGTTCCAGTTGATGCTGTAAAGACAATTTCCTACACACACACATTTGCCAAAACATGATACAAAACCATTATGGTAATTTGCAAAAGTAGATCTTATATGTGTAGAAATTAAGGATATAAATTAGACCAGAGCAATTCATCTCTGGTCAAAAGAACCCATAAACAGAAAACCCTCTTAAAACAGAACTGATTTAAAATCACTGTCAAACCATTAAAATGGTCTGAGAAAGTGTTTATTCTTCATGCATAAGACCATTTACAAATACAGCAACCAAACAAACTTTCTCACGAGTGGCCCTTCAGGGGTCAAAAATGCATCTCAACACGAGGTGTGTGCTTTGCATTTTAGCTCTGCTCACCTGCAAATGACTCAATCCACAAGAAAAAGAGCCCAGAGCTCAGAAAGATGCTAAAGAGGCTCTGAGCCACATATTGAAAATCTGTGGCCCTGTTTCCTCATCAAGCCAAAGTGAGGTGCAGGTCTGTTGTGTTAATTACAAACTAATCGGCTTCTCACTTCCTCCAGGTCACAGAAATTCGATTCAAGACGCTGATCTTACTTTTCTTCCTATCTCTGATCCATTGTCTGGTTTTCCTCAGGTGAGCTGATGCACCACAGTGGGAGGGACCCAGTGTGACACGACCAGTTTTCATTGGGTTTAACTGCAGGTCATTAAAACTCTAATTGGACAATCGTCACCTGGAACCAAAATCAAGCCAATCAGTGCAGCATATGACAAGCAAACTTGTATCTTGAGTCCACACCTTTGATTTCCAATTTAAGTCATACTTGGAAAGCTGTGTTGGTTTGTTAGTGATAATCTTTTTGCACGTAGGTACATTTGTTTGTTATCAAAACACAGAAACTACCTGGTGTCCTGCAACAGATTTGCCATCAACAAAACCACAAACAATTCCTTTCATTTGCTTCTTGTCCCTTTGTCAGATATGGAGGCAGCAACGTCTACTTTGCAACATTCCTACGGGCTTGGCCCTCGGGGTCCAAACCCACCACATGGAGCTCATCAGGCCCAGGGGCCTCCTCAACCAGGATCTTCAGGGGCTCCACGGCCTGAGGAGCAGCACCAACAGCACCACAAACCTTTCTTCTACATACAGCCGTCGCAGTCGTACGTGCCCATGCAGAGTCTGCAGTGGCCTGTACCTGTGCCCATACCTGTGTCCTACAACCCATACTATGGCTTCCCTGGTTTAGGTAAGAGCCGAAGGTCTCAAGATCCTCTTGGTGTCACTGATTTGGTTTTGCAGGTGCAATGCTTCTTGAAAACTTGTAACTAATGATGCATGTTATTCCAGTTAAATCCTTTCAGTATAAAAGTCCTTTTCCACTAAATTCTATGAGGGTTTCATTAGTGCATGTTAACTCAGACACAAAAGTGCTCACATCTTTAGATTTTTATTTATTTGTCTAGTGAGGAGAACATCCATGTCTGAATCATGATGCAGTTATATGTTTGGCTTCTTTCAGGTAGTGCTCAATGGATATTATAAGCTGTAAATTTATACTTTTTGTTTGTTTTTATATTCCTGTTCTACCCGAACAACAAGTTGCACACAATTTAGACTTTGCCTATGCAGAGTTATGTAGGATACCAAAACGAGTCCTAATTACTTTGCAGAGTTTTCCTGCAGCACCATCATTGGGTCATAAATTAAATTTGTCCTTTTATGACCAAATACGCATCGTCTTCATCTGTATTTTATGTCTCATGCTGATTAGTAAATGTTAGCCTGCTAATGTAATATGATGAACAAAGTGAATATTATACTCACAAACCATTAGCATGCTAGCACGGTCTTTGTTAGCTTGTCAACATGCTGATAAACTCCTCTTCTTTGCCTTTTAACACCTTGCAGAGCTGCTAGGAAGGCTGGTGACTTATTTTATTTTACTGCTGCTGTGGCCTCATTTGGTGTTAGTCTGTTTTTTTTCTAAAACTGACATTTAAATTGGCGTCTTTAAAGTTATATCGTGGTAAAACTAATGGGTACCTCCAAAGTCTCTTTTTCCCTGCTGCTTTTTGCATGCACTTCTTTTGTATATCCATTTAAAAATAACCTTTTTCAAACAATTCTTGACATTTTGTTTCTCATTAGCTTCTTTTCTGTTGCTAAAGGTTATGGTATGCCAGTGATGCCCCACTATCAGCCAAATCAATACATGGAGCCTCCTGGCTTCGTTGTACCCCACACCCATCTCCACCTAATGGACTATAGACGCATGCTCAACCCCCAGTATTACCAGACCATGGCCTACCACTCCCGCAGGTTCCGCTATCAACACAACGGCCCGGCCAGAGAAATGACCAGCTCTCAGGTTCAAACTGAGCCACTGTCTGCAGCCCAGAGGACCAGCACTCCAGGTTCTAGTGACTCTGAAGCCTCCACTGGCCTCCCAGTCTGTAGCGGCGTTACCCCCAGTGTCCCCACCAGCCAGTCGCTCCCACCACCCTTGGCTGTGCAGAAGGGGGATCACTCTCTGGAGCTGAAGGACATTGTTCCCTCGTCCACAACCAGGACGCCACCAAATGGCAGCTTTGTGATTCAGACTGAGGAGGTGAGGATTGAATGCTGCACTACACCGGTGGGACTACAAGTCCTGCACTCTCGTGAAACGGCAGAAGTGTCCCACAGATTTTCCCAAGATGTGGTCCAGTGTAGCTCCATCCTCCAGGGCAGTGTCTTGCAGGACGAAGGGCTGTGCCTTCCTGCAGACCAGTCGGAGCAGGGACTCCAAGCTTGTCCTGACATCCTGTTAGTTGGAGCGTCCGACAGCAGTGAGAAGATCCCCGATGTGGAGGAGTCCAGAAATCTGATGGACCCTGTCACTGAGGTCTCCAATTTGGGGTCTAAAGTGCTAGCTGATTGTGATGTTGAGGAAACGAGGAGTGAGAAAGACTTGACCTCTAAGAATTTTCACTTTAAAGTCGTTCACCTGCCCTTTGACCCCAAGTATCTGGATGAGCTGCGGAAGATGGAGTCAACTGTCTGGTCAGTGGAGGAAACTTTGATTCCCTCCCCTGAATCACTGATTCAAGATGGCTGCGCAGACTCTCATGATGAAACACTGGTTGGTGTAGCTGAAGTGTCCTTAGCAGATGGGCTGACAGTGAGAGAGGAAGCTCCTGCAGAAGAAGTTGTCCCCATGATTGCGATGCCTCCTTTGGTAGAGGATGAATTGGAGGACATTGCCCCCGCTGTGGAGGGTCCTGTGGTTGACATGGTGCCTCAAGCTGATATCTGCACCATGATGGATGTTGCAGAGGAAGCTCCACACACAACACAGGTGGATTTTGCAAATAATTTGATGTTGTTGGATAATTCCCATCTTAAGGGAGATAGAAACCAACATAGAGGAGAACCCAATGTCCAGGATCACCAGGACACTTCATTTGAATCGTTGCCTGCCTACCTCCCCTCAACCAGCTGGTTAGCAGACTTTGATAATGTCTACTATTGTAGCAAGATGCCACCAACTCCCAAGAAGCAGAGCAGACCGCTGAGCCGCTGTGGTTTAGATGTGCCAACCAGAAGAAGGAAACTAGACCTAGAGTACAAAGAACAATCTACTGTTGGCAAACCAAAAGAGAGGTACAAACCCAAAGGCAAGGTGGATCGGCGAAGTCTCTCTGACCATGAATGCTGCCTCAGCAGAAATTTCAACGAGAATGCATTTACCCCATATGCATCGAAGCGGGAACGACTTTGCTCCAGATGTTTGGCAAAACGCAGGATCTGCACATCTGCCAGTCCAGGACTTGACAGCAGGAGCCTAAAAAGAAAAGCTGTTCCTTTCCAACAGTGGAACGACGCGCTCTTACCGACATGTGAAGCATGCAAATCTCACAATCGGAAACTGATGAGGAAAGGTTCCAGTCCTGACGTCCGCGGGCTTCATCACGGACACGACACCGAGGGAGAGTCTTCTGAGAACAGCTCATGTCGCAGAGGCCCAAAATGGAGGGTGGCTGATGATCCCAGGAAGGTCACAGAGCTCAAGAGGCCACTGGCCTCAAAGCAGAACCTGGAGAAGTGTCCTGCAGCATTGTACCCAAAGCTGAGGGAGAAGAACTGCGTCTGTAATGAGCCGCAGCATCAGCCTGTTGCATGGGAGAGGCTGCGCCACTGCCCCCACGGCAATGCCATCCGTGAAATGGACGAAAACTGCGCCATGCCCGTCTCTCTTCAGGAAAAATGGAGGAATGTGGATCAAATGTACCTGACGCACAGGTGGCAAACTGGTAAACAGATCTACTGACAGAAAATCTTTATAACTGATAATCTTTTTATTTATTTCATTTTTTTCAATCTAATATAATACAATCACTTGTTTCCAACTTTGTCTGGTTTGTAATGAATCCATATTTCTTTTATAATCACAGGTTCTCCTACAGAGAAGTCATGGAAAGCAGCGATACCCAACCCTGACGTTGACGGCTCCAAGAATGAAGCCAGATCACACTTGAATAAACACAAGAAATCACAATCACAAGGTCTGTTTTTGCTGTGTCACCTTACTGTACTGAAATCAGCGTAACATGACTCACTTAACTCACAGGAAAAGGGGAGGTGAGCCTTGTTCGTAAAGAAAAGGCAGCAAATGGCACGATGATTGCTTTCATAATATAAATGTATTGTCACTTGCTGACTTCTCATTAAATCAGCATAAATCTCTGATCCAATCTTTTCTTTGTTCATTTGGTGCCTGTGTTTGTACAGATATTAGCATATTAAATTTTCTACATTCAGTGTCTCCCCTGCCTGTTTTATTATTATTATTATTATTATTTGGCATAGCTGTTTGTTTATTGTAACATAATCCACAGTTCTGTTTTTAACTGTCACCATATTCAACTAATGTACTTTGTGATTTGTTTTGTTTTTTGTTTTTTTTTTGCAGGAACTCATAGAAAAGACACACGATGCTGATTTGCACGAGCACAATTCAACAGTGGGGGGAAAAAAGCACTTATTTTTTAAAAAAGAAATTTCTATACACTTAATTTAAAATATTTCACTTAATATAATTGTAAAATAAATCACTGTTCACTATTTATAAACATTTAAATAAACACATTGATTGTACCCTTTTTGTATTTGTCTTATTTGTTGCACATCCAGTGGTAAATACATTTTTCCACTAGATGGAGCTATTTCTACATAAACTACACCTCTACACATCTATCCAGCAATAAAATGCAAACGTGTGCTTTATTTTTTTTAATTAATTCTCTTACAATAAAAAAAGCTTCCACACATAGCAAATAAATGATCAAAAAACTTAAATATTAATATTTGCATAAACTGAATTTTAAGTATAAATACAAACTCTAAAGAATATAGGCCATTTTATTTTGGAGGTATTGAACTTCCTTTTAACCATTTTAACAAACTAGTTTTCATCCCTGGTTTGCACATAAATCATTAATCAAACACTAAGTGACTTTTAGTAATTTAACTAATTTGGGCAAACGCATAAAACATGATATAAAAGCCTGCTCATTAAGTATAGTCTGCTCTGAGCCTTGTAAATATGTGTTGTAGATGTAATTTTGCATGGATAAAATTAGTATTTTTGCCTGTGAGTCTACACTGTGAGACGAGGTAAATGGGCATTGTGCAAACCAAATCCTGTATAGTTTACCCATGAATACTTGCAACTGCAATTGCCGGCAAAGGGGGCTTCCACAAACCCCTGAATTAAGGGTCTGTCTCTTAAATTAGAGATCTTGCTTTTTGAATTTTAATAAATTTGCATTTCAAATTTAAAATCTCATTTCCAGTTTTTCATTGGAGAGTTACCCTGGTGGGCATAAATGGCATTTTTATTAATTGAAAATAAAATTAAAATGAGTCAAAAGTGAAAGGGGCCTGAATAGTTCCAGAAGTAGCTCTTGCTGCAGCCTCATAGGAAATTCATGGCTGTGGACTCTCTCTGATTATGTCAGTGAAATCATGAAAACACTGAAATGGGTGACCGGTTTGTTCAATGGGGAAAAGATTGTTACGCCACCACATCGAATTAATAGTCAAATCAGACTTTATCCGAGCTACAGTATTTCTTGTCAACCTGTGAGCCCCATTATTGACTGATAATACATAATGTTGCTGCCCAAGGGGGAAAAATACACAAATGTATTGAATAAATCATGAATCATGTTGGATCAGACCATTAGAGTTTATGCAGTGTTCAGCAGGCCTTTGAAACCAGGTAATGAAACCAATTTTACTGACATTGTTCTAAATGAAACATGTAATGGCGTGTGCATGTGCAACACTAATAGCTTTCCCTGGCCGGAGGGAAGGTAAATACTCGTGGAGAGTGTGTTTCTGGCAGTTGCTTCACATGAGAGAATCGTGGAGGGTGATTTTCTTTTTTTTTTTTTCAGGGTCTCGCAGCAGGCGAACAACTGCCTCCTTTGCCTTAGATTGCTTGGCTTTCTTCTCCTCATCCTCCATGGAGACATCTGCACAGAAAGCCCACACAATGAGCCGCCTTCAAAAGGGAGAGAAAGGTTTGCACTTGTGCATCATTTGAAGCAGAGAGAAATTTAAAAAAAAAAAACAAAAAACAACCTTTTGCAATTTGAAACAACCCTCTTAAGTGATTCCTGGCTAACTGAGAGCAGAGGTTCTTTGAAGTCTACAATATGCAGTGGAGGAGGGAGGAAGGGAGGGAGGCCGGATGGGATGAGGAAAGTTGCAGCACTGGAGCGCAACACATGATTTCCCCTCAGATTCGTCAGATTTTTTCGGGGGTAGAGATGGACAGCCCCGTTTGGACGGTCTCAGAGCTCATATCTCGCAGACTCCCGCTCTTCACGCTGCCGCTCCATCTTCATGACGCCTGCATTATGGGTAAATGTGAAAGGCTTCGAAGTGATTGGCTCCCGGGTGTATTTACAGCATGAGGTGGCGGTGGCAGGAAGCCTGATATGCTGCGTGTATCGCATCAAGCCGGAGGAGGCACATATATTTCATGCTGAGGGACATAAACAGTCTGGGGTCTCTGTGGGTAAAACATCCTGCAGTGATTATTTCTCTTTACACGACGGGTGCGGGTTGATGTTTTCCATTGCGTGAACACCAAAATGTCCTCGTAAGGATAAAAAGATGAAGAGAATCCTCTGAAGTAACAACATTTTACCGCTTTTTACTTCATGTACTTGGAGCATCGGCTTGTGGAACGCACCGCTTTTATGAGTTTGTGGCATTTTTCAAAGAGTCGGTTCACCCCAAGTGGCAACTCAGTGTCACGTCACCCAGTGGTTTGTGAACTGCTGTTTAGAAGTGACAGCTTGTTCGGAAAAACTGTTCAGGAACTAATCAGGCCTCATTAGCTTGATAGCATTAGTGTTTTCTACACTTATCCAGAGGGTTTTAAGGATTTAAAAGCCTGACTAGTAGACATAGGCTTATGTTTGGACAGGATACTAACTAATCTGAGCTCATTCAATCTAATCAGATTCACTTATTTGACAATTTCAACTTATTTAAGTGACTAAAATGGAGCCAGAATCCAACCAAAAAGTCGAAAATGTCAATTTTTTTGCTTCTGTGCTGTCAAATCTTTACAGAATAGAGACAAATATTTGCTTTATTATCTTATGAAGGGGATCTAATATTCAAAACATATGCATTTGTTAGCTTATCTACACAGGGTGTGGGTCCTCCTCAAGTGTAAACCCACCGTGACGTCACCCATTGGTTTGTGAGCTGCCATCTTGTCGGCCATCTTGTTTTTTTTTTAAACCAGAAAAAAACATATTTGGAGACTGAGACCATAAACTCATTAGGAAAACGTTTACTGAGCTAATAAATCAAGAGAGAAGTAGGGACATTTTCCCATAGACTTCAATACAATGTGACTTGTGTTTACAACCAGTGGAGTCGCCCCCTGATGGTCATTAGAGAGATGAAGGTTTAAGGCTCTTCAGCATTGGCTTCACTTCTCAGACGCAGAGTCAACGTCCACTTCTAGATACAGTCTGTGGGTTTAATAAACGTCACAACCAACTGGATTCACAGACAAACAGAGCAACAAGAAAGTCCTAACCAGGCATCACTTCCCTGCCCCTGTGTGAGTGTAGTCAGTGTTGTGTAAAAGCAATAACACAGTCAAGGTCGTGTTTGACTGTAGCTGCTGGCTGATCTACATTTCCTCCAGCTGCAGCTCCCTGCTGCCAATAACCGCAGCACCGCTCGACCTTGAGTGTGTTATTGCTTAATTGAGTGCATACACCTGAGTGTGGGAGGCCCCGGTGGAAATCAAACCCCCCAGCCCTGCTGATGTGAGCACCGCCGGGCCTTGCCGGACCACCTCTCTGCTGAGAAATGACCACACATTTCACAGCGACACCGCATACAAGTACTACACAAGTTTGTCAACCAGGTCAAATTAGAGGTAGATCTGAACAACGCCACACGTTCCAGTTTTGACGCTGCAGCATCTACAGACCTGCCTTTGTTGCTGCGTCGGGTGACCAATGGGCTTAACTGCCAAAAAGTTAGTGTGGTCGGCTGAATTACTGATGCCGCCCTCCTGCCTCTCGGTCCAGAGTGGCCAGCCGGAGCCGGCCCCTAATTGGGCATCTGGATGACAGAAGGGACCCTTCATAGAAACATCCATCATGTCTTTTAGGAGCCGCAGAGAGCAGACGGCGCTGTCAGGACACCGGCGGTGTTTGTCTTCGGCTGAAGGAGGAGTGAGGCAAGGCAAGGCAAGGCAATTTTATTTGTATAGCCCATTTTTACAAACAGTTTGTCTCAAAGGGCTTTACATAGCATCATAACAACATCCTCTGCCCTTAGACCCTCACATCGACTGAGGAAAAACTCAAAACAAAACCCTTTAACAGGGAAAAAAAGAGAAACCTCATGGTGAGCAACAGAGGAGGGATCCCTCACCCAGGACGGGCAGACGGGCAATAGATGTTGTATACAGACAAGAAAACAGGTAACAATACAGAATATACACAGATGGAAATGGTGTGCAGGAGTTAATGAAGGCAGTTTTTGGTGGGAGGGAAGGCAGGGAGAGTCAGGCAGGTTAATGGGGGTAATGGGTGGTAGACCGGTTCCTGGGAGCGAAGAGCAGGTCGGTTTAACAGCAGGGGTAAAAGGGGAAGGGGTTGATGCAGGGGGTGGTTGGTGGAGAGAGATGGAGCTTCAGTGGATCTGTGGAAACACAAGAGAGAGAGAGCCAGACACCAAGGCCAAACAACAAGGTGCAGTAGATAGTGAAAATGATAATTTAAAGTATGGGAGAGGAGAGGAGAGGAGAGGAGAGGAGAGAGCTCCATGTAACCTGATGTGTCCCCCAGCAGTCTAAGCCTATAGCAGCATAAAAATGGTTCAGAACTACCTGAACCGGCCCGAACTAAACGCTCTGTCATAGAGGAAGGTTTTAAGCCTAGTCTTAAATGTAGTAAGAGTGTCTGCCTCTCTGACCCATGGAGAGAGTTGGTTCCATAGTAAAGGAGCCCGATAACTGAAGGCTCTACCTCCCAGTCTGTTTTTAAAGATACTGGGAGTCACTAACAGACCTGCATGCTGGGAGCGAAGTGCTCTGGAAGGATAATAAGGGACTATGAGGTCTTTCAAATAAGATGGAGCTTTTTCATTAAGGGCTTTATAAGTCAGCAGAAGGATTTTGAAGTCGACTCGATATCCTACAGGAAGGATGGAGAGAAGCTAAAGTGGGAGAGATGTGTTTTCTTTTACTAACTCCTGTCAATAACCTTGCTGCAGCGTTCTGGACTAACTGCAGACTCTTTAGAGAGTTTTTCGGACATCCTGACAACAGAGAGTTACAGTAGTCCAGCCTAGAGGTGATAAATGCATGTACTAGTTTCTCAGCATCACTCTGAGAGAGGATATTCCTAATTTTGGCTATGCTGCGCAGGTGAAAAAAGGCAGTCCTAGTCACATGTTTAATGTGTGAGCTGAATGAAAGGTCTTGGTCAAATATTACTCCAAGGTTCCTTGCGGTCATACTTGAGTTCAGGGTGATGCCATCTAGATAAGCAATCTGCAAAGAGAAGGTGTCCCTGAGATTTTTAGGTCCAAACACAATGACCTCTGTTTTATCTGAGTTTAGTTGAAGGAAGTTAGTGGACATCCAGGATTTGATGTCTTTTAGGCAGTCTTGCAGATTGGTGAGGCGGCTTTTATCATCTGGTTCCATCGATACGTAGAGCTGGGTATCATCTGCGTAACAGTGGAAGTCGATTGAGTGTTTCCGGATTATATCGCCTAATGGAAGTATGTAAAGAATGAAAAGAATTGGCCCTAAAACTGAGCCCTGTGGTACGCCATACGTAACTCTGCTGTACTCTGAATTGTCATTGTTAACACTAACAAACTGAAACCTATCGGATAAGTATGATTTTAACCATTTTAGGGCAGAGCCTTTAATCCCGATTTCATGTTCTAGTCTCTGCAGTAGAATGCTGTGGTCAATGGTGTCAAATGCAGCACTGAGGTCCAGAAGTACCAGTATAGAGACCAGATCTCTATCAGAAGCAAGTGAGGGTCCGATGATGAGTGAGGGTCCGATGATGTAGAAACACAGGTTGTACACAGAGATACTGACTCTGCTCTGACATGGCTGATTTACAGACACATGTACTGTTTCATTCATGGCCCTGGGAAGCTGGGATACCTCTGATTCACATTTTAAAACCAAACTGACAAAGATATTTTCATTTTTGAAGTGAATTTGTTAAGATACATAAAATAGCGTTTCTCGGTCTGAGAGTAGAGTAGGACTACGTGACGTTTTATTATATTATTTCATATGTAAATACAAACACTTTGATGTAATTGTCTGTTTTGCAGTGTTGTTGTGTTGTTGTTCTTCAGTGTTGCGGCATCGTCTCCTCACGTAGCTTCGTCCGTCGACATGTTTTACGATATGCGTCAATATCTGTGTCAAAATAGTCCTGGCTTTGGTAATAAACATCTTTGACAAAAAAACAAAAACCAAAAACACCTGTGAAGGTATTGACTTGATGTTTCTTTCTACCATTGTCGTGATCTCGCTGTAATTTTATCCGGGGATATTTTTATAACAGGAGCAAGAGAGCGCTCCTCAAAGTAATCTGGTGTTCTGATACCACTTAGTCATCTATGAGACGCCGGTTGATGATGAGCTTCTCAAAACACTTGAACCGTGTGACAAGAGCTGTTCTCCAGGAAAACCGACTTGACAGCTTGGCAGGATCACTCCAAACAGTTAAGGAGGCAGGATGGATGCTCTTAACCTCCCACAGCTTTTATAGGCATCTCAAGCAGCTATGCACACCCACACACAATGCACACACACACACACACACACACACACACACACACAGACATATAGATGCAGAGGCGTTCGCTGACATGAACACAAGCTGCTGAAACACACTCGGAGACGCTGTCAAGGAAAGTGTTGAAATGCAGCTTGCACACATAGATTCAGGAAAATGGTTGAATCACAAATTCACATATGTAGCTCACGGATACACATGCACCGACACTGGAAATCTGAAATTAATTTAAGGCCCCCTTCCACTTTTAGCCCTCTGGGGTAAAAACGGGGGCGAATCATAGACTGGATATAAAAGTGGACATAGACTCAAATGAAACCAAAGCTGAAGAGCCTCAAACCTTCATTCTCTCCAATGACCATCAGGGGGCGACTCCAATGATTGTTAAAGAAGTCAGATTGTATTGAAGTCTATGGGAAAATGTCCCTACTTCTCCCTTGATTTATTAGCTCAGTAAACGTTTTCCTAATGAGTTTATGGTCTCAGTCTCTAGTTTCAAGTCTTTCAGTTTTTAAATGATGGTCCATTTAAAGGAAAATAGACCAGAAAGCAGGGGATGAATTTAGGGGGGCGTGGCTACAGTGTGATTGACAGACTGTATCACCCACGCGCTTGACTGTGGGTGACATCACAGTGGGATGACGTTTGGTCAAACCACATCTGGAGCTTCGTCCCAGTCTTATATTAGCCGGCATCCTGATATACTACATGGCCAAAAGTATGTGGACAACCTAACATTACAGCCATATGATGAACATTTAAATGCACATGTAATTTCTGCCACTAGAGGTCACTCACCCTCTCATTTGATGAAGTCATGAAGTAGTGTGAGATCCTGGGAGGAGATTGTTACAAGGTGCGTTTGCTCTGTTTGTTTCTCTGATAACTTCAGATCAAGTCGTCCGTTGATAAAATCCTTCATCCATTCATAAATAGTTAAAAACACCAAAGATCTAAAAAAAAAAGGGTTGAATAATCAGTGGCTATTGTTTGACAATTACTGGACACATTTGTGATGTTGTATAAAATATAAAACCCTGAGCTTTCATGCAGGAAAGTTACATATTGTAGCTTTAATTTAAAAACCACGGGGCTTAATGTGCATCTATAACATCCTCCACTCTGCAGGGATTTTCCATTCAGACACAAGTGAGAGCTTCTTCTTCTACTGAGGAAAAATCATGAGCATCAACAGCAAATCAGAGAGATTTAGTTTGTATATTAAGATTTATCGAGTTGTAAGTTTGCCTAATTTTGTTTCACGCCCCTCTTCTAGTTTATTTATATAAAACTAAATCTGATTTATAGCCTGGATTAGAAAAGGTCGATGCTGAATATTATGTGTTTCTCTATTTCAGTTGTTTGTTTTCAGTTGTTGTTGTCCACATCTGGACCACTTTCAGGGCATCAGTCTAATACTTGAGGATTAAAGCCAGACTCTGCCCAGATGTGGGAGTACATCTGGGGTTGAATGCAGCGAGTGATGCAATTTATCGTAACTTAAGGTGGAGCCACAGTGTCCAGTGTTTGAAATAAGAGAGAAGTGAGGAATCAAACGTCACGTCTCGTTTCAGACCATCATTATCTTCAAGACAGTCACAAGGAGTGTATATTGAGAAGGTCAGATTGAAAAGCCGGCGATGCTCGGCTGCTCATGAGCTCCATGCGTAAATGTCAAGGGTGCATCCCCCCGACCCTCCTCCTCCTCCTCCTCCTCCTCCTCATTGGGGATGATTCACACTATAACACAGCTCTTAACTGGAGAAGCCTCAACCTCTGAGCTGCACACAGACACACCAGAGAGCATCACAACAACAACAACAACAACAACAACAAGACCGAGGAGTCATGTCAACAGAGCGAGGCCTTGCAGGAGATTGAGTCAGTGTACTGTGAAAAGGGATATGGTGAGAGGTCTCCAGGCGGCGTGGACTGTAATGGCTGAGAAGCAGCAGAGTTCAGGGTGTCCACTTGTTAGCTGCGGAGAGTGGAGCTGTAAAACAGGTCCATCACCGAGAATGAGAATCAGCGTCGGCGCCGCTCGCTGCAGGCTCAGCATTTCTCCACCTGCTGAGGTGACGGTAGATACATCAGGCCTCGCGCTCTGTGGTCTCAACACCCGGGGCTTTTACACTTTAACGTCTTTCACTTGACAAATGAGCTGTGTTTGTAAAACTTGTAGAGCAGCCGGTGGCAGGGAGCCACGAGAGGGTGGCGCCGCTTTTTACAGGAAGTGAGAGAAACCACTCAGGGAAAAGAGGCATTTAATGGAGCAGGGCGGGTTCAGAGGGCGATGATGGTGGGGCAGCTGTTACTGCCCATGCGGGTTTACATGAGATTGAACCAACAGCTGAATCATCAAACACTGATTTAGGTAAAACATCCTGGCGGCGGCGGCGGCGGCACGGTGATGCAGTGGGCTCCAAAGAGCTACAGAGTGAAGCCAATGCTGAAAAGCTTTCTCTAGCTTCAAGTCAATATAACATGATGTTCATTTTTTAAATGCTGGTCCATTTAGAGGAAAATAGACCAGAAAGCAGGGGATGAATTAGGGGGCGTGGCTACTGTGTGATTGACAGACTGGTCTTTGACAGTGGAAATCATGTTAAATGAACCAAAGAGATTAATAGTCATGATAATAATCAAATTTTTTGGGACAAATCCAGAGCTGAGTGGTTTGACCCCTCATTTCCTGTTTCTCTACACTGTCCTATCATAACTTTCCTCTGTGACGCATTGTTTTATAGCTACGACTTTCTTTTCACACATATGAGACCAAACCGGACATACACACAAAACAGGAAACACGTGCACGACAAAAAGTCCACTTTCCACTGCCCAAAACAACAACAACAAACACGCTTCACCTCATGCACAGTAACTATCAGCGCTGACTGTACCTGCTCTCAGACTTGACACAAATATTCAGCAGCCAGACAGTAGGTTATTAAATTAATTATCTGCCCACAGCTGCTGAATAGACGTTCAGCTGCCTGGCTTTGCTGCGCGAGTAATCATCCACACGATTAATGTCACAATATTTACTTGTTGAACAGATCAGCTCAGATGGCCCACACACACAGACACACACATACTGTGAATTGCAGAGCACTGAGTTGTTTTCCTGGGTTGAATTCTTGGCAGCGCTGCCACCCCACCCAGAGGTAATCAGCATTTGTGTTTGGGGCTTTTTCAGCCTAAACCTCTGCAGAGGGACGGGGGCCTGTTCACTGGGCGTTTTACCCAAACAAACACAGCGTGGGGGGAGTGGGGGGGGGGAGAGAGACAACGCCAGTGACGCCCAAATTCAGGAAGAGGAAGATTGCTAACACGTGTGGCTGGGGGGCCCCTCGGCGGGCGCGAAGGAACGCCGTGTTCCTCCACAGGCCTAATTGCCAGAAACAGGCACCAGATGCGTCTGTCAGGGGCTGAGCTTTGCTTTCTTTTGCAGAAAAGGATTACAGGATAGCGAGGGTTAGCAAACAATAACACGCAGGATGGAGAAATGAGCTAATCCTGGTTATGTAACGTGGTGGGGCGCTGCAGAGGAAGCACACACACAAACACAGACCTACCTGTAAAGCTTTTACCACCTCCTCTGCAGGTTTATACTGTGACACAGAGCAGAAAGCCTGAGTTTGCTGCTGCCTGTCACGCCACCTTTTTAACCTCTGAGATTCTGACGTAACAGGAATGACACAAACATCACACCTTGGTGTGGCTGTGGCTTTCAGATACTGTACATGTATCAGATACAGGGGTTGAAACTGTAAAAGGGTCATATATATATATTTATATATATAAAACAGCCGTTTTACTTCTAACCACATGCTTCTGAATTGATTTTAAGGTCTGGCTGATGACCTTTAAGGTCTGACCTTTAGCACCATATGAGTGTATGTTTCTTCACATTATTTAAGTTTTCTTTTTTATTTTAACTCTCTTTTATTTCTGTTTTTAGTTCTTTTAATTTTTATTTCCTTTATTTTACTTTGCGAAACTGGTTTTGTAGATGTGTTTTTATAGATAAAAATGGGAAAAATTGACTTCATTTAAGGACAGATACAGTCTTATCAGACTTGAAAAGAAAAAAATGGATGAACACAAAAACCCTTTTTAAAATTGTTTATTAATAATTTAAAAATGTGTATTTCCCTTTTAGAGAAAATATCTAGAAGTGAAATTCACCACAATCTATTAAAATTATAATTTTTAATAAATTTTTTTACTAAACAAATGATTTTAATACTATTTTAGGGAATAATTCATCAGTATTCTCTTTATATTATTGTTAACACATGATATGACAGTTGTAGTAAACATCCCTTGTGAAAGTGTTTGACATTGGACATTTTCTCCTGATGTAAAAAAAAATAATTCACAAAAATATAATTGTATATTTACACTATGAATCCAAACTATATATTTTTTAATAATAAAATAATGCATTTATTGTATTCATTTTGAATTTTTTATGGTCGTATTGTGTTGGGTTGCAATAGGAGAACTTGTATTAATGACTTTGATGTGATGAGTCTTGTTTTTACAGATGAGAAACCTGCTTCACAAAGTAAAGTCTTTGAGACGATATTTTAAATTGAATGTGCGACAGAAATGATGAGAGGCTGCTGAGCTGAGGGCTCATAGGTGCACGTGATATATAACACATGACAGCAGCCCATGAGCCACAAGGCAAGAAAAATACCACATCTATGACACATTAAACAACAAAACAGCCCCAGAAACATAAAAATACATCGGTTATACATAGGTTTTTTGAGTGTTCATTTCAGACGCGTGGCTGCCACCGTGGGGCAAACCTCATCCTACAACTGTGTATTATTAGGTGACAAACTGCTGCTCAGAGCTTCACTCAGTGAGATACGCAGCCTTCATCCTGTCAGATACCATATTGTCCTCTTTTAGCTGAGCTCTCTTTGTGCTGCTCCTGTGATAAGCCCTGTTACATTTCCACTGAAGATGATGAAACTGAAGCACAGATGGTGTGAAAGCTTCCACCATGTGGTCTGATAATAGAAATGAGGAAAGAATAAATAAAAATTCTCGTCGCAGACTTCTACTGTAAAGACCCACGCTGTGAACGATGGTGCCAGCACCCGTACTTCCACAACAACAACAACAACAACAACACACATACACACACAAGCTCACATTTCACAACCTATTTAAACCTGTGATACTCAAACCACAAGTGATTTATCTCGCAGATGCTCCCCTCAGCTGATGCTCTGATTTAAAGCTTTAAAGTGAAGGTAACCTCTTGAAATGTAACGGCTCTCCTTTAAAATTAGCTTATCCCTTTGACTGCGATGAATAAACCTCAAGAGCGAGGAGAAACTTGATCTCCCACCTGCTTTTTTTTGGGGGGCCTGTTAACACAAGATATGGATTTTTTTATTTTATTTTTTATTCCTACTTTCCAGAGGAAGCTCAGATAATCCCTCATGGATAGGAAATATCTGACCCAGCTACTGATTTCTGGAGACCCCGCTGCGCCTCTATCATGGATTAGCAGAGCTGAAGGGGGGGCCCGATGGGCAAAGAGGCACCATCCAGGTGTGAAAGTGCACACATTCGCTGTCGTGGTTTGGTTCGTCTCAAAAATGCATGAAATTTCTGCCGGGAGATCGTTTCATAACAAGGTCATTAGACCTCTGGATGCTGCAGGAGGCTGCGCAGAAATTACCAAAAAACCTCTGCAGAAGTGGAGGCATGCTGTGCTATGTGTGTGTGTGTGTGTGTGTGTGTGCTTTTTCTGTACACACAATGTATAATATATTCATCCATCTCCACTTAGTATTAGAATTGAAGGTCAGCCTTATGAAATAAGAAGCGGCCAGCCTCAAAATTCAATTTCTGCTTCATTTCCAGGCTGCGACAGGGATGTTAAAACAGCCTCCTGTATATTGGTTTTATAGCCGCCACATGGACGCCTGCTGACATGTAACCACCAGCTACTCTCCCAGATAGCGTCCAAGTTGCACTTGCCAAAAAAATTAGTGAGAGATCATTGATCACCCACAGCCTGGGAAAGATGAGAGGAGAGAATTAATTAGACAGAAAGAAGGATCAGAGAAATGTGAGAGATAAGAGGGAAAGGATGTTTTGGGCAGAGAAAGTGCAGAGAAAAAAGACAAAGTGAGACAGAATGAGTGAAAAAAAATAAAGAAATGGAGAACGATATGTACTGAGGCGTGGAGGAAGTGTGCGTCTGCAGAGTTGAGATACAGCCTTGCTGCTGAGAGACACACAGACTGTGAGGATTTACAGCTTTTTAAAAGACTCCCGCCGACGGACGCTTAATGGTGTAACTCCTGGTGTTGTCCATCAAGACGAGCCAGTTACTCTCCTGAGGTTCTGCATGGAAAGAGCTGGTGTGATGTTTCAGAGACAGACCATGCTACTGCTACATGTGTCCACATGTGATGGTTTGATTAAATACACTGAAATTAGTTCTACTGATATCAGCTGCGATGGGATCTCCTGTCAAAATCAGTTTGTAATTTGTCCATCGTCATTTGTAAACCAGAAGAAACCATATTTGGTGGAGAGAAGGTGGCGCCGAAGGAGGAGTGAGGGGTACGCCACGCCCTCAATGCATCCCCTGCTTTATGGTCTGTTTTCCTCTAAATAGCATAATACTTTAAAAAATTAACACCATGTTGTCTTGAAGAAGACTTGAAACTAGAGACTAAAACCATCAACTCATTAGAAAAATGTTTACTGAGGTAATAAATAAAGAGAGAAGTGGGCACATTTCCCCATAGACTTCAATACAATCCATACAACTTATTCCAACCAGTGGAGTCACCCCCTGATTGTCATCAAAATTATTGCCCATTTATTATTTTCATTTATTTATTGCCCATTTTTTTTTTGCCAATCTTGCTAACGCTATATAGCTAACGCTAGCATTAGCTGCTTCAGCATCAAACGTTTCCTTTACTCATGAAAAAGTTGTCTCAGAGGTGGAAAGCAACCCTTTTTGTTTTGCTTCTGTGACTCCTTTTCTTTTGCTGAAGTTAGCAAGCTAACCAGCTAGCTCTGACCTGGTTGCCATCGGCTCGTCACTTTCCGATACCGAGTCACTGTGGCGTCCGATTTGCCCCAGAGAGGCAGCACTGTTCAGTGGACGTACTATAACATCTTGACCTGTAAACACCACAATGCTAATGTTAGCTATGTAGCAATAGCAAAAAACCTACAAATAGCCCCTTTAATCAACTAATAATTTAATAACTTAAGTGTCCTGGTTGGTTTCTGAGCCCCTCAGGTGGTTAATTTGGCCATGCGATGATCAATTTCCTCAACATGTGTTACACAAGGAGACTTTTGCCAACAGACACACAGAACATAGTGTAGGTGCTATTAAACAATGTGAAAGATACAAATCTGTCCAACTTCTGAGGCGTGGAAGACGACAAAGAAGTGGCATCTTTGTCTACGACGTACTACACGGGATAAGAAAAACTAATTGTGGCTCAGGTCCAGCGGTTACCGGTGTGTGTTGTCTGAAATACGCCCACAGCCTTACGTCGAGCACCTTCTTCATCAAGTCCACGCATCAGAGTCCAAATGTGTTTTATTGATTGTACAAAGGCGGATATTGTTGAAGTATTTGTATCACGAAAAACACAGCAATCCTAGAACTGTCAGTGTGTGGCCTTGGTTTCCTTTTTCATCTCTATTTTTTTTAATCTTTGTTGTAGTCTTTACCACATTTCAACCCTTTATTCATCACTTTGACTTCCCTGCTTTGGTACTTTTAGTCTGTCTATAGATTTGGGTATAATATTGCAAGTAAACTGTCAAATTTAGCTGGAACCAAAAGTTATGTTGGTACATTTTGAACTACAAGAAAAAAGCATACAATAACCACGTTTATGAGAAATTACATTTATATACAACTGATTTTCAACTGCGAATCTGTTTTGAAGCAAACAGTCATTACTAATGCAACTAATTTCTTATAATGTTCTCCCACAGTTTTTCTTCTATATTTTATGCCCTGTGATAGTTTCCCGCCCAAATGCCGCATCCTCCAAAACATCACTAAAAATTTAATTTAAGAGAAACAGGGAACCACAGACAGACTCAGCTTGAGAACCTATGAGATATCTCATACTCATGTTTTAATTTAGTTACATAGTCCAACTTTAAAGAGATCCGGAGTCGAATGTGCACCTTTGATTTGCTGAGGTGTGCGTTTGATTTGACCCCTGCTGGAATATTCCCTGGATTCATCTCAGCTCGGCTTCAAAGACAAAGAAGCTGTGGGTCGTCCTGCTGATTTAAGGCTCACCAGAGAGCAAGTTTCTGGCAATAACACCCAACTTGAGAGTCAATCAGGGTGTAATTAAAAGCCTAAAAGCTGAAGAATAATCAAACAAGGAGAGGTCGTTTTATCTGAAATTCCCTGTAATTGAAAAGATTCAGAGCACAATTTGATTCCCTATTTTCCACTTCCCATTCAGTGAGCAAGTAAATAGACTTTATCAAGAGGGGAGTTACAAAATGAGGGAGAAAATAAAGAGACGGACAGGAAAACACAACATAAACAGACGTATAATAGCTGTTTCCTGAGATATGAGCTGTGTTTTTGACTTTGTTTATAAGACATTTTGTTGCTGGAACTGGTTGTTTACTTTTAAACTTTTATTTTATATTCATTTTCTGTTTCTGTTGGTAATATTTATAGGTTTGATGAAGCCAATGCTTACGAACCTTAAACCTTCATTCTCTCTAATGACCATCAGGGGGCGACTCCACTGGTTGTTAAAGAAGTCAGATTGTATTGAAGTCTATGGGAAAATGTCCCTACTTCTCCCTTGATTTATTAGCTCAGTAAATGTTTTCTTGATGATTTTATGGTCTCAGTCTCTAGTTTCTAGTCTTCCTCAATACAACATAGTCACTTGGTTTGGTGTGAGTCAGGCACAATTAAAGAAACCGAAGCAATAGAAAGATCATCATCATCATCATCCCACTACTGACGATAAATAAAGAAATAGAGTCTGTATCATGAGTATGACTATGATTGTGGTCTTTCCTAAGACAACATCTTCAAATAGTTTGCTTTGATCTTCACACTTCAGCACAAGGAGCAAGATTAACCAATCAAAGGGGCTATTTAGAAGTTTTGCTATTGCTACATAGCTAACGTTAGCATTATCTGCTCCTCATTGTCAAACTCCATTCCTTTATTCACCAAGAGCTGTCACCAGAGGAGGAAAATAGCTTGTCACTACTTTTCTTCTACTGAAGTTAGCATGCTAACCAGCTAGCTCTGACCCGGTTCACTTTCCGATACCGAGTCACTGTAGCGCCCGCTCTAGATGCTTAGATGATCAGAGGATTATTATAATATCTTGTCTTGTAAACAATAGCTGAGGCTCCTGCCAACACTGGTAAATGAATAGTTGTCAATGCTAACGTTGGCTATGTAGTAGCTTACAAATAGCACCTTTAATCAACTAATCATTCCACCTTTAGTGTCCTGGTTGGTTTCTGAGCCCCTCGGGTGGTTCATCCTGCCCATTAATGATCTTGAAAAATGTTATTAAATGATGTGAAGGAAAAATCTATTCAACTTGTGAGGCACAGAAGACGACAAAGAAGTGGCAACTTTCTCTGTGACGTTCAATCTATCACATTAGACAAATAAATGAAGCCGATTTCAGCACCTGGAACGAGTTCAAAGCTTTCATTTTTGTTTTGATTATCAGACTAGCTGCCAATTAATTTTCTGTCTGTTGACTAGCAGGTCCTTCCATAGAGCCAGCAGGGATAAAAATACAGGCGATAGCGTCCTCACCAGTGATCACATCCCTCACAGGAGTCGCAGGTAACTGAAGTCGACCTCTGGTCTGTTTACCTCGCGTCGACGTACCGCGGGAGCTGCAGTCTAAACTGATTGTTGTTTCTCAGCCCATCTCGGCCTCTGTAAAGTGATTACTCTCATTCACAAACATCCATCTTGGAGCAGAGACTCTGGGAAAAACAGGTCAGTCGGGGCCTTTTTTTTTTTTTAACCTGGGATAAACTCAATCTCACGTCAGAGTGTATCCAATTATACAGCCTGGCCCGCCTCATTCAGAATGAGGTCACCTTAACTCCTATCTCCTCCTCATCAAGCGGAGATTGAAAGGGGGATTTGATTGGGTGATAGCGGTCGAGGCGGAAGGTGGTGGGGGCATATCAGCTGAATTTCCATCAGCGCCCACTTCCATCTTTTTGGGAAGAAATGCCGGAGGGGGTGGGGGTGTGAAGTGAAGGCTGCAGTCAGGTGGTCAGTAGAGGGATGAGTCAGCAGATGTCTTATCACTTTTCAACCTGTTTTTGTGCGATTGCGTGCGTGCGTGTGTGTGTGTGTGTGTTTGCACTCAGGTTAAAGCTATATATGTAATATTTATTTATATACCCACTTGCTTCCTTTCCATTTGAGGCCTTATTATGATCTAACCTCCTGAGACCAATACAAACAACCACTGTGGTGGACCAACTTAATTCATATGAGATTCAAGGACACAGGAATATTTTTTTAACCTTTACTCTTTCTTTATCCTCTTTAACCCACTACTTGTTCATTCAAATCTTCTATTCAGTAAGTGCAAAGATATCAAGGAAAGACATGCACAGTAATCTTTGGTTAGACATATTAGTTTTATTTTTTGCCCTTTAGTTAATTGACCTGAGCCACCTGTGGTAGGTTGGTACAGCAGGTTGGCCAGGATGACCCTTGACCCCCAGCTCCTCCCACGGGCATCTGTCATGTCTCTCGAGGTTGATGCTGCTGTAAAAGTGTCGGAGTCTCTTTGAGATGCTTTGATCAGTGATTGTGTGTTTTATCAGAGCTATTTAGGTCACTGAAATAGCTTTCGCTCACTCTCAGACTTAAGGTGTAGCTGCTGCGTCTCTGGTTTAACTGCACCTGGGTGAAAATGAGACTGTAGCCCTTTCCATCGCTGACAAAAGCCCAGTGTTATAGGTCTTAGCAGGCTTTTTCAACAATGGGAAAAAAGCTATATAGTCTCTTTCAGGTCAGACCTCCAACCAACCTCCAAGTTCCTCTGAATGAAAGCATATCATTATAAAGAGCTTTGTTCTTCATTTTAAAGCACAAAGCAGCTGCAGCTCCTGTTGCACTAATGATGTGATTGCCTCCATATTTTTATTTAGATTATAACATCATGGAATAGAGCCTGAATCATTCAGACGATATACTGCACACGTCAGCATATAACAGCTGCTTTCCTTCACTCAAACAAACAGATGCAGCTCTTGTCTTAACTGTTGGTAATCTCTGCAAGATGCATGTATGTTAGGATGTATTTGTACTGTATTTGGCTGTGTGAGGATTTTTGCCCATAACTCCAGCGACTAACGACCAAATGCTGAGCTCAACAGTTTCCAACGCCCCAAATAGAAATTGATTTTTTTGTAAATTCCGTTGAACTTTATTCAGTTTTTCTGTCCTGATGTGACCTACAAAGACAAAAGACAAAAAATTTCCCCAAAATACCCCAAAACTTTCATTTTTCCTGGTGTCAGCAGTGTCTCATAAAGGGTCATTCAGTTCTCTCTGAAAAGTGATTGATTTCATAAGACGTTACTCTTTATCCTCTTATCCTCCTCTGATCTTGAGCTGAAGGTGGTGGAAGGAGGTAGAAAGTAAAGGGCAGAAAACTCTTGGCAGCAGCTACATTACAGAGGTTATATACAGGGAAGTTGAAGCCTATTTCTGGCTTTTAGAGTAATATACTGTGTTGCCGCTAAGGTTTATATAAAATATGGCAACAGGTTCTTGATGAGAAAATTACACTCTTTGTTGCTCCTGTGAAGATAAACATCTCGGCACTGTGTTATCAAATTTCAGCGTTGTGCAGACCTGCACATCAAACAGCTGGGGATTCACCTTCCAGCAGAGAGAGAGAAGCCCGATACAGCTGCATTACAGCAGCTATAATCGATATTTTTACATTAACAATGCGTGAAATGACAGTGTTGCTCATGGTGATTAACCTACACCTGAATCTGCTGCTTGACTTGATGGAGCTTTAGTGTGAGATTCAGCTCATTGTCCAAATGTCCCACACAAGAGCATTTAAAGGGTTAAAATATGAAAAATTATACATTTGAATATTTTTTATCTTTTATGATCAGGACTGATGTTGAAATAAAAATGAAAATGATATTGGTACATAATTTTTATTGCAGGTTTTTGCTGCAGACATTTTTATCCTCTTATCCTCAAACTCAACAGTATAATCCTGTTATCTTTAATATCTGTTGGTCTTTGCAATGCATTTTGGGAAAACAAAGACTGAGCCATGTTTGACTGGACAGTGGAATTTGAATTTTCTTCCCTTCATCCTGCAAATGAATAGGTGAGTGTCTTTTTTGCTCTGAGTGGAGCTTTCTGGTCTATTTTCCTCTAAATGGACCATCATTTAAAAAATGAACATCATGTTGTATTGAAGACTTGAAACTAGAGACTGAGACCATAAACTCATTAGGAAAATGTTTACTGAGCTAATAAATCAAGGGAGAAGTAGGGACATTTTCCCATAGACTTCAATACAATCTGACTTCTTTAACAACCAGTGGAGTCGCCCCCTGATGGCTTGAGGATTGAAGTAAGGTCAGAAGCACTGGCAATACGTTTCAATAAGTATCAGTATCAAACCCTGCTCGGAGCAACTGTGGCTCAGGAGGTAGAGTGGGTCGTCCATTAATCAGAAGGTTTGATCCCCAGCTCCTCCAGTCTGCATGTCGAAGTGTCCTTGGGCAAGACACTGAACCAAAAAATTGTCTCTGATAAAAGAAAGCACTGTGTGGATGGGTGAATAAGTCTCCCTTTATGAGTACTGTTCATTTACTTCCTGTTCTTTACGGTTTTTAACGGTTAAAAATTTAACAGTGTAACTTTTTTAACGGGTTAATGTATAATTCAAGTAAGAAAGTGTTTACTCAATTTAGGTCATGTCTGGGTTAGAAAAAAGGTTTTATTGTGGAAAAATTGTCAACTATTTAACTGATTTATTTAGATTGTTAACAGACAAACTGGTTAATATTTGTTCTCTGATGTGCAAAGTAAAATGAGCTGTAATCACTGAAAGTACAACTTGGACAAAGAGAGCAATCGCTCATGTTTATAAAACTGAGTTCCCACAACCCTTTATCCTTTATACACCATGAACCTGGAAATAACAGTCCCACTTAGTACACCAATCTAATATGCATGTTCATTAGTCAGGCCTCAGCAACACGTTTCATTGCGTTGGTGCTCGGCTTCAAGGTTGATTAGTTCATTCCAGAGATACAAAGTGATTAAAAAAACGTATGATGCTGTGGGAAAAACTGCTGCTGCTCTCCTGATGTCTGATAACAGTGAACACAGGACACGAATGTGCACATGCTGCCACAGCTTAGATCATAAAAACAAAGACGAGCAGCGATTCGCACAAGGTCAGCCTCCGGCCTCGGGTCCTGCTCACTGTAAATCACTCTCGAGATGAGCGTCAGCCAAATGCTTAAAATGTAAATGTCCTCATCATTGGTGGCCGAGCCCGGTGCCAGGCCTGCGGGGTCCTATCGGTCTGCGGGCCCAGGCAGCGCTGCGGTGGAGCTGGCGGGGAGCAGATGGGGGGACGGAGCAGATCCCTCTGATGAGCCACTGAGAGAGGTTCAGTGATTGCACTAATTTAACGGATGAGCTTCATTTTCAGTCTGCTGGATTCAAAAACTAGGACGAATCATCATTGGATGCTATGTAGTTGTGTGGATTTGTTGTTGTTGTTGTTGCTGTGCAGCTGCCTGACTTTACCTCTGTGTCCTTTTGACATCTCTCCATGTTCACTGTTGTTCTCACCACGGTGCTGACCTCAGTTGTTTTCATGCTGATGTTTTGAGCTGCTGAGTCTTATCAGCAGCACTTGACATTGGGACTGTAGGAATTTTATAAATACTGAAGTCAGGAGAAAGAACACATCCCCAACTTAAAAAAAATATTTATGACTTTGCCATCAACCAAACTCCATTCACTTTTCTGAGGATTTAAAGGAAACCACTAAATTGCACATTTTATGCTCTTTGCCCTCCTCAGGAAATCTAAATTTATAATATGATGATAGTCCAATATAATACTTATATGTTCTTTAAACATATATCTAACACACGTAGTTTTCATGAGCTAGATGACCCAAAAACTGGAGGTCATGGGTCACAAATATTAACCCTTTGGGCTCCAGGTTCATTCTGGTTTATTTTTTGCACATTTTTGGTTGTGCATTTGTGTTTGTTTTTGTTAAGCAACTCAATTATAGGTCTGAGTTTCCTTTTCAGTTTGTCAAGTCGACCAAGTATAAAACTGCCAGGAACCAAAAATACAAGATAAATGACACAGACAATTTTTTATAGTTTATATTAGAACAATTCTAGGTTGAAAGAAAATATTATTGCACTATTTATATACATATATTGCACTATTTATATACAATTTATATTATTATATGTATAATGTATTTAGATTTTAATTGATTTATTCTGATATAAATCAATGAAACTGTCAATATTCTTTATTTACAGTTTACTTCTACATACACAGATGTGATAGTTTTCAGCTGTTCTTCTCAGTTTGTCTCTAAATGATACTTAAATAAAGTTACGTTACCGTTCTCAGACTAATTATCCAAATAATTAGCATATGAAGTAACACTCAGTGTAAAAACATTCAGCTAGCAGCGATGCTAATGGCTGCTTCAGCCGATGCTAACCGTCTCTAATTAACATTAAATCTGTGAGTAAATTTAGAACAGGACAAAATTAAACTGGTCCGTTGTTTGTTGTTTACACAGCCAAAGAATGATTGTAATGGAAGAGTCCTATTCTTTAGTTACATTATATCAACACTTTAATCTCATAAAGCTCATGACCTGTGACTTTTAAAGGACTTGACTAGATCCCTAAAGGAGAAATTGGTTAAGATAATTGGGGAGAAATAGGTTACACCTACATCTACTTGTTAAAGAGTTATAAGTCACAATTAATGGTCTGGGTTCTCTCCAAAAGGCCCCTCCCATTTTGAGGACTAACCCTCCACATGCAGCCAGTATCCTATCATTTATTGTGCACCAGTAAGTTCGAACAACTTCAACCCCTGAAGTTGGGAGCTATCGTGTGCAATCAGCCTCAATCCCAAAGTAGGACTGTGACGGAGAAGACAGAGTTCGATCAGCCCCAGTGGACCCCATTCATTTACCCCATTTGGAGCCGGTCCTGGAGCTGGTTTTCGCTCGACGCCACTTGATTTGAAACTTTGAATTGAAACAGAAATTTCACTGAGCGGAGAGAGGAGTGCTCATCCTTTCTTTTCTTTCTTTTTTCCCCCCCTCTTTCTCTTGTCTCTTTAATGAACCGATGATGGATGTGATATCCAGCTTTAAAAGTTGCCCCAACAGGAGAGTTGAGCCGCTCACACCTGCAGTAAAGCCCTCTCAGTCAGCTTTAATCCCACCTTCATCACCTTTTGTTTTTAAATATTAAAGCATCACCTTTAAATTACATTTTTCCTGATCTATTAAAGACCATTTAATCTGATCTTTTTATTCTCTAAATTAGCAAATACGCTCAATTTTGACATAAACAAACAATGCTTTCACATGCAAATCATTAAAACCTTCATCAGATGCCAAATGCTACATGTGCCTGCATGTAAATGACATCGAATTCCCAAATGAAATCATTGCTTCTTCTGCTTCACACCACACAGCCTTTGATTGTATGTGCAAATGTTTTGTTTTTTTTTTATTTTACATAATCGAACTTGACAATATCACTGAGAGTAAAAAGCTTCTCTCACACTATTTTGTCTTCCCTTTTCCAGACTTTCCAACTCATCTGAGTGGAAACAGAAGGGCTCACGGCTTCTGAGAAGAAGAACTTTGAACAAACTTTTTTTTTTTTTTTTGGATGAGCTGCAAGAACAACTGACAAATTGCTCAACTTTTTTTTTTTTTTTTTAAATGTGGTTGCCCGAGGAACTAGGCATGCATGCTCACTTTCCACTTGACATACATTACATTTCCACTTGACATATGTACTTTACATTACATCAGACATGAGGAGGGAGAAAGGGGGGAAGGCAAAACGTGTGTGGGGGGGCGAGAAATCATGTGAGAGACGGATAAAGCTCTTCCCAGAGTGCACATCACTTTTTTTTTGAGGATGCAGCTTGTCACTGCACATCACCCAGACAGCCGAGCGGCAAGCACAATAGGCAATTAGAAGCTCCCATGGAAGCACAGGAAACACAGGCGATATAATGGGGAAAGTGGGGGAGGACTTGGGACAGGGGGAGGGGATGTTGCCTCCATTTGAAGAGTCTGATCCCTGCAGGAGGAAAAAAAAAAAAACCCAAAAAAACAAAAATACAATCACCTTTATTTGTTTGTCAGGAAAACACAGTCGCCCTGAGGATTTTTTTCTTTTGTCTGCTTATGAGCACAATTACACAACAGTCACACGCACACATTGACACCTCAGATTGTGCAGCAGGGGGAGAAGACGCAGAGTGGCCGCCCTCCCCCGTCCTCCAACCCCCCTCCCCCCCCGCCTTTCCTCCATTACTATCTATTCAGCCTGAAGTGGTACCAGGTGGTTGATGTTCTGTGATGTAAAAGTCGACAGCAGTGGAGAAAATTTACGCACAAGTGTGCTGGCTTTCATCTCATCCTACCCCCCCCCCCCCCAAACCCTAACCCCACTCTCCCCACCAACCTACATCCCCATTGGAGTTTTGCTCCTTTCATTGACTGACCTAATTTTCCAGGAATGTAAACGCTCTGTGTTTTTATCACACGTTAATACCACGAAATGAAGGAAGTCGAGGTGTCATGTGGGGGGGGGGAGTCGATCAATCCATCAGCCAATCAAGCGTCAGCAGCTGGAGAAGCCCTCCAACCTGTACTGTGTTCGCCAGTGCAAACAAACAGCCACACAAACGGAGATGGGCGCATACGACACAAAGATAGAAAATATGTCCTGACGATATTCACGCTGGCAGGTAGAGACAGATCCAACCAGGATCGTCAGGTACGTGTGCGGTTTTAGGGAAGAGAGCAGATTGAAATATAGAAAAATAGTTTATAAGAACTTGGATTTTAGTTTTGTAGTTTGATTTCTCCTGCTCATAACAGTTAAAAGCAGATTATCTAAACCCCTTCATTTCCTTTAAACCCCTTTATATTGTACCTGAAGTGGTGGTTAAACTGTCTGTGAGCGTGTAAAACCAGACAAAACAGTAGTATCTAGATTATATATTGGACCGAATTTGCATCATCCATCTCTTTATGTTCAGCTCCTGACATAAATAACACTGGGCCACTTCTTTCTTATTTGTCCACATTTTCTCCAACATTATTCCACAGAAGCTTCTTTCACATATGATGAAATGATAAGTGGTGTGTTAAAATATCTGATTATTAATTTCCACTCTTCCAGTTTTCAATATATTTCAATTGATTACTTTATGACAATTAGAACAATCTACTATTATAATATTTAGTTTCAGTTCCTATTTTTCCTTAATATTCCTCCTTTCTCTTTCTTTATGCCATGTGATATAGCATCTTATTGAGAAGTTTCTATATAAGACTTATCCTCATTGTGTTGCAATGAGACAGGATAAAAACAACAAAAATGACCAAAATTTATTGCCTCAGAGGTTCTGAAGCTGTCATTGATCAAACAAGGCCAATTTCACACTTTCTATTCCCTTCACATCAAAGAAAAAAATATCACATTACTACAAAATTAATTACTTTTCATTAAATTTTTAAAGGTTTGTAAAATTTTAAAAGTGGTTGATATTTGATTTAAGTTGTTAGAAATTGTCAATTTTCTTCTTCTGGGGTTTGGCAAATTTAAGACTGAGGGAAAGATTATGGTTAGTTGATAAAAAAAAAAAAAAAAAACAAGAAAAAAAAAAGATGTCTACTCATCCAACACTGACTAGACATAAATAAGCAGCTGAAAAATATGGGGCTAAAAAATGAAGCCAACGCTGAGGAGCTAAAACCTGCGGTTCCTCTAATGACCACTAGAGTCTGACTCCAACAGTGAGTCAGTCCCATAGACTCTCATGGTAAAATGTCCAACTTTACAGCAGAAATAAACATGTTTGCAGCCTGGTACAGAAACAGATTTAGTCTCTGTAGCTAATTTCCTCCGCCATGACGACTGTACAGGGGGTCAATTTTTATATAACTCACCTGTTTATATTTTATTTAGGCTTAAAGTTACGTGTAATTGAGGGCGTGGCCTCTTTGAGTGACAGGTGGGTGAGTGTATGCTTGACACAACCGGCACAAAACAAGTCTCATCTTTTTGCCTACTTTTGGTTTGGCACTGCCAAGATGGCAACGGTGCAGCAGCCCACTTCAAAAGTGCTGTCAAGACATGTGTAAATACAATACAGTCCTTATATAGATGTAAATTCTGAGGTTCAGATTGCCCACGATTAAATTATTTCCTTGCAAGTAAATAAAAACACTAAAAAATGACATAACTTGTTTTTATTGATGTCCTGAAATCATTTATCTCACTAATCAACATGTCTCTGTCGCAGCTCCGGTGGCATGAAGCCAAATTTTCTGTCAGAAAAGCATCAACCTTTCCTTCATAGTCAATTTTTTAATTTCGTTTGGCGGCGCCTCGATTTGAAGTTGCGACCGCGTGAGTCCACGTGTGCGAAAACAAACGAGTCAACGCGACAACCGCGCAGAGGTTAAAAACGCTCCCGTAGCTGTGGCGGCGCGTCAGACGAGGTGTTGCAGGGTTATCGATCAGGAGGGATGAGGACTGGAGGTCGCTTTCCACCCGTCTGTGTGTTTATTCTGGCCTACAGTTGAGGAGGAGAGCACATCCTCCGAATGCCAATTAAGCCGGTGATGGTCAGATCATTGTCGCGGCGTGCTGATGACTGGCAGGCCTGACAAGCCGTGCTGAGCCGTGCATGTACTTCCTTTAATTAATTGCCAGCGGCTCAGCTTGCATGTGGGCGGACAGAACGAATATGGATGTGGACGGAGAGCAGAAACTTGTGCATCGTGTAATTTTTTTGTGTGAAACAAAAAAGGGTGAGAAATTGGGGCAGAGTGAAGCTTCGCTGCTCCTCGACAAAATGAAGTGAATCTTTCTTTTTCTCTTTTTGGTTCCGTGCGATTGATCTCAGAAGCACAATTTGTTGGTTTCTGCGGAGCAATTTGTCGACGAGCGAGGAACAAAATGTACAACATTTATCTGAGGGTAAGCTAAAGGTTAGCCTTTCTCTCCCTGGAGAAGTGTGTGTGTCTCTTTCTCACACTAACACACTCACATATGAACCAACGGGCCACTGCAGCCTGGTGCGTCTTGTGGGCTGCAGCCAGATTTAGGCACCAAAAGTCAACATTAGCATTTCTGAGGCCGATCTAGTTTCATTAACGCAGTCTTGTAGAAGATTTCCCCAACTCCCCCCGGAGCCTGAAGCAGTATCAGACATTTACGGGCTCCTGGGGTGCGTTGCCATTTCAGAGCCTTAATGCATCACAAATTTAAATTCATTATCCTCCATAATTAAAGCAAATATATATGAGAGACTGCTTAGACTGCAGCGATACTGTCGATGAACTCCAGAGGGACTGAAGCTCAGGCCTGTAGCTCAGGTGGCTTCTAACACACACACACACACACACACACACACACACACACACACACACACACACACACACACACACACATATATA
>CM076667.1:18623781-18763549 GCA_038496675.1 Rachycentron canadum | reverse complement strand
ACACACACACACACACACACACACACACACACACACACACACACACACACACACACACACACACATATATAAATGCATCCTCAGGGTTCCCTTTAATAATTTAACCCCAAACTGTGAGCTGTCCCTGCATATATCGCAGCCTTACAAAGTGTAATTGGCACGACTTTTAATTATGCTCTCGTTTAATTTGCTCAGTCTGACGGTGGTGAAAATCATTCTTGGAGCAAATCAGAGCTTTTCCACTGACACCAGATCCTTATAATACCCCTGCTCTACTCTCTCAGGAGCAATGAGTGTGTGTCCACGCTGCTCAATGGGGAATTAATACTGACTTTATCATAATTTCTGCTATTTTTTTTTTTTTAAATCTCCTGTGAGGAGACTCTTGTCTGGGCTATTATATCAGACAGAACCCTTTTATTTTACCATCCTTTGTGTTTTAATGATAAGGGTTTATACACCTCATTTGTCTACAGTTGAGTGATAATCTGCCCTAACTTGATTTATCACAGAGGAAACACTTATACATTTCTTCATGGAGAAATATATATATATATATATATATAAATAAATAAATATATTATATATAATAATAGATTCTGCCCTTTGCCCCCTATAAAGTCAGGGGACAGCCCTAAGAATAGACAAGGAGTTTTTATATGACACAGTAGAAATTGTCAAGTCGAGCTGCATCTGAGTTGTAAGCAGAAGTGTATTTTTCCCAACTGTGGGGCACCTGGCTGACTGAGTGGGCATTTTGGCTGCGCATGAGGGGCATCTGGTGGAACCATGGGCCAAATTGGTTTGACTAGAAAGAAACTGGAGGAGCAACTGGGCAACCAGAGGGGCACTTGGGTCGAGAAGGGCAGGAGGGAGAGGCACTTGAGCCAACCTGAGGGATATTTCGGTGACAAGAGCAGCCATGAGTGACCAGAGGGGCATTTGGATGAACAACGGGGCATTTGGGGCAACCAGAGGTACTCTTTTTAGTTAGTTGCTAAGGTCACCACAGGGGCATTTGGCCTGAAAAGAGCTAACTCGGGGGGCGAGTGGCATTTGGGCCGATTTAAAAGGAAACTACACCAACCAGAGACATTGTAGCAACACGTATGATGATATAAGTGGGACAACAGGGCAACAGGAAGGACACTTGGGTAAACTAAGTCACTGAGAGGGGTAGCAACGGGTGCCATTTTGTAATTATATTAGGGAAGAGGGATAAGAAGCACAAAAATGCCCATTTAAACATATTTTTATCAACGTGTGAGGTGTGGGGCAAGTAACAGGGTCTTGCTTATTTTACCTCTATAGGTTTATAAAATGGTGGTGGTGGTGGGGGGTTGGGTTGGGGGTGGGGGTGGGGGCAGAGTACACTGAGCCCCCCTGTGCGCGCCTCTGTTGTGACTTTAAAACTGAGTGTGGCTACAAAGCCTCGTCAGGATGGACATTTTTTTGCAGCGCAGTCAGAGCCACCACAGCCAGCGGTGCAGCGGGACTGCACTGCCTGCTCCGGCTGCTCAGCACCGGACCCCGGTCCACCACAGACCCAGACCCAGGCCAGACCCAGACCCAGGCCCAGGCCGGGCCGTGCGTGGGTGTCTCTGTTGCACCCGGGCGGCTGGAGCAGGAGTTTTCTTCCTGCTCCAGAGGCAGGCGGAGGAGGCTGAACCAGTCAGGCACCAGAGGGAGGAGTGGGAGGGTCTTTGCTGTGTTTTCGCTGCTTTGAAACATAGGAAGAAAACAGTGAGCAGCCACGCCGCCCACCAAACAAGGCGAGGCGCGCATCCACAATTTCGCAACCGCTGCCCCGTTTAAATGCACGGAGGAGCGGAGGAGAGCAGACGCCGCAGACACGCCGGGGACCGCTGCTCTTACCCGACACGGGAACTACCGCAAAAACCCCGAAGGTGAGCGCCGAGCTTCTCCACCTGTCCGTAAAATGATGATTTATTGAACGGAGTCTGGCCGAGGGGCTCCGGAAACGCAACAAAGTTGTTCCCCAGAGCAGCGTTTGCTTTTGTCTGGCAGTGAGAGGTGGGAGCTGCATCCCCGTTGTTGGGCTTTGTCTGCACACTTTTGCACGGACATTGTCCTCAGACGTTCATGCAACACGAGATGCATGATTGTGGCATTAATTTAGGGCCAAGGCATTAATGTCCCCGGTTAAATGCTGCTTTGAATTAACTTGAAACGTTTTCATTTCCACCTCGTTTCTTTATCTGGACCATTTTATTCCCTTTGTTGTGTCACTATCACACATCCTTTGTTTTGTTGTTGCTGTTATCTGGGAGCTTTGATGCACTAATGTCATTGTCACCCATTGTTTCACTGATAGGTTCCTAGTGAAGTTAACTTAAACTCACTTCTGCTTCCTCACAACCAGGAATCAAAGCTTTTTGTTGTTGATGTTGTTGTTTTCTTCTCCTGCACCCTGCTGCCTCCTCCTTCCATTATCATCTTATGTCTTTAGTGAAAAAATTGAAAAGCTCGGTCCTGTTTATTAAAAAGCATCTTTACTTTCAGTCTCCTCTGGAGCGGGAAGTGCCGGAGCGGTAATGAAGTGGAAGAGTCTTGTTTCCTCTCACTACAGTGCCTGTTTTTCAGATGCAGGATTAGAATTGATCAGTGCTCCAGCTGTGCCACAGGCCTTCCACTGCTCAGCCTGATGCTGCGCTGCTTGTCTCAGTTTTGCGAAATGAGGAGGTAGAAGATGGGAGATGGGTTTTAATGAGACTCTCTCGCTTTGCTTGTTTGGCATTTTATCTGAATTTGAAGTTTTGCTTGTACCCGGTGAAGGATGCATCCCTCGTTTCCCATCCCATATTTCTTCCTCTGATAATCCCCCTGCCTTTGCCTTTTCTTTTGAAAAAGCCTGATTTGCTGCCGCTGGACTTCATCCAACATTTAGGATGTGTCAACTCTTACTTAATTCTCTGCTAACTTTAAAGTGCTGCAGGATTACTGTGTTGGAGTGAGAGTTAATGTCACTTTGATTTCTTGTTCTGTGTTGTAAGCCTTTACTGCTTTGTGAGCTGTTTCCTGCGTGTTTGTTAAATAATTTCCTGCAGGTTTTGATGACACGCAGCCGCTTAGAGTGGATGACGGTTATTTCTGTCCACCGTGTGTGTGCGCTTACACAGTTGTATAACTTACTGCCCGTGTATTCAAAGAAAATCTCTGCCTAAACAAAAGCCATTGAGAGCAAACGTCTGTAAGATATTAGCTGTCTACAGTGATGCGATAATGCACGTGTGTTCGGATTAGTGCTGCAGCACAAATGCCAACATTTTCTGGCTGCAGCCTCTCACAAGGGAGGATTTGTTGCTTTTCTCTGTCACATTGCAGGGAGGGAGGGGGGGGGGGGGGTTGAATACCTTTGGGGCTTGTCGTGTTGTTTTGGGCAAAACAAGGAATCTGAAGACGTCACCTTGGGCTTTGGGAATTTGTGATCACGGCCTGATTAACCAGCTTGAAGGCCCCGGGGCAAGAGTGAGCTGCTGGGGGCCCCTCCATGTCATCCCTCAGTGCCTCACACTTCATTCTCTGTGCACGGACGTCCTCGGATTTGCTGTGTGGCAAATTGATGTAACACAACTTACAAGAACAACACAAAGAAACGTCTTCAGACTTGATTTTTGAACCTTGAGACTTGGCAATAACATTTAAGATTTCACTTTAAATCAAGACAAGTTGGCCCATAATGTGGAGTAGCTACTTACTCAGCCTGTGACACTAGTTGTATTAGTGTCTCTTGGCTTGACTTTGGGAATTTTTTGCAAGAAGCCCAAGTAAAAACTTTGGAGTTTGAAAAATGTGAACATTCAGGGTCTAATGAACAGTCATTCCTCTCAAATGGAACAAAACAAGACATTTGATTATGTTTGGCAGAGATGGTGTCAGATTCATTGGAAAAAATCTAGTGAAAAACATAAATGCAGGATAATTTCTTTCTTTACTGATGCTAGTCGCTAAAAGGGCAGATTTCATGGCGTCAGCTGCCTTGTGTAGAATCGGTCGTCCGCTAATCAGAAGGTCGGTGGTTCAATCCCCGGCTCTCAAGTGAACCCCAAATTGCCTCTGATCAGTGTGTGAGTGTGTGTATGTTTGGTAGAAGTTTCAAATGCTTCATGCACTTCAACCATTTTCTTTCAAGAGTTTAGCTTTATAGAAATATAGTATTAGATGGCTGGACTGTCACTTTAAGGCAAGTTGACGCTGAGCCTGTAGCTGCTGTGGCCCCGGGGCAGGGGCCCTCTTTGCCCGGTTGGTATTATTGTATTTCAGACATTAATTGAAATTGAACAATAATGGACAGTGGAAACCGTCATCGCAGGCCGAGTTCAGACGAGGTGTCCGTGTTGTCAAGCAACATTAACTGAACCGCGATCAGCCGTCGGTGACTCACGAGAAGACGACGTCGTAACAAATACAAACAGCTCTGCATGTTACAGTAAAAACAGGATGTCAGACTGAGTGCAGGAGGACAAATAGTTCACTCTGCTCAGTTCACCCAGTCGAGTCACTCAGGCACAATGTTATACTTCCATTACTCAGAGATAAATCAAGTATTTTCCCTCAGCACACATCTGCAGTTTACATTCTCTGGATTAAACTATTGGAGGAAGGTTTGCACTGCTGCATTTCTCTCTTTGCTTTGTTAACACTCGCTGATTATAAGCCCTTCCCTCCAAACAACAGTCACATGAATTCATAAGTTGCTTATTTATTGGACGGCGTTGCGGCGACCTGTCAACCTGCCAGGTTAGGGGGTTTTGGCAGTGAGGGACCAGGCAGTCAAAACAAATCTGACTGCACCGAGCACTTTAAGTGAAACGGGATGGATTTGACTGGGCCATTGTGTTTGTATGGTCTCAGATTAAAAGCAGGATTTTAAACAGAAACCTTTGTCTGTTATTGCTCCTGATTTTTTTTTTTTTTTTTTTTTTTTTGGACCTTTTTGGTGTCCAAATGGCATAATTCCTACCTGCACAAATAAATGACAAACCAAAAAAAACATGTACATGTTCCACTAAGCCTCTCATAGACTTTGGGCTCCCAGTGATTTCCAAGCTGCTCAGACATTTCACTGAAACATTGCCGTCTTTGTTTTAAGCAAAAGGTAGAACAACATGAGAAAGAGCAAAGGTCCAGAGCTGCGGCGCAATCAGTCTTCACAATCATTCAAATGCATGTTGGAACAAGATAACATACTCCACTTATGTAAAAGCTCCTATATTTGTGGCCGGGGCGGACACAGTATAATGTAGTCCTCTAAAACAGCTCTGCAGCAAACCTTTTCTGAAGCTTATCTCTTGTTCCGAGTGAATTTTGAAGGATTTTGCTGGTTGTGAAGATACGACTGTTACAGACGGGTGATTATCTTGTGATTTACCCAAATGCAGGGTGGGATGCACCTCAGCAGGAATGAGATAGGAGGCTTCTTCATGGTTCCTGGGCCCCTGAACCCTGTTAAGCTCGCACGCTTCCAAAACTCATGTCGTCTTTAGAGCGTTATTGCTCCACAGTGCTATATATAGATTTTTTTTTTTCTCCTTGATCTAGAATATATCAGTACTCCAACCTGTCCATGGTGACACTGACTTCAGTGGATAAACTCATGAACGAAATTAGGTCAGATTTAGTTCAGTCTGAGCCTTTGACTGGAGCTTTGCTGCTTTACTTCTGTGTGTTTATCCATCCATTCTCATCCTCCATCTTTGATAGTGACGTCTAGAGTCACGTCTCTACATGGGACACTCCTATTGGCTCCAGTGGGTGATGTCACAGCCAATCAGAGTGTCTCCTTCAGAGGCCTAGCTGTCAGCTGCTTGTAGCCAAAGTCAATGGGATCAATCCTGTATTTTTCTGATCTCAGAGTGAGGAGAAGTTGCTCTGAGTTTATTGTAGTGACAGAATAAAGACAGAGAGACATGGACAATAAGATATTTAGAGCATTAGAGGCTTTGGAGCTGATTTTTCATCATTACTGCTCCAAAGAATGAGCAGAACTCAGATCAGATAAAGAGAGAAACTTCAAATCAGCTCTAGAACAACACAAACACATGTGTGGAACTTTCTGTGTTGAAGTTTTCTTTGGTTATTCTGGTTTACAGTGTTTTTATCTGTAAAATAAGAAGAAATTCACTGTGTTTTTTAGTTTTTTGTCACTTGATTGGGTGACAGTTCTAATTAGCTGAGGTTGAGCTTGGTGAAATTTTTAAAAATGACAGCTTTATAAGAACAAACAGAAAAGCCTTGTTGTGGCTGTAAAAGGCTTCAATGCAGTGAACTGATATTTCAGAGAACAGGGGTCTTCCAGCTTTGTGGCAGCAGTTTGTGAAGGTCCTCTCTTGTTTGACGTCAGTGCCCTGATGTCCGTGGCTTTTCCCAGTTTGGTGTGGAGTAACTTGACTTCCTGCACAGACGCCTGATCTCAACCCCATCAGGCACCTTTTGGAGTGAAGTTGAACACCAACTGTGACCCAGGACTTTTCAGCCACGCCCGCGTTGGACCTCACTAATGCTCTTGTGGCTGAATGGGAGCAAAAACCAGAGTGAAACCGGAGGAGCGGAGGCTGTGAAAGCTGCAGCTTAATGCCCATTGTCTTGGTATTAGATGTGCAGGAGTCACAGGGGGGTGTTTCATCCAGATACTTTTGTCCATATTGTGTCAGATAATAACTGATGGTGGATGGTTCGAAGACATAGTTTTACCAAATTTGCTGTCTCAGGTTGCGTCCAAATGTCTTTATATTTTGTCCAAATCAACTGGTCATTAAATTCCTATTAGGATCTATTGGAGTGACTTTTCAAATGGGAGCTTAACAGAAGCAGAATTGAAGCGATTTCAAATTAAAAGCACATCATTTTGAAGGAACAGCGTAATATTTGTCCCTGATGACTGACTGAATTCAGCCGTTGCAGCCAGGGCGATTAAATCTCGTGGGGAACATGTCACCTTACATCACCTACACTTACTAATATTTGCTTGGCTTCGTCTAACAGCTGCCTGATGCCTTGTGTAAGCACTTAAAAGGGAACAAAGGTAAACATCCTTTTGAGTTCGCTGAGGCACGGAGCTTTAGACTCGATCATACTGAGGCTGTACACAGCTCTTTCCATTCAGACTATGTGGCAATCAGCAGGTACATTAGCACCGTTTCAGTGATGATTTCACCCACTTTCATTATAACACAGCTGCTTATGATGCAAGATTTAAATAGCTGGCACCAAATGTCAGGCTACCATATGGATGTTGTTGGGATAACGACACAGGCTTTTAAACACAAAGCCTCATAAATAAATCTAAAACTAGCATGAATGAACAAATGAAATTATTTAAGACTGGAATTAATTTAGGATGAAAACAAAAACAGTATATAAATTCAACAGGGGTGGCTTATCAGGCTGCTGTAGGCCCGTTTCTCTTGAGACTTAAAATAAATTAATCTTAACTGTGAATGAATAAATAAACATTAAACACAGGAAAAACAGGATTTGGTGGCATCTAGTGGTGAGGTTGTAGATCACAACCATGTACAGTAGAAACATGGAAGAACCTTAAACCTTCATTCTATCTAATGACCATCAGGGGGCGACTCCACTAGTTGAAAATAGGGGTCAGATTGTATTGAAGTCTATTGGAAAATGGCCCTACATCTCATTTGATTTATTAGATCAGTAAACTAACGAGTTTATGATTTCAGGTGGGATCCACCTCTCCACTTTCTCCTCCAAACCTGGTTTCTTCTGGTTTAAAAAAAAAAAAAAAAAAAAACAAGATGGCTGACAGACAAATTACAAACTGGAGGCTTGAAAACAGCAGCTCAGAAACCGATGGGTGACATTACAGCAGGTTAACACTTGAGGAGGACCAGTTCTCTGCGTAGATAAGATAACAAACACATATTTTCTTACATGCTGGTTCTTTTTAAGATAAAGCAAATATTTGTCTCTATTCTGTAAAGATTTGACACGGCACAGAACCAAAAATAAGCTGAATTTAACAAAAACAAAACCTAGATTTGAAATTTTTAACCTTTTTTAGTTGGTTAAATATGTTGAAATTGTCAAATAAGTGAATCTGATTAGATTAAATGAGCTCAGATTAGTTAGTATCCTGTCCAAAGATAACCCTATGTCTACTAGTCAGGCTTTTAAATCCTTAAAACCCTCTGGATAAGTGTAGAAAACACTAATGCTATCAAGCTAATGAGGCCTGATTAGTTCCTGAACTTCTTAACATTTTTTCCAAACAAGCTGTCAACAGTTATAAGTTATGGAGACCGAGGAAGACTTGATCCTGTTTAATTTCGTGGAGCGTGGTTTGCCCTCAGAATTGTGATTGAAAGTTGCGACGCCCGTGTTGGTGCTTGCAGCCTTTGGTCTAGTCAGTGCATCAGTTAAAATAAATATGACAAGCTGTTCATTAACTAGATCAACGGTTTCATGTTAGTCTCAAATTGCGTATGTCGGCTGATGGAGGATTCACCGCCTGCAGGATTAAGACGACGTTCTCCATCAACAGATATTTTCTTGCCCCAGGCTCGTTGTTTCCTTAACCTCCTCGCTGAGGTTCACTCCGGCTCGCCGTGAGCGCCATACATCATTTCCCACTTTATTCTCTTCCCCCCCATTTTTTTCCCCCCAAAACTGCTCCTTGGCTTCATTAATTTCAACCTCTCCCAAGACGGTGGCAGGTCCGCTTCCACCTTTCCCTCTGCTTCATTTGCATCTTGGCTCCACGCGGCTGCCCAAGTGTTTTCTGGGAGTCAGGTGGCTAATTGGTTCCCATCTGTTGGGAGAAAGCGGCCTTTACGGCATCTTGGGTAATTTGTGTCAGGAGTTTTCCCATATTGAATTAGTTTTCTTCCCCGTCCAGAGTCCAGACTCTTATCTTTTTGTTTCTGTCTGCTCTGGCATCTCAGAATTATTCATAAAATGTTCGGGATGCCACTCTCTGATAAGGCATGATTTATTAACAGTTTAAATTATAAAAATATCTTTATTAGAGGTGAATAAATCAGTCACTAGTGCTTTATAAATCAAATATAATCCAATAATAAGAACAAGAGAGATTCAGACACTTCTTCAGTGGGATGCATTAATACTTATCTGCTGGAAAACAGCTGGATGCCAACCCAGCAGTTGTTCTTATTAATGGTCTAGACCATTAGTAAATGATTTATTAGCCATTAATGGATCCATTAATTACAGCTTATGAATGGTGCCCGATCAGAAAGTGGATAATGTTTTTGTCGTCAGTAGCTTTTGGGTTGTTTCTCAACGGAGGAAAAACGGCTCTGCTCATTATTGCATCATTTTGCACCCACTTCCACATCATCCTCTGCATCTCCACGTCCTGATCACCTCTTCGATCGCTGTTTTTAATTTCACAAACTCTATCTGCAGCGCGAGCCTCTTTCTGTGAGATAAGGTTCGGAGGAGGAAGTGGCCAGGCCTAGCAAGTCAAAACAGGAAGTGACAGGAAACCACAAAGACAAGAGTTTGTTTGCTTCTGCACTAATTGTCCTGTAATGTTGAGCAGCTCATGAGACTGTCGGCTCTTTTACTGGCCCTTTCTAATCCATTCACCTCTAACTAAAGTGAAAACCCATTTCCAACATGTTCTCAAGACATAAAATATACAACATGAAACTGTGGCTGTGGACAGTGTGCACAAAAACCAGTTCATCAGGACAAAACCTGTACTTTTTGGGCCACTGACAAAAGCCATTGTAAACGTTTCTCCCAATCTTCCTTCAACTCTGTGCAGCAAACAGCCAGCAATGATTTTTAAATGCTCTAAGTGCACCTTGGCTCTCTGGATGGTTTGCTGAGGTCTGTTTAAGATCACTTGATCACTGTGTATGATCCTTGGAGATCCCATAGACAGAAATGAACCGGCTGAGAGCCCTCACAACAGATCTTGCAGTGATTGTATGGAGTGGATAAGTGGCTGGATATTCAGTGAACCTACAACAATAACCTGCTTTGGGACAGGGAAGAGGTACCACACAGTCAATAAAAAAGTTAAATGTGTAATTATGTTCCATCACCTATACTGTACTACCCTGACAGGTCTTGAAGCAGTGACAAGATAAATGTAATTCTATTGAAATTGATCACAAACTGTATGTTTGTCTGCTGTGCAAATGCTAAATGCCAGATAAACACAACCTCTTCGGTCTCAGTTGACACAACACAAGTCTCAACAGGTTTGATCAGTGATTAATAGTTTATACAGTTTGTCAGCCATCCGCTGGTCCCAGTCTGACAAATACAAGGTACGCGACCATGATGTCACCCACTGGTTTGTGAGCTGCTGTTTTCAAGCCTCCAGTTTGTAATTTGGTCTTCAGCCATCTTGTTTTTTTTTTTTTTTTCTTTTTTCTGGGAGATCTGACCTGCTCTGTCCTCTATCCTGATTGAGTGGTACAGTCTGTCAATCACACTGTAGCCACGCCCCCTAATCCATCCCCTACTTTATGGTCCATTTTCCTCTAAATGGACCATGATTTAAAAAATTAACATCACGTTGTGGAGTCGCCCCCTGATTAACTAGAATGAAGGTTTTAGGCTGTTGAGCACTTTTATACACAGTCTATAGTCAAATATGAGGATTTGCTCATAATTATCCCTGTAAAGAGAGAATTTTCTTACAATAAACAACGATAGAAAAAATAGGGCTGCACAATATATATATGTGTGTATATATATATATATATATATATATATTTATTTGTGGTTTGTGGCACTACAATCATTATTATGTATTATAATAACGGTGTGACACGTTTTACCTTTTACCAAAAGCAAAAAAAAAAATCATCCCCTTTGATTTGGATTTCGCACTCGGCCATATTACGATTTTGTTTGTATTCCGATTAATTGTGCAGCCCTTGAGAGAAATATTGGACGATCAGTGTAATTTTCAGAAAAACAAATACTCTACATCATCTACATTAGTGTCCTGTGACCATCCAGTATTATATCGGTGTGTTTTCCACCTCTTGATGGTGTCAAACACCCATGCTGCCTCTGATTGTTCACATCACATGACGGGCCCTTCTCCACGGCCTTCGTCTCCTCATCTGTGCATTTTTAATCATAATGTTTGTCACATGATCCCTGCTGAGAGAGCTGTGGCTGATGAATCAATTTCAAGCTCTTTTTGAGAGCTGCCTGACAACTGATGGGTTGCCAGCGTTGACCTTCTGTAATGAGGTGAGGTCTCGGTATCTGCCAGCGACGGTGGTGGATTCAGCGGCAGGAGAGGAGGGCGGATGTGCAGACTCCAGTACAGAGCTGCATTGCTATTGCTTGGGTAAATTTAATTTGCCATAAAAAAAAAAAAAAGAAAAAGAGAAACGGGAGAGAAGAGGAAGAGATGAGAAGCGGATGAGGTTTAAAGTGGCAATAGAGGGAAGATGACAGAAGTAACTCGCAAGGTAGGGCCTCCAAGGTTATCCCACAAATTGAGACGCTCTCAGAGAATTGTACACATCAGTGGACGTCTTATTAATGCAGTTATTATCGTGTTTTTACTTCCCTGATATCAAGGGTTTGATTGTCTGCAGCAGGCTGGTGAGCTGATACCGCTGTGTTTCTCTTTCCTGCCGCCTGACACTCGATTTGTTTAGCTTCTCTATCGAAAATGACTTGCATGCACACATGCAGGCATATTGATACACCCGCTGTCTCGTCTATCTATCCTTAATGACAGGATTAAATGTTTTGTTTTGTTTTTGTGCGTGGGGGTGGGCAAGGACCTGTGGCATCTGGCTCTGCTTGTTTCTTCTCCTGCCTGGGATTCCTGAAAAGGATCCAATTTGAATCAATCATCGTCTCCCCAGTGTTCCCATTGTTTCGTGGGTGTCTCCTCTGATGATAGATGCTGTTGTTTCCGTTTGCAGGATGGATTGTAAACGCTGACGAATGGTGAAGGCTAATGCATCCTCTGTTGTCAGGATGCATTTACCTTGCCTTCACAATCCATTAAGTCCACTAGAAGAAGAAAAGTTGGATCTGCAGGGAGGATTTCACTCTGTACATGACAGAGGACACAATATAGGCTGGATGATATCTGTGGATACACATAGAACAAGCACCTTCATGTTTGACAGCCCTGAAGACATTTCATTTATAGTAATATAGGACAAGAAAAAAGCTCCATACGGTCTAAAGGTAGATGTTAAAGGTCCATACGGTCTAAAGGTAGATGTTAAAGGTCCATACGGTCTAAAGGTAGATGTTAAAGGTCCATACGGTCTAAAGGTAGATGTTAAAGGTCCATATGGTCTAAAGGTAGACGTTAAAGGTCCATACGGTCTAAAGGTAGATGTTAAAGGTCCATACTGTCTAAAGGTAGATGTTAAAGGTCCATACAGTCTAAAGGTAGACGTTAAAGGTCCATACAGTCTAAAGGTAGACGTTAAAGGTCCATACAGTCTAAAGGTAGACGTTAAAGGTCCATACAGTCTAAAGGTAGATGTTAAAGGTCCATACAGTCTAAAGGTAGATGTTAAAGGTCCATACAGTCTAAAGGTAAAACCATACTGAGACGGTTTTTGGTTCTTAAAACCATGAATATCTCTTATGGATATGTGTGAATTTCAGCTTTGTTGTCCCACATCAAACACTGCCGTTGTGCACTCACCAGAAAACTTGAAACTTTTACTTTCCTGTGTGTTAAGCTTGTGAAATATGTCGCGTGTAAGCAGTGTCCATAGTTTTACACAATCTTTCACTGTTTTGAATGCAGCATCGGTGTCAATCCACTTATCCATCCACATCTCCATTAGAGCCCAAGGATCCCTCCTCTATGTGTGTGTGTGTGTGTGTGTGTGTTGTTGTGCACATCTGCAGACGAGCGTTCACGAAGCGTGTTCAGCCTTCAGGACGAAGGTCTCTGCTCCTCTGAGTCACCTGCAGTCTGGCGTCAGACATGTGTCACTGGGTGATTCGTCCCCCGAGGAGCGACTGCAAGGTGCCATCACACCTCAGTACTCCATCCGCCTCAGCGGCGTGCAGTGTATTCCCATTCTGACCTTCATTTTTAAACCGCAAAGAAATTGAAAGCACCCGAAATGAAGCTTGGAGAATACTTTTGAAGGTGAAACAGCTCATTAAAGTGTGTTTTTTAAAAAGAAAACTTTGCAATCAGTGAGACAATAATTGCTCACTAGATGAGTTTCTTCAGTTTCCTGAGCAGAAGGAAGTTGCTGACAGAATAACTGCATAAAAAATAGCTCCTTTCTTGAGAACACTGCAAAATTTTGAACATATTTCAGGTAGAAAACCCTTTAAGTGTGAACAATGTTAATTATTTTCCTTTATTTACAGGGATAAAGCCTTTCATGGATCCCTTTGTTGTTTATTGGAAATCTATCAAACATCAGTAACAGTCTGATCTGTCAGATTTCAGATTAGGACAGTCACCAATTTTTGCTTTGTGCTGTATTTTCCTCTAAATGGGACCAGAATTTAAAAAAAAATGAACATCATGTTGTACTGAGACTCGTCTACTGAGTTAACAAATGAAGTGAGAAGTTTTTCCATAGACTTCAATAAAATCTGACACCCAGCAGATACATGAAGATATAGTAAAGTAAAAGCAGTGGGGGGGGGGGGGGTGTGTTACTTTTTCTATATTTTTTGTGTCAGTTCATGTCTCAGGTGCAGTGGATTTTGCTCATGCAGGTACATGCCTACAAATTATTTACAGTGGTATTCATAAAACATACAGGCAGCCAGTGTTGTGCAAGAAAACCAACAGTGCAAGACAAATCGTAGACGCCACACATGGTCAGAATGCTGATCAGGAAGCCGCAGACCTGTAGCACGAAGCTTTCATAAATGTTTTTTGTTCATAAACCTCACGTGTAATTGGGTTTTATGAGCGAGCGAAGACCAGAGGAGACTCCTTAACTTTTGCGGTGATAATTGTTATTTCATTTGACAGGGGCGTGGTGCGCGATTCGTCAAATGGTCCAGATATGACTGACGAGCTGCATCGCTTACGGTCGATTTACGGGGAAAGAGGGAGATCACGCATCGTAAACACCGGGATTAACACGGCGGCCCGGCGTTGACTGGAGGGAGCGTTAACGTGTCACTTTCCATCAGATGCCAATGGGAGGCTGGACCGGTGGGTGGGCGGGGGTACTCGTCAGTGGCAGACAGGGAGGGTGATGGATGTGTGGTATTTTAGATGGATGAGCCTGTGGGAACATCATTGAGCTGTGAAGGTCCTCAGTACGTAACCGCCCTCCTCCTCCATCCCTGGCGCTGTGCGTGATGTATCGACAGAGCTGCACTGGACCCCTGGGAGTCATTTACAATGCAACACAGGTGATGCAACTCTGCACCTGACCTCCTGACCTTTTTAATAAAACAGATGATGAACTGCAGCCAGTGGCCTCATCATGCTCTGAATTTACACGCCGCCTGCCTCGGGTGGATCCGATGTCCGTCAGGTGACCGGTTTTGCATATAGATTAAAGCTTGATGAATTATGACTATCCATTCTTTTTTCCCTCTGATTAGCGCCGTCTGCCCGCTCGCCGCGGTTAGCATCAGCTAGACGCCTGACCCACTTTTCTTTTATGCCAACATCTGGGGCTGTCTCTGCCTCTGCGGCTCGCACACCCCTTCATTATTCATTACAGGGACATGACACAATCTCTGACAAACCTACTTCTTGAGCATCATGAGTTCAGGAACATGTGCACCATATGGCGATTTAATGATTTCGCCGAAGCTATTCAACATGAATTTATCAATCTTTTACACCTTTTTTCTAGGATCTGGATCTGTTTCCTCTGTCCTGTCGACATGTAGTAGCCACAGGCGTCTAATTTGACTTTCAGATTTGATTTGGAGCCTTGAATTTGAAGCTATTTCACCTCATAAAAAGTGCCATGCAGTGGTGGCTTGGTTGAGTTGGTGTATATATATATGAATATATACATATATTTTTTTTCTCCTTTTGGTTCAGCTTCTGGCAGGAAGGGGCCCAGGAGTAGAGCTGTTAATATGGTTGTTATCCCGGGAGGGGAAGGCCTTTGTTAAAATGCATTTTTTTCAGGGTGACCTCCCCCTTTCGAACCTGGCGGAGCTTGTTTGAGGGACATTGTGTAGAAAAAGCTTCATGCTGTGTTGTGTCTGTAGGGTAGAGGAGTCACAACACACGCCTGCTGTGATTGAGATTGTGTTCTTTTTATTTCTTTCTCATTTTTTGTTTTTCTCCCAGGAAGACAAGGACACAACCCCTAAAGGGATGTGGCCTGATGGAACCTTGGCAATGAGGAGGGAGAGATAAAGGAGAGGAAGAAAGATGATGAGTGATCAAGGAAAGTAGAGAAGGGAAGGCAGATAAAAGAAAAGGCATGAGGCAGATGAGCAGCGGGGGAGTTAAACTAGAGGCACGACACTGAATCTGTCCAACACGTTGGTCCTCAGTTAAATATCTCAACAGCGACATATGGATTGAAGACTGCACCTTTAAATATTATGGAGCAACAATAACATTTTCCACTGGACTTTGTGATATGATACATTTGATGTGGTTGACTTTTTAAATCTCGCTTAACCTCTTCCTATTTCCCATCTCTGCCAAAGCCTGATCAGCTGAAGTGGATATTTTAAGGTCATCAGGTGTTGGTGCCCTCCAGAGCCAGAAGATACCGTGCTAGAGTTAGCTAGAGTTAGCTAGAGTTAGCTAAAGTTAGCTAGAGTTAGTTAGAGTTAGCTAAAGTTAGCTAGAGTTAGCTAAAGTTAGCTAAAGTTAGCTGCAAGTGTCAACCCACTGTGATGTCAGCCTGTTCATATGCTAAATGATGCATCGCTACATTTGCGTTGTTATGTTCACGTTGTACTTTACTAAGTTGACACAACACGACATCGAGGGTAAAAAACCCGAGCGATCGGGTTGGAAACAAACCTCCAGTTTAGCCAAACTCATGTTCAAGAGAAAGTGAAGTAGAAAATATGACCTTCAACAGAATCTGACACCAAAAAAAGTTAAGAATTTTTTAAATTTAATCTGAATATTTGTGTGTTTTACAGTCAAACTTTCCTAAAATAGGCTAAAAATGAACCAATGATGATGATATTCACATCATGTTTGCGCTTAAATCAGTTTGAAGAACTGTTGAGTTTTGCTGGTGTTGCTGTTGTTTACATGCCCTTCAGATCAGCTAGTTTCTTTAGCTTAGCAGTTAGCGGTGGCGTCTCTCTCCTGCTCATTGTATCTGACTGTTTAGTTATTTCTCAGGCTCCGTTCGCGACAATGGTTCATGTAGTAAATGCAGTTTATTTGCTGTGTGAATTGGAAGTTCTGGTCTTGTTTGTTAGTTTTGATTGACACAAAAACACTTTAACCGAATGTTTTCGATGTATTTTTACTCCCCGTGTTTGATTACAACAGGTGGTTGTTTGCGCCGCATGATTTGAGACATTTCCTCTCCATCCTTTATCCTTTATCCACCACTTCACATTCTGAATCATATCTTTCTGTGCCCGTCTGTCGCTCCATCCATTCACGCCATAATAAAGATGTACCGTCTTTAGATTTACCACCGCTCGCTCTGCTCAGCGCTGCCAGCGAGCCTGTCCTCGTAGCCAAATTTATAAGCTTGGCAGATATTCCACAGATCATTGTTGGACATAAAACAAGTCATGGGTGGCGGGGACGGAGGGATGAATATTTTTCATCTTTCATTTTCATTCAGAGAGGACACAGTCCCCGAGACGGGCTGTCGAAATTAGATGTCACATGTGTGATTGCTTTTGATGCTGATAGACTGGTCTGTCACATACGTCACGGGGGGAAATGCTGTTTTTAATGCAATCCACGTTTGGGAAAATGGTTTTTCTATATTATGCAGAAATGGTCGGTGAGAGTTTCACACATGCTCCTCAGATGATAACTTACCAGAGCAGTAAAAAAAAAAAAAAAAAAAAGTCCTCTATCGTCCTGGCCACCAGGGAGTCTGCAGCAGCATCCAGCATTTACTTCATCCAGCACCAGAAATCCTCCACTGGGCCTCTAATGTGTCTTTACTGCCACGGGGAAGTGCTGTTACCCCCACTGCCCCTCCATTTTCTTTCTTTTTTTTTTTTTTTTTTGCGTTACCTGCTTTTTAAGTCTGAATCAGCACACGAGCAGAATGACAAACGGGGCCAGGCTGCTCTCGCCCTCTGCTACAGCAGGCGTCTCGGTGTCTGCGTGCCTCGCCCTGCACCTTGCCAGCGGGGAGGTTGATGGTCACATGTGGCGCAGCGGGGACTGACCTCTTTTGACACACACAGTAAACACTCGAACACACAATGACACACAATCTGATGGAGCTTAGGTGAGGGTTATCTTAGGCTATCTGAACCTGAAATTATATCAGATTCATTGATTATCGCTTTCTTTGGATATTTGTTTTATACATTAGCTCTAGATAAACATACATTTACTGAAATGTCATGAATTTGTGTTTGTCCAAAAGGTTATTTGACTTGTACTGAATTAGTTGGTTTAGAAATCCAGATTTTTCTATGGCGGCTTTTTGTTGTCATGGAGATTTATCACTTCCACAAAGGACCAACTGTGATGTCATGAACGTTAAGCCATCTCCATGGCAACTGAACAAGCAGCATCTGCTGATGAAGACCTTGAGGCACAGTTGAAAGCCCCTGATGGACTTCAAGTGTTGAACTACTTCTTCAAATCGTTAGAAAACAGTTTATTTTTATGGATTAGCATACATTTTATTTGCTTGATACAAATTATCTTGTTAAAAATTATGGATTTATGAAAATATATCCTTTGAGATTGTTGTGAAGATTTCATTTTCTTCAGAGTTTTAAATTTTATTTAAAGTCTGGCTTAGTAAGAATCAGCATGTTGAACACAGTGTGTGTTGAGGTTAGCAACAAAGAAGGACGTATTAAGGCTAATGGAGACATTAGAAATCGTTATTTTTCCACACCACTCACCACAACGCGACTGAAGCAGTGGCCCTGTTGGTTGGTCGGATGTTTGGGAGTTAGGTGGTTCACAACTTTTATTTTAGTGTCTGAATAATGACATCTGTATTGAACTTTTGCTGAGTGTCACTGTCCAGTCATCTCCATCTTTAAGTGACTTATCTAAGGACGTTTTTGGATTGACTCTGAATTCAGCTGTTGTGAGAGAGCCCCACATTTTTTGACTTTGTGCGTCCGTGCTTGTGCTTGCGCCGCCTGTGGAACGATTTGCTTTATTTAAAATGAGACGGAAACAAAAGGACTCTGCTGCAGCGGCGTTCGGTGAGCTGTGATAAATCCACTGTTATTAACAGGCAAAGTGGAACATTGTATTTGGAGCGCACTTCAAATCCAAATCAAACCCAGTCGTGGCCCCTCGCCGGCTTTCAAACACAACAAATAGTCCCTGCAAAGCTTTGAGACAGAGGACGATTTTTAATTCCTGTAACAGGCTGCGTTATTGTCGCTTTGCTGGTGTAGTGAATCATCAAAGGAGGCATGTCAGACACCATCAGGTGTACCTCCCCTCACTGCTCCAGACCCACGTTTGTCTTTGTCTTAATGGGACGCCCGATTGTTTCCCTCCTTGTAAGCATGTTTCCACACAATTTGAATTAATTGGATCGTAAATTGATCCTGCTTTGGAGCCCAAACCCTGGAAGCCAGAGTTTTGGCTGCATGCAGGAGTTTAATCTAAATACTAAATGTTATTAAAAGCCTCCCCAGCTTCATCTGTGTAGGACAGTGTGAACCTGATAATGAGGAAAAAAAAAAAAGATGCCCCAAGAGCCTATTGCATTCATTGTGCACCATCATGGTATAATTCAGTAATTAATTGCCTTAGTGCCTGGATGGCGCTGTAATTGAATTTAATTTGTAACTGAAGATAAACAGTATGACTTGACTTCACAGGTGCTGCTGTGCTTGTCTTTCTATCTAAACAGGAAGGCAGGAGAACGTGGAGGCTGAAGTGTTTTTATAATGAATTGATAAGAGCTACAGGGTGATGCAGTGGCACATGTTGTGGAAAAAGCTTTATATATATATATATTCAATCACTGCCTGAATGTTTTAGCACAGGGAGAAACCTGTGAAAACTCTGGCACTATAATGATGATTTTTATCACTTTTTCAAATAATCTGTTCATCATTTAGTCTTTAATATGTCAGGGAATAGTGACTAACAGCCCAGTGTGATGCCAATAAAGATCTTGTTTTGTCCTGCCAACCGCCCCAAACCTAAAGATATTAAATAAACAACAATATAAAACAGAGAGGGGGCGGAAAATTCTGCCATTTGAGAAGCTGGAGCTGCTAAATGTCAGCCATTTTTCTTTCCTTGATAGATTCAGTCTTTTTCGTCCAAGTTGTTGTCAGTTGTTGTCTCGTAACCCTTTTTGCAATGAGCTGTCCAATAAACCCTTTAGATCAAGGGTCATGCGTCCAAATTTGTGGTTCCAGCATCTAAAGAACCGTAAAGATGAGCGACACCACAGTGATGAAGGAATCTGAAAGGACAGCGGTGTCAAATACGATAAAATAACTTTAATAAAAAAATAACAGTAAGAAAAAATGTCTTAAAAAAACAAAAACAAACAAAAACCTGCTGATTTTTTTCATTCTTGATTAACCTGCTGATTTTTATGACTAATCATATGAAAACTTTTGATTGAAAAGATTTTAATTTATTTGTCACAAATTAAGAAAAACTATATATTTTTTTTACACATTTTAGAAGCTGAAACTCATGAATCTTGAGCATTTTTGGTTGAAAAGAACTTCCTTGATTCATCAACTAATAGTTTCAGCCTTTGCAGAAATGTATAAATTCATTATTTCCCATGTTTTGATTCTCACAACCTCCTTTTTCAACCCTCAAGTTGGAAATCGAACCCATTGTTTCAGCACTGAACTCTTCCATCTAAAACACGGGACACAACTTTAATGGAAACCTATTTTGGTCTGAGTTTGTTCCTGCAGAATTTTAAACCTCCTCAGCTTTTGTGCTTCTCTATTCTGAGTACAGCACCTCTGCCTCTCATCTCGCCTGCTCTGCTTACACAGCCCAGGCTCCGAGGAGCCGCAGACGCTCCTCACAATGTAGATGACAGGATAAAGAGAGAACGAGACAGAGTGGTGGCGAATGAATGACGAAGGGGGAACGGGGAGCAAAAAGAATGGAGGGAGCGATGGAACGAGAAGGGAAAAGGCCAGAGAGGGAGGATGAGCCATGTCTCCCTTGTCTTGACATTTCTCTCTGTCTCTCCTGGGAGTGAATATCCCGATATAAATGTTCCAAACTGATGATGGAGTGGAACAGGAGGAGGAGGAGGAGGAGGAGGAGGAGGACGGAGAGTGAGGCTTGTTTGATGTGCATTAGTTATTACGCGCAGCAGAGTCGGCCTATAATTTGGTTTCAGGTTGATGTAATTAAAGGGTTCGGGCCTCAGCAGTTTTCTCTGGGCTAATTTGTTTAGGATACGCCGATTCCCCCGCCGGCTGCCGGTGACGACAGCGCTACACTGACGCTGCCGCGGCCTCTGTTGCTGGTGGTCATGGCAACAGGAGGGCCCACAGGTGTCCGTATTGATATCTTTGTCGAGGTAGCTGCTCCCTCACTGGGCTGGATTTACATTCGGAGCTTTGCAGCAGGTGCTGCTTATCCTCGCCGCGGAGGAGCAGTTCACCTGGACTGGCTGCCGAATCCTCCAGGAATCGAGGAGTTTTCTTTCCAACGAGACATTTATATCCCACCTACACCTGCTATATATCATTTAAAGCCGTAATTACCTTCAGCCGAGTGGGAAAACCTGCTCACATCAGCCGCAGACTTGTAATTCTTAGAAATTCCTAATATTTCAGACTAACACAGATATTATCACCCATGTACAGACATGTCAGCAAACTGTTGGCAGAGCAGTGGCTGCAAATGCACCACCACAGGTACATACATCAAAATGAAATGTACGCCACCCTCTACATACATCTGATTTGGCTAATTTCACACGGACACAACATCCATCTATCCACGCATCCATCCATTCATCTGTACTGCTTCATGCAGGGTCGCACCCTGGGCGGTGGATTTACCATCACCAATTAACCTAACATGCATGGAGGAAACCGGAGTACCTCAGGGAGAAGATGCCAACCACTAACCACTAGCATGCTTTAGCTTTGTGCTGAAATTAGTTGAGTTATTAATCAAACTACCTGCGAGGATACATTGAGTGAGTGTAGCTAGTAGTAGTTAGCATCGAGACCATGACACACTTTGCATGTTAATACCAGATATGAATTGGACACTAATGCTAGAAAACATCACAGGGCACACATGACTAATTTTCTTTTCAAAGCTGCCGTAGAGTTTTCTGTGAAAATGCAGCCATAATCAACCCGAATCACAGAGTGAGGCTGTGGCACAGTGTCTCATTCATTCCCTCTGACTTGGACAATATGGATTCCCTCCAAATTGAACTCTGGCATGTGCTATAATCACACCCTCGATCACAGGGAAGGTCGAAGCTGGAGAGCTGTGAGCGTCTGCAGCGGCGAGCGCGTTGCCTCTGCAGGTTCCTTTGGGTTCGAGCTTCACAGTTTGGGTGGGACAACAAACGTGAGTGGGCTGTGTTCACTTTTGCTTGATGTCACCTTGAAGGATTCCTGGGCACTGATCTCTCGTTCCCTCTCACTGTGAGTATGTAGCCGCCAGCTTGTGAAGTTCAGGTTTAAAGGAAATGACAGGCTGATTAAACCGTCTGAAATTTTACAAATTCCTTCTTTTTGAAATGGAAATACATTTTGAAACATGAACTTCTTATTATAATTGTGCAATTTCTCGATTCTTATCAGAGAAATTTGGTTATTCTCAGGAAACCACCACATTTCAAAGCTGCCCCTTTGAAATTGCTGCTCTTATAATTTAACCACTTTGCAGCATTAAGTCTGACAGTTCTGCCGCGCCGTGAAGCAGCTTTTTGGGATTGCTTTTCTGTGTGAGATGTTTGATAAAAAACAAACGCTTTATCTGCATCCAGAGGCGTAACCTCGGCGGGTCGGAGACTGATCCAGCGGCTCTGCTTCTTCCCAGACAGCTGATGATAATCTGTCCACTCCTCGGGTGGCCTAAGTTAAAGCACGATCTGGCTGCCAGATCAAACAAAGCAGCTTCTCGCTTCCCTCCCCATCGTTTCCTTGGCAAATAAATAATTTTTTTTTGCGTTGCTGCCCAAAAAAACCCCCAAAAAACCGGTGGATAACCTGGAGGCAGGTGTTTTCATTTTGCGAGCTGCAGGCTTTGTAATCACAGAAGCTCTAAGTGGTATTGACTGGTTTCTTGAGCACATCTTTTTTGGCTGCCTGTGCGCTTGCTATTTTTGAAATCCCAAAATGCAGGATTTTATGAGATATCATCTACGGACGTCTACACTTGGCCTCAAAACGAGTCTTTGCGTCTCCTGCGGCTCTGTTTGCTTAATGCCGGAGCAGCCAGGCTTTTCATGTATAATTATGCCCATCAGATCCGACTAAATCCCAGACGATGCCTGCAGGAGGACAGACGGCTCTCGCTGTCTCTCAATGAGGCAGATTTGTAGATTTGTTGTGTTTGTTGTGATTAAATTCTGGTTTTGACCAACAGGAAAGCTCAATCATTCAGTCATCCTCTAAACTGTATTTTACCTATGGTTACTTGGTTGTTTGACTGACAGCACAGTTTGTGTTTAATATTACAAGGCAGTTTTCACATTTATCCAGAGGGGTAAAGTTTCTCTGTATTCCCCTTAAATCTACCTCGTTTTGACATCTGAACTAGTGTGGAAGTGGATATATTTTCAGGTCATTTTAACAAGGTAATTCATCTTATTTTAAAGAAAGCCGAATCAAAAGCTGAGTGTTTTTACATGTCTTCATCAGGTGACGTCACCCATTGGTTTGTGAGCTGCTGTTTTGAAGCCTCCAGTTTGTAATTTGTCTGTCGGCCATCTTGGTGTTTTGAAACCACATTTGGAGGAGAAGGTCTGTCAGTCACGCAGTAGCCACGCCCCCTAATTCAAACCCTGCTTTATGGACGATTTTCCTTTTTCAGTAGGAAAACGTCTACTGAGCTAATGAGTGAGAGAAGTAGCCCATAGACTTCAATACATGCCATTAACTAGAATGCAGATTTAAGGCTCTTAAACTTTTTTCAGATGCCCTTTTTCAGTCTATAATCTTAATACATATTTGAAGATGCCACTTATTTAAAATATTTATCAATGTTGCGTTGAAACTCTTCATAACTGTGGGGAAATCTTTGGTCTGAAAACTCCTCTTGCCTTCTTTTTGAGTTGAACACTGCACTTTCTTGTTAATTATATATGAACCCAATATAAAGCGGCTGCTGATGGGATGGATCAGATCAGGTGGTCTTCATGAGACACCAGCACGCCATGGAGAAATACGCTTGATTTGCACATGTTCATTCATTGTCTCGTCTCTTTCCTCCTCCTTCAAAGCTTGATGTATGTCTCTCACTGCGGCGTCTCATATCTCAGGCGAGCTGGTCGAAGTCCTTGGGCGCCTCAGTGTTTTTTTTTTTTTTGGTGTCTTGTGCTGTCAGCTTGTCTGTCGTCTGCCTGTTGATTGAAACATGGCCACAGTCTGACACATGATGCCAGGCGGCTGATTTATGACCTGTGGACCTTCCCTTCCCCATGCTTCCATTTGAAGATGACCACTTCACTGCATTATCATTCAATATTGACCCTGTAAACCTGGACCCCCCCCTTTTGTTGCTGTAACCTATTGAGCTCTTACTTGCTGAGTTTGCTTTGTGCTCTTCATTGACTGTGGGCCCTCATTGCCTCCCATTGACCGTGTCTCTGTGGGGTCTGCATGCTCCTTCGCGACCACCTCATCGGATGTCGCTGGCATTGATTAGCGCCGCCGGCCTCATCACAGCTTGTTATCCCGTCAGTTCTCTCACCGACTGCTGAAGTCATTAACGGTGGTGACGGTGTGGGAGGCTTCGGCAGGTGGTCCTGTAGCTCGTCCACACCTGTGCTGCTGTCAGAGCAGAGTGATGTGGAAATGTGATGGAGAGATGCAGCAAGTCTGTGTAGATTCTCGGTCAGCTGTTAGAAGTCGTGGTACTGCGCTCTGATAAGCTGAGACAGATGACTTTATTAACGATTATTTAATACATTTACTGTAGATCACGTGTAAGCCATGACCAAAAACAATCCTTGGGGAAATCCTGCTCCAGCACGACTTTAGGAGACTTTTTAGGAGACTTATCCATGTTTTCTGCAGAAGAGCTGCAGGACATCTGGACCAAAGCCCATTCATAAACTTCTTATTTATCATGAAGCAATCAACCAAACTTTATTTGTATAACACTTTTCATACAGGTTGCTTCACAGATGACTGATGAGCTAAACTGAAAAGAAAAGAAAGCTGACAATGATGCATTCAAATAGATTTAAAAAGCTGTAATAACAAACACAACACAACAAACAGAGAATTCATTACAATAAAATACATTTAACAATAGAATTACAATAAAATAAGTGAATGAATGTAGTGACTACTGACTAAAAACCATATTAAATTAAAAGCTAGGCTGAAGAGGTGCGATTCAAGATACAATTATATTTTTTACAACACATTATAACCACTTTACATATAGTTTGACCAGCTGTTGATATATGGGAAAAACTTGAAATAGTACATTAGAATTATAAGAGCTGTTTGATTACATTTTTACTGAAAACATTTCTGATGTTTGAATATCGGACGAGACTCTCTTTGACAGTTCATAAAATCTGCAGGTGTAAATCTTAATAATAATCTATAATAATCTGTTAATTAATGGCATATAACTGATCTATAAACTGTTAATAAACATTAATTACAGATTATAAACTCTTTATAATTGGTGGCTCATCAGAAAGCAGTTTATTGACTTCGCTGTAAATACAAACTGAACCATCAGCGTCTTGTGGCGTCAACTGCAGACGAACATCGATTGGGCGTCTTGTGACATCGCCCGCGGGCGAAGGAATGAGTGTGAGTTTACACTCAACAGCATTTTGTCAGCTGCTTCAGGCAGAAACTCAAAATTTGGCCCGTGTGGAGCCGAACGAGGGCGAGTAACTGGCAACCGCCGTGGCTGAGTGAGGGTGATGGACCCTGACAGCTGTCAGTCAAAGCAACACACCACCAAACTCGCTGCTCTTCAAGGCTCGAGATCGTGTCTGTTAGTTGGAGCAGGGAAGACGTTCACAGGAAGCAGATTAAACTGTCACTGTGTAAACACTGTTTTATTGACCTGGTGTTTCATAGAAAGATCTTTTTCATTCCCTTCGTGTCAATGGAAACTTGTAGTATGACCCATTTGAATTTTATGATGTAACACTTGATTGGCCGATGCTGTGTCCAGATAATAGACCTTATATAAAAGTTAACGTAGACTCTGGGTCTAATGACCATTAGGGGGCGACTCAACTGGTTGTAAAAAGAAATTCTGTTGAAATCTATGGGAAAAAACATGGGAAAATTAACAAGACTCCCTCAGCCTTAATATTATTATTAATATTTTAATGTGGCGTCTTCAAATATTTATTAAGGTCATAGACTGAAAATGGACATAAACTCTGGGACTCCATAAATCGGATTGCATTGAAGTCTATGTGAAAATGTCCCTACTTCTCTCTCGATTTATTAGCTCAGTAAATGTTTTCCTAATGAGTTTATGGTCTCATTCTCTAGTTTCAAGTCTTGGTAAAGAATTAGGGGGCGTGGCTACTGTGTGATAGACCGTACCACCCAATCAGGATAGAGTTTAGAGCAGTTTAGATCCACCCCTCGCTCCTCCTCAGCTCCACCTTCTCTTCCAGATATGGTTTCTACTGGTTTAAAAAAACCCAACATGGCCGAACTGGAGGCTTTAAAACAGCAGCTCACGAACCAACGGGTGACGTCAGTGGGTTGACACTTGGTCCAGATGATGTTTTGTTGCCTCAATACTTATTCTTCAATATTCTTCTAGTCTGTTTTCATTCAAAACTATCAAGCGCTGAAAAAAAAACACCACACTAGATAAAAAAAATCGATCAATAGTCTGTTCATTTACTGTCGATTTACCATTTGATGATAATTGGCATTTTCATTTTAGACTTTTATTGAGGTGATGCTCTTCTTCTGCTGCAACGTTTCGCATTCACAAAGCTTTTTTTGAAATTGAACAAAAGGGTTATGGTATCACTTCAGGTTACAGGAAGTGCGTCTCACGGCTCCCTCAGCCCTCGTCAGTCGTGATGATTACTGATGGATCTGACGCCCGCTGCAATGAATTTATCTGACACGGTGGCTTTGTGTGACACAGCGTGTAGGAGGAATTGCTGGGGAATCTCTTTGCATAATTTCAGCACATTTCCTAACCTCTGCAGGAGGAAGGACAGCTCGTCCCTGTTGTCTGCGCTCGGGCAGAGTTGCTTCTTTAATGTCAGGGGCCACATGTTGCCGACCGCTGCGAGAACAGCTCTCACTGTCGGCTGCAGGGCTGAGGGCTTGCCGCCGTTTCTACCCGTCAGCCGAGTTCGTGAAGCAGAATCGGCTCAGTGTTGTGAAGCTGAACCGATTTCATTGGAGGTGCCTTGAAAGCACGAGCTTTGCTTGAACACAGGTAGCCTTTCACACGTTTGGCCCCAGGAGACGCCGGTGAAGGTCAGGCGTGTGTGTTTTATGTTTGACATTTGTCTGTTTTTCCAGCTCTCTGTGCTGCAGCGCTGGAGAGGGTGGAGTTGGAGATGTAGTGGGAGGTAATCACAGGTTCATCACTGATGGTGCGTGTGTGTGTTCGTGACATCTGTGCAGGTCAAAGGGCGTCGTGCAGCTTGTGTGGTTATGGAGACAATCAGAACAACCAGCTACACCTTCACATTCAACCCTGCAGAAATATCACTAGAAGTATTTGATTCATTGTTTCAGCCAGTGGTTCCAAACCTTCTCCAACTCACAATTCCCATCTTACCCCGAACGATACAGAGGCCAAATAACATCACTTTTTCCTTCCCTTCTCCTTCCTGTTGCTAACCAGCTGTTGATTTTGACTCCAGTTTTTGCCATGGATGTGATCTTTTAGTAGACAATCAGACTGAAATAGAGAAAAAAAATATGAGCGACAACATAAAATGAGAGAAAAGAGAGAGAGAAAACACGCTTTCAAAACAAATCAAAACAATCTATTTCCAGTTTTTTTATGTATAACTATATATGGAGGTGTACACTCTGGGTCCACGGCCCGGCTCTGGCCCATATACTTCAGCTGTTGTCCTCCGGTGGAAAATTTTCTGTTTGTGTGCCAGAATTGGTCCAGATGTGGAAGTAGCATCTGACCATCATGCTGTATATGGGCCAGACTCGGGTTAGCCACGGGACCTGGACGCATGCTGGGCCAGAAGAAACACAAGCATGTGCTCCAAGTATGGTCTAGATGTGTCTTGCTATCTGGGTTTTCACTGCCCACAGGTAGGGAACTACCGGCTTAGACCATATAATATCAAATTAATTGTTTTTCTTAGTCCAAACCCCAAAAATAGTCAGTTTGCAATGATATAAAACAGAACAAATCAGCAAATCCTCACATTTGAGCTGCTGAGACCAGCCTCTGTTGCTATTTCTGCTTGATTAAATAATGATTAATTGAATGTCAAAATGCTCTGATATTAAATCTGCAAAACAAAAAAAGAGAGGAGGACAACTTTATCAGTGGTAGCCTGATAGTCAGACTGAATTACCATTTTATTTTCCCTCCATTATTCAGTCTGACAACATGTCCATACCAGCCCTTTTTCCTCTGTTTGGGGCAGGGGCTTCTGTTGCTCAAACCAAATCAGCAGTGACTGATGTAACTCATCAGTCTACATTACTTTCAGTCAACTCGAGCTGTGCCTGCGATCGTTTGGAGCAGTTCAGGTTTTTATGTGTTCACAGAAGAAGAAATATAAATATGCAGATAAGGCTGCTCACTTCCTGTTGCCATTTTTATGCCTGTGGCTCAGTACAGTGAAGCTTCCATTAATCTTATCTACAAAGCTGTGATTGTTTTTGCTTTTGTCAGTTAGTATAAAAATGTAAAAAAAAAGTTCAGTTTAAGTAATTTTCATTTATGTAGTGAGAAACATCCTGATGTACCAGTTTAATGATTATGAAAAGAGCAGATGCTGTGCAGTTACTGAAATGTTGGGTTTTTGATGGTGTGATCATCGTCATGGGCTGAAAATTAAGATAGACGGAGTCTCTGTTAAGCTCAGAGTGGGCTGCTGCACTGTTGCCATCTTGGCAGTCCCTGACTTTGCCTAATTAGTCTTTCCTGGCTAATCCAAAAATGGACAAAGAGGCATGTGTGGAGCTGAGACTGAGGTGAATGGTATTTTGTGGCAAGCGTACGTTCTGAGTATCAACCCGCTGTGACGTCACGCATCGGTTTGTGAGCTGCTGTTTTGAATCCTTGAGTTTGTAATTTGGCCGTCGCCAGCTTGGTTTTTTCGAAACCAGCAGGAGAAGGTGGAGAAAATTAGAAATATCACATCTTCACATTAGAGAGGCTTGAACCACCCAGTCTACAACTGACCCTTTAAGACCAAATGATGGCAACATTCATTCATGAGACTAATGGACTGCACCATTGTTGATGCAACTGTCAGATCTAGTGCTGAAGCTATAGGTTGATTAGTCAGTAAGTCAACTGAGATAATTCAGTGATAAATTGATCATTTATAAATTTAAAAAGAAAAGTCTAAAATTCACAGTTTTCAGCTTATCAAATGTGAGGATTTGCTGCTTTTCTCTGTTTTTATATCACTGCAAATTGAATATAATTGGATTCTGCATTCTTGGCTCGTCAACATTTTTATTTTTTTCCGCTCTATCACTTTTCCAGGCAAAATAATGAAGTGAAAATGAAATCAGCAGATAAAAAGATAATGAAAACAATGCAGCCTCAGTCAGATCTGCCCATCAGCTTTGTGCTGGAGCGCCTCGGATGACCTCGGCGTGCTCGCAGATCGCTGCTGCGCCTCCCTGACAACCACCAGGGTAATGAACGACACCTGATGCTGTGACAACCACGCACGCACACCCAAACGCACGCACATTGACAGACACCATCCTGCTTTAATCCTGACAAATTGCCACCAAGAGTCCCTTTCTAAAGCCCTGTATCTGCCTCGCCTGCCCATTCACCGGCGTACAGAAGCGCAGAGATTCGTTTTCCAATCTATATCCTTTCCAACAGGGCCTATTATCTTAAGTGAGTGTCGATAGGAGGCTGAGAGCCGCACTCTTTTTCTTCTTCATGTACAAATGAGCTGCGGGAGTCGTTTCAGAGCTGCACTGTGTGTATGTGTGTGCGTCTTCTGACTCGTAACCTAGCTCTTGTAAGCACTGATGAACAACTGGCCTCGGTAATCTGCTGCAAATTTTCCCCCTGTATATGTATGTGTGCGAGCGAGCTGTGGGGCTTTGATATCGGCGCTTCTGTTGTCATCCCTCATGTCGTTACCGGCATCACAAGGTCCCCGCTCAGCTGTCAGACGCACCCAACGCCACACTCCCCTTTTTAAAGACTGCGAGCTCGCCAGCCAGGGATAAGGCAAGGCAGGAATATCAAAGCCTATTTATTTGGCAACATCTGGGGACACTTTGTGGAGGATGACTGGAAGAGGAACTACGTCCTTAAAGCTGTCCTTAAAGTGGGAATTAGCAAACCAAGAGGACTGTGTTGCTTCTTTTTTTTTTTCTTTATAAAGAGCTTGCAAAGCTGATTTACAGTCCCCATACATCAGTGAGGACTGGCTTCTTATTTCAACAGCATCCCAGAGTTTTCACTTTGGTTTCTTCTGGAGAGAGAGCAGAGGCTTTAAGGCTGAGTTGGTGTGTTTGTGCAGATGCCGAGGGCATATGGTGAGAATTAATATGTGTTTCCACCTACAGCCCTTTGTCTTTTGCCTGAGCCGCTGTGGAAAACTTCTTACTTTTGTGATTTTTGGATTTTGCCGGCTTAGACTGGTGAAGGTGTTAAACAAGACTACAGTCTGTCAAACTTCAGCTGTGGATGGTTTCATCCAGTCCTTCATTGATAGATTATGACCCAGGTTTTTGTTTTTGACTTCACATTTGTCCTGAACACAAACATCGGGAGCAGTTTGGGGTCCGGTGTCTTGCTCGAGGACACTGGAGGAGGAGGAGCAGGGTTAAACCAGCAGTCTTACTCTTGATGGCTGACCTGCTTTATCAGCTCAGCTGCAGCTGCTTGTTAATGTATGTTATTTCCTTTATTCTATCAGCTCAACTGTCTTTAATCCATAGAGCCTTCAACCTTCATTCTCTCTAATGACCATCAGGGGGCGACTGCACTGGTTGTTAAAGAAGTCAGATTGTATTGAAGTCTATGGGAAAATGTCCCTACTTCTCCTTGATTTATTAGCTCAGTAAACGTTTTCCTAATGAGTTTATGGTCTCAGTCTCTAGTTTCAAGTCTTCAATACAACATGATGTTCATTTTTTAAATGATGGTCCATTTAGAGGAAAATAGACCAAAAAGCAGGGGATGAATTAGGGGGCGTGGCTACTGTGTGAGTGACAGACTGTACCACCCAATCAGGATAGAGTACAGAACAGGTCAGATCCACCCCTCACTCCTCCTCAGCTCCACCTTCTCCTCCAAAAGTGGTTTCTTCTGGTTTCAAAAAAACAAAATGGCCGACTAGGGTTCAGAATGGCAGCTCACAAACCGATGGGTGACGTGACTCATGGGTGTCGTTGAGGAATCTTGGCTTCTGTTGACGTGAGCTCACTTCCTATTGATTTTGAATTGACCAACTAATCAAAACACACATTATACTGAGCTGTTGATCGACTGGTTAGTTGAATATTGTTATGGTGAGTTTTTCATGGGTATTGATGAGTATGAGTAGCTGTTCTCCCTTCGATTGTGTGGGATTCAGATGATTGATTGAGAATAATTATGAGAAATTAGTGAATTTAGGTGAGTAAGTTGAGTAACGACACTTGTTCATTCAATAGTTGGATGATGTTGAGGCTGCAACTGACAGCTGACTGTTTTTATGATTGATTGATCAATCATTTAATCTGTGTTTGCATCAAATGACAGTAAAACAGTGAAAAGCCTTATAATTTGTCTTGTTTTATTGTGTGCGGCATCAAAAGAAGCTGGTTTAATCGACGAAGGGCGATATTGTCAAATCCAGCTGCTCCACTCGAAATGTTCCTTTAAAAATAGACCCTTGTTTTACCTGAGAACGGATGTTGCAGCTGATTATAGGTGAGACCTTTTGTAGTGACTTTTTTCATAGGACTCTCTCGGGAGAAGAAATCCAGGTTTAAAATTCAAATGACGCAGGCAGGTGGCCGTACAAAGACCGCGAGGCTGCCGCTACAGAGATGTAAATTAGCACGAGGCTGACAGCTCCCAACCTACAGTGTCAGTATGTGGTCCGTCCTGATGGATTTGTTAGAGGGAGACCTGACCCGTGACTCGGGAGCTACATGCCAATCAGCGCATCGACCCGTTTGTGTTTTCGCCGTCCCGAGGTGTCCACGCTGACATCAGTCTCGGTGAAATATTCCTCTCCTTGGCTGAGCGTCAATCGTGTCCTCAGCCTCGGCGTTGTCTGCCTCATTGAAAGAGATGAGGCAGGGAGAAGGCGGTGGGGGCGGGGGAGGCGGAGGGCGTGAATCTAGCCGATGGAAGACATCACGGCCATTTCTCAAACTCAGAGCTGCAGTAGCAGGTGGCCCGGCAGCCGGCAGCCTCGCTTCTTGGCTCTGGAGTTTACAGCAAACACAGAAGATACTGCTGCTTGCGCTACCTTGGTTTTTCAGCCTTTTATCATTAAGCCTGTCATTCCTCATTGATGATTAAGAACAATCACTGAGTTTTAGACGGATTGTGAATGTCCGTCTTTACAAATTCTGAACCTCTGCCCTAAAACCCAACTATTGGTTTCTCCAAATAGCTGAATATGGACACTGTAAACCTTTTTAAGTCTTTTATAGTGATTATATCAGCAGACGGGTGCTTATTTACGCATCCAGCAACATTAACATTGAACAACGTTGATCTTTTTGAGATCATGAATGTAATTTGGCCCGATACTGATTTCCTATCTGCACTAGTATCCACTGTAAAGGTTTAAGAACAGTTCCTCCCAGCTGGAGATGAAGACTTGATGGAGCTGCTAAATGCTGCCCTGTTTTCTGCAGCTGGCCTCTAACTGAGTCTCTCTGCTGTTTACTGTTGAGTAGATACGGGACGGACAGGATTTTTAGAGCTTTTCCTCTGAAAGTAGCTTCCTGCAGCGGCTGAACACGAGGCTACGAGAGCGGAGGTGGTGCCGACGGCCATGCTCCTGTACGCGCCGCCACTATTTAAAGTGACTGTCTGTTTATTGAGCCAAACGAGGGAATCAGTATCTCAATATAACAGTTTATTGTAGCCTGTTTTTCTGCTGGCTGCTGTTTTTGGGGTCCGTTGGATGGTGTTGTGTCATAACTTGAAGGTTCCTCAGCACTAGAGACTCCCCTCACGCTGCCATTTGTCATTTGCAGTCAAGTCAAGTGAATTTTTATTTATGTAAGGCCAGATCACATAGACCTTCTAAAGACCTGACATTTCCCTTCATGAGCGGGAAGGGTGGCAGGAAAAACTTCCTTTTCAGAGGCAGAAACCTTGAGCAGAACCAGACTCAGGGTGGGCGGCCGTCTGCCTTGAACAGTATCCATTAATGTTATCAATTATAGTAATAGTAAACAGCATATGTTGAGCAGGATTATTCAAATTGAATTTAGGTACAAGGTACATGAAATAATGAGTCACATGTAGGTAAAAAGGTCATGACATAAACCAGAAAACTAAAATATCAACTGTTCATGGGAGAATTAAGTGCAATGAATGTCAGCTTTTGTCTTCTACACAATAACTGCTGAAGTTTGACCAAGGTGATTCCTCCTCCTCCTCCTTGTGACTGTGTGAGCACCCGTCCCTGGTTTTTGTTCATGCTCTGCATGTCTAGACGACGACTGCCTGGTCGCAGGGGTTCAATTATACAAGAGAAACAATGGTCAAAATAAATATTCACTCATTTTCTTCTCTTAGATGTTTGTAGTTTCAGAAGTTGACGACACAAAAAAGTAATTTTACTTGAATCTTGAATCTCTGAATGTAGCTGAACTACGAAGAAGCTGCTGTTAGAATAGTTTAATTATATGTGGTTCACTACTTCACCAGTGGTCAGTATCAAAACGCATTATTATTCATTATTTGTTAATTAACTCTAACATGAAGATGTGACACCTTCGTGTCAGCACATTCAGAAACAGAAAATCTGTTTGCGAGGCTTTGACTGACCCGATGGAGACGAGGTTCGAGTTGTTTAGGTCCTGGAAGTTGAGCTGCACATCTCATCGAATTAGAGTCAAAATGGCAGGAGCTGCAAAATAATATTTTTTTTCTGTGAAAATAAATTGCAACAACTGAAATCGTTCCACATATTGAAATCACAGCATCTGCCAAAATAGTCACAGTGTTGTTTTTTTTTTTGTTTTTTTTTGCAGCTGTATGAGGATAATGTTGATTATCTCCTAACGTCTTGGTGCCAGGTCCAGCAGGGCTCCTTCAGAGGTCTTGTAGTCTCTATTTCAGTGGAAGAAGGATTTCTTAGTCCGTTTTTCCCCTTCAGTCCAAATCAAGGGTTGATCATTGAGCTCGAGTCAAAACCAGGTGGTTTCTGAACTCTGTGATTTAGCTCCAGCTGCTAAGAAAACACAACGTGAACAAACCGGTTTTGAAGTTAAATAAGTGAGTGTCCATCTTCTTCTTTATGCAGAGAGGAGCAGCTTCCCCTCACCTCCACCTCCGGCAACAAGCTAAGAGATCCCGGACCAGTTTACCCACCGATCGCACAGAGAGAAGCCTCCATCAGACTCTGGTAAGAAGGCAAACAAACCCAAAGCCTACACCCAAAGCGTCCAAGTAATATTATGTGGTGTTGCAGGGAAAAAGCGTTGCTGCTGCTCACACACTGACGCTACAGCTCTTGTTTCTGTTTCTCTGATGAGATGATGTGAAATGTAAATGAGTTAAACCCAGTCTGCAGCTTTTTTTTTTTTTTTTTTTTTTCTTTGAACTGTCATTTTGGATTTTCCGTCCGTCCAAATCAACACTTTTCGGATTTTACAAAAGAAGCTGAGCTGGAAATCACATTACACGTTTCTGTGAGGATTTAGACACAAAACAACCTGTTGTTGTTGTTGTTGTTGTTGATAATATACTGAAAATCTATGTGTCAAAGCAGCACGTTCATCCACGTTACCTCAACTTACCCGTTGTATTGATAAACGATAGTAATTGTAAACTGATTAAAGATAAAGATGTTTATGATTAACATGAATCAACATCTAATCCAGTCGTGAGGCTGTTGGCCATCAGGGCATCTTTTCTGCCCCCGTATTAAGCTTGTGTTGCAGACAGTGGCCATATTAATCATGTTTTGTGTCGGTGTTGTGCGCTGCTTACATCCTCTTTACGCTGCTGAACCCAGATCGAAAACTAAGCAGGGTGATTGTTTGCTCTCCCCGCTGATTCCTGTGTCCCTTTAATGACTGACTCCGACTGTTTACACAGTGTGGATTACTGAACACACGGCCTGTCATTGACGGAGGATGTCGGCCCCGTGACACGTCCAGGACCTGGTTTTAAAGTTTTAAAATCTGACTTGTTGTTTGATAGAAAGACAGATTTGATTATTTCTTTTCAGCTTCCCATTGCTTGGCAACAGCACACACTCCGTCAGCCTTCAGCCTTGTTGTGGTACTTCAAGCTCCTTGTGTCCTTTCATGTTATTCAGAATGACCCCCTCCCCCAACCCCACCCACCTCTGTTTAATTGCCAATTCAAATCTTGATTTCATTAAAAGGGATGTATCTGCGGTTTGACATGATCAGAGCTAATGGGAGGCACGTCAGTCCAAAAGGGAAATAATCCTCCATTTAAATGTGACTCACACCAGAAAGGAAATGAATGCATGAAGGTTAAACTTCCTATTGAATAATATGGAAACTGGAGATGGAGTTTCACAGGTAAATCTGCACAAGGTGTTTGTTTCTATCGATCCAGCTGCTTTATAAAAAATTATATATATATATATATATATATATATATATACACATATATACTAGAGCTGCATGATTAAGGAGGAGCAAGAGCTGCTATTTTTTTTTGATAAAGGTAAAGATACAAGCTCCAACAAAAATCAAAAATAACATAATTTAGTTTTTTTTTTCATTGTAACTGATTTTGCAGTATCTGCCAATACTTTTTGCATGTTAAGCATCTGTAATCTATATGTTAGGGCTGCATGATATATAATATATATATATATATTAGGGCTGCATGATATATTGCAATATTAAAACTGTTAAAACCAGTGAAATCCGTTTGATGTAGGGAAACACAGCATTAAAAGACAAAGAATTACCATTAAATATATATATACATGCTAATTCTTTGTCTTTTAATGCTGTATTTCCCCACATCAAACCAATTTTACTGCTTTTATTTTATTTTTTATGCCGTGTCAACAATGCGGGAAACAAAATTTTATCTAATATTGAATATTTTTTAAAATATTGAAAGGGCCCTAAACTAAACCACGAAAACAACCCTGACACAAATTAATAGCATCAAACCTTCATCCAATTGTTATTTTTGTTATCAAATAATCTGGTGGTTGTTTCATCAGTTAATAAATTAGTTGTTTGGCCTATAAAATATCAGGAAACTTTTTTTTCAACTTTTTCCATTTTTGTTTGAGAAATAAAATATAAGAATACCCTTGTGTTGTAGTGTGGATGTATTACATGCAGGTCATAAAAAAGTAAACTTAATACCTCTCCGAAGTATTTACCCCCTTCAGCGGGGGGAGTTTACGTCGGTGTGACCCACCCACCAACAACAACCTTTGTAACCTGCAGCAAGAAAACAAGCTGAGGGCGTGTCAGTAAAACACAGACCAAACATCTGAGTGGATCATCAGTCTGCTCCAGAAAAACAGGTTTAAACACAGTTTTACTGCCTCGGGACTCCACGCAGAGAGAGGACGAGGCTGACTGTTCACATGGTGCTGTTTTTCTGTCTAAGGGTGGAAATACTGCCGTTCTCCACACATCTGATCTCTCCTCTGGGTGAGTTGTTGTTTGTGGTGCTGAAGGATTTTATCCATACGTCCTCATGTTGTCCCCTGTCCTCCTTTCTTCTGCAGCAGAGTTCAGCTGAAAAACAGTTTGTTGATGAATGTCAGTTTCTATTTGATGCAAAAAAAAAAAAAAAAACCTATTAGATTTTGTGTTTTCATGGGATTGTGGGGCTTTTCTAGTGTCCTGACTCTGACCTGTTGTCCTCAGTTGTGTATTATCTTCTCCCTCATGGCCATCGAGATTAAATTATAATGTAGTTGCTTAAAAACAGTTGACAACTAGAACAAGTCATGTTATAAAGATGTCAATTTTCTCTAAATATCCATAAGATCCAAAAAAAACACGGCCATAAAACCAGCAGGTTAGACTTAGCTAATGCTAATTTACCCTTAAACTAAGTCATTATTGAAAGAAAAAAAAAAAACCACCAGATAAACCAGTCCTGCTAAATGCTAACTACCCCGGTTTAAAAGGTCTGACTGCTGAGATCAACACAATTTTATGTAGTTAAATCACTTATTTAAATGTTCTAAGTTATATTTGAATTCATCAAATTAGCATATTAGTTCAAATGGACCAAAAAGAAGCTTAAAAATTAGAAATGAGCTGTGGTTGTTGCTTAATGCCAACTTTCGTGCGGTACCTCGCCGATACCTCACAGGAAAACACATGCTTGTATATAAATAGTTGCTCAACAATTAAAGAGTAAAATGAAGTTGTCAGAAAGTGTTGAGAAACCCCCCCCCCCCCAAAAAAAAAGCTTCCCTCAGGGAGGTTTATCCGTGGTTTCCTCAGGCCTGCTACTGATTCTCTTCGCCTGACAACTTGGTTTTCCAGCTGAAAACACACGTGTGTGTGTTTGTGTGTGTGCGTGTGTGTGTGCGTGTGTGTGTGTGTGTGTGTGTGTGTGTGGGAGGGATTGCTTTGTGGAGTAGATGATGTCGCCTGCCTCATTTGTGTGGGTTTGCCCATAATTAACGTGTCAAAGCACCAGCGACGGCGTCGAGGTGCTAACGGTGACAAGGTGACATGAAGCAGTTTGACGGCAGCTCTAAAAATGTGCCACGCCGTCACCTCGTCACCCCCCCACCCCCCCCACCCCCCTTTTGAAAATCTCGGAGCAACGTTTTGACAAAATATGACAACTTCTGTCTCCTAGCAACACGTCACATCTCCCGCCTGTGGCTTCAAATTGACTGATAGACTCTTGAAGGTGTTAGCTCGCAGCGTTGCCGTGAGTGCGATGCACGAGCGAGTCGAGGTGCAGGTTGAACAGAAGATGTTACACATGATAAACGGGCAGTTTTAAGCATCAAGTGAAGGTGTTTTTTTATTTTTACCTGCTGAGCTCCTGAGGCGCACACACACACACACACATGCGCGCGCACACATGCACACACACTCCTGATGTGCTGTTTGCTGATGTGCGAATGATCTCAGACTCAGTCAGAGGAACAGGGGTCGCGGTGCGTTCGCTGCCTGCTGCGTGTCCCCATGCTGGGATGTAAAAGTCTGTCTTCTCAGGTAATACCTCCACAGGAATGACTCTTATTCACCACTTCCTGTCTTTAAAGCATGAAACCCCGACTTTCCAGGTGCAGATTACAATCTCTTTTGGATAAAACAGATTTTCAGAGCCATCTCCTCCGGAGGGAAGTGGCCCAGAGGCCTGTCCTTCGCAGTATATTTTATCACCTTCCTCTGTGGTGAACTCTGTTATTTAATAAGTGAATCCAAGTGTTTCATTCCACAGCGAGATATACTCCATTTGAAGAAATGAGACCGCACTCTTACAAAATGATTTCTGGCTTGAGAGGAAAAAGCACATTACAGCCCCCAGTAAAAGTTATGAGTCATCTAAAGACCACTTTCGCTTATGAAATGTTTTCAAGACAGTCGTCTTTTGTTTTTGAAATATTGCTTCAAACTTCTCAGGATGTAATTTTTATTTTTCTGAAGGAAAAAAAAAAAAAAGAAGCGTTGACAGCGCCATTGTCCCACAGTTAATAGTTTTTAAATAATCCTCATTTACATAGTTTCCAAAAGCAGCCTCGTCGCAGATTAGCTTAATTAAAAGTGTCAGCGCCGTTTGAAGTTTTGGCAGAGCGGCTTTATCTCAGACCTCCTGGATCTTTATTTGAATCTGTAGATGGAGATCAGGCCTCAGGCTGCTGAAATCACAGCATTCACCTCTTTCATCTGCTTTGAAAATTGCACAGTTTCTCAGTGAGAGAGAGAGAGAGAGAGAGAGAGAGAGAGATGCCTTTCATCAAAGAGCGCAGAAGGCCGGTGATTTGTTTTGCTGATGAGAGGTTTTTTTTTTTTTTTTTTTTTTTTGGACTCTGTCTGACCTCACTGAGAATTGATGGGGGGAAATGGCGTTGGAGCATCAGCGATATAGCTGCCACTCACATGGATACAGGTGTGTGAGCCCAGGCTGTAAAGATGGATATTAAAGTAAAACTCACATTTACTGAATATCAAGACATTTTTCCGGCTTTGTCACATTTCACAAATGAAATAACTTCAGCGTTGCCAGTGGGCGTGAATTTAAAGGTTTTAAAGGCCCCGAATTTTATAATTCATTCACATCTGTAAAAAGTGAAGGTGCATCCCTGACTCCATCTCTCTCCTGCTTCCTCCATTTCCACAACAGAGCATCAAAAACAAATCACAGGTTTAAATTCTTGCTGGTTTGGCTTTTTAATAATAGATGTCTCAGAATTGCAAAAGATGTTGCAGGCAAATCTAATCTCAGCTCTTCAGGACAAGGACAGGAACGAAGGGAAAAGTGAGGTGACTTGGTTTATAGACGAGGTTTGTCCAGCGTTGACTTAATTTAACCCAAATTACCATATTTTCCTAAACCTAACCAAGTAGTTTTAGTGCCTAAATTTAACCAAACCATGGTGACGAAGGTGGGTGGGGTGCGTTCGATATCGTATCGCCTGTTTATTACCGTAACCATGACAACCAGTGTCCGTACACGTCTGCGGTTGAGGGAAAAAAACAGCGTGTGTGGTTTAAAGGGCAAGAAACGCCAAAACCATATCGTCTGTGTTTTTACGCGTATTCCTACGCGTTTTGAGATTATTGCGTCCACCGCCGCCAACAGAAATGGGGGAAAAAACCAGCTTCTTCCGTCAACCCGTCTCACTCAAAGCCCTTTTCATCCCCGTGTGTTGAGGAGGAGAAACCGCCTCCTGTTGCAGCCCTGATGGATTTCTTGTTTATGAGCGTTGACTCTAGAACGAGTCCCCCCACTGTTTGAGGGACTGACTGATGGTGATGTTTTGGATCGATGGGACATTTTCTGCTGTGAAACTCCATTACTGCTGCAGAAGAAATACCTCAACATGACACTGCTGACATCGGACCAGTTATATCTTTGGGAAGCCCGACGGCTGCAGAGCTTTAACAGCTTTTTAACTTTACTCCAGTCAACTGATCCAGCTTCATAAATTTGGTGAAGGAAGTTGCTTCCTTGTGTTAATTCAGTTGTTATGAAATTATCAAACCATTAAAAGCATTGCTCTCTGTCACAGTAGTTGTAATAAATGTAATATGTGTTTAAGGAGATTCTAACCACAGTTTTAATTCAAGCAGAGCTGCCTCTCTTTTCTGTTGTCCTGCGTGCGTTTGTTGTTTAAGTCTGGAAAAGGTCGTCTGTAGTTAAATATTGGCTTAAGAGAAACCAAAACCAAATACCTGGAGAGATGTACTGGATGAACACCGCTGTCCTCCTGCGCTCTGCCAGTCTTCTTTGGCTGGGCGGCCTCCCAGCGGTGCAGGGAGTTAGTGTGGCGGTCCGTCACGCTCAGGCAGATCTGTGGGGGCCAAGCCCATCCAGCAGCGCTGCCAGCTCTGACGCTCGCTGGCTCCTCAGGCTGGAAATTGCCATAATGTGTCCTGCAGTGGTCGGCTGCACAGGCCTCTATCAGGGGCTCCATCTGTGCTGAGCCCACACACACACACACACATAATGCAACACCCATTACACTCGGTGGCGGTGGTGCATACAGCAGAGACATCTCACTACACCAAAAAAAAAAGGTATTAAAAAAACTTATAGTTTAAGCTGAAGCACCAGTGGCCAGAAATGAAGTGGTCACAGGAACATACACATGATCATTACTGGGCTCAGCTCAGTCTTTCTACCAGACCTGCTGCAGGGATTCGCTCCCACAAGGGCATTAGTGATCCGGTCTGACTCAGTGCAGTTCATATCAAAGGTGTTGGATGAGGTTGAGGTCAGAGCTTTGTGCAGGCGCCCAAACTGGGAAAATCATTTCTTAATGGAGCTGCTGACCACAGCGGCGTTTTCATGTTGAAATCATAAAAGTGGGGATTGACTCCAGGGCTGAGGAGCCTAAAACCTGAAATCCTGTCTAATGACCATCAGGGGGCGACTCTGGTTGCATAACGAAGTCAGATTGTATTGAAATCTATGGGAAAATGGATTAGGGTTAGGGTTAGGGTCAGCTCCACCCCTCACTCCTCCTCAGCTCCACCTTCTCCTCCAAATATGGTTTCTGCTGGTTTCAAACAACCAAGATGGCCGACGAAAAAATTGCAAACTGGAGGCTTCAGAACAGAAGCTCACAGACCGATGGGTGACGTCATGGTGTGTTGACACTTAGTTCAAACAAGTCTCAGGTTAATTGTTAAGGGTTAGTGTTCATCCAAGAAGAATTTCTATTGGTGTTTTGATTCATAATAAACACAGTAAAGAGAAAAGTCTATTGAAAGAAGTACTGCAGGTCAGATAGGTTAAATATAATACAAATATGCACAATTATATATGACAATGAAATGTGCAAGAATATTGCGTAATGTAACCTGAAGAGTCTCTTAACTTGAACTTAGAATGAAATGCATGAAAGCACATAGATGAGGTGTCTACAAACCTTTGGCCACATCTCTAAATCTTCATGAAATGTCCATCTCGAGACATTTTGTCCAACAATCATCACTCACGAGGAGGAAAACTATCCATCCAGGAACATGTTGTGCTGTGAGTGTTCTTTCTCACTACACAACACGTTCACACAGTCTATCCAAAAGATATATTTGCCTGCAAACCATGACTCATTTGTGGAGCGCTAAGCTACAATAGTAGCTAGTCTCTCTCTGCGTTCCCTCAGAGGTCGGCGATGTCAGGACGAGTTATTGTTGGACAGAGGTGTGAGTTTGCAGATTTACCTTGATTCTGAAAATCTGCAGGTTTCTCTCACTGCAATTTGGACGAATTCAAGTAAGAACCCCTTATTTACAGGTGTATTTTTGCCATTGTTTCTCACAAAAATGGACCTTCTAGACTCGCACATACGCTTAAAACACACACATCCATCCTGTTCGCTGTGACCTCTTCTCAAGGACGGAGTCCTTTGTCCTTGTCGCCTGTGCAGTTAGCATGAAACGTTTCTGAAAAATGGGCTGCAGTTTAAGTTAATTGATGAGTTCTGGATTAACACACACATACAGAGTGTGACTGTGGAGCATAAAAAGCCCCGAGTGAGCTGCTGTTGCCCTTTAGCCTTCAGCAGCTCCTGCTACAGTTGCTAAATGTACTCTGGAGGAGATGTGTTGACTCCCGTCCAAAGTTTTGATGTGTGGGCGAGGAAATCGACACGCCAGCTACTGTATATGCAAATGGTGGCTGAGCTCACTGCCCACAGCCAGGACTGTGGAGGAGAGCACATTCGATTTGGCATGTTTGTTTACACTGTAGAATATATGTTCCTGCAAAAAGTCGTGTTCGGCTTTCATCCGCTGATGGACTGTTTTTCGCGTGAAGTGAAAAACGGACGGATTGAGATTCATTTCATACCATAAAATGCAGAAGTGACAGGTGTAAAAGCAACACGTGCAACACCTGCATCACACCGCAGCACATTTACCTGTCATTTGAATGAGTGACTGGCCATTGGAGCATAATGGAATATATTAGAAATGTGATGCTGGGCTGAGGTGCCACAAATTGCATGGACAGACTAAAAGTGGAGCCGTTCAGCTTTAATTTTGCTGCCGTATTTAACAGCGATAACAGTGTGTGTGTGTGTTTGCTCCTGTCAGTTTAATATCTGATGAAGGCTGGTTGATGAGAACAGGAGGAAAGGTTGAAATATTGGAAGAGAGTTGAACAACTTTTTTTTTTTTCAGATATTCAGGCTTTCAGACTATCACAGATGGATCAACCATTAGGGCATATGGGCAGTTACCCAGGGGCCTCAAGACCCCAGGAGGCCAAGACATTGAGGGCATGTATAACATATCTGGTTAAGATCTCGGTCTCGCTGTCTGTGAACCTGTTCACTGGTGCTGCAGCAGCAAAGTGATATTTCTTTACCGGGGCGTCGGAAAAGGAGGAGCTAATCTGATGTTGAGTCTGACTCTTCTGCACCAGCTAACATTAGCAGTTAGCACAGAGAGACGCCGCCGTCGGCCTCAGAGCCTCCAGGCTGCAAAAAACCAGAAGATGCATCTCAGTGAACCATGTTCTGTCTTTATTCAGTCTCTGAATGTCTCTGTCCTGCTCTATAGAAATTATTTAGCTCTTTAGAGTCAGTTTTTAACGTCCTCTGTCTCAAACTGTGAGAGCGACAGGTTGTTTTTCTGCTTTTAAAAAAGGGGCTGACGATCAAAATGTCACTTTATTCTGGCTTTTCTGTTTCCTGTCTCTGGACTTTCTCAGTGGTGTCGCTGTAAAAACGCTCCTTATTGAGGAGAAAAAGTTCTTTGCTGAAGTTCCTTTTTATTATCATGGTGCATTTGAACTTTCTTGCCCTGGGCCACAGTGACGTGTTAATGTGGTGCTGCTGGCTGTTGATATCTGTTTTCGTGAGGGTCCTGGTGAATACTGCTCTCTACTCTATCCTGATTGTGTCACAGTCTGTCAATCACACAGTAGCCACGCCCCCAATTCATCCCCTTGGTGTTTTAACAACCAGTGGAGTCGCCCCCTAATGGTCATTAGATAGAATCAAGGCTTAAGGCACGTAAGCATTGGCTTAACTTTTCAGACCCACACTCCACTTGTGTATCCAGTCTATGATAAACCCCCGATTCAGACACCTGGATCCGGCCTTAAGCCCCGCCCACCACCTGCTGGCTCCAGGTTGACAGGTGAGAGAGCAGAGAGGATGAAGATGGTGAGAGGAGGAAACATCAGAGAGACTCCCCCTCATGTTTGAGCTTCAGTCAGATTAGACTCAGAATCAGAGGCGCTCAGCGTAGTTAGCATCTTTGACCTTTTCAGGTTGTTTTTGCAGAGAGCGAAACAACTGAATGTGAGGGTCTAAATCTCTTCTTTGTTGTTCTTTGACCCGAAAGTTCTGACCAAAGTCTGATACCCATAAGATCCAGCTTCAGTCGGGCACTAATGGACCAAGACGTTATTTGGTTTCACCCGAGCTGAGACTGAAGGACCTGAGAAGTCTTGTACTTTTCAGGTAACTTCTTTGCACCTGCTCCATGTGAACACACAACCTGTAACGAACCAGCGTCATATGAAGAGTTCCATCACACTGTACATCATCATCATCATCATCATCATCTCGCTGACATTTCACCAGTTCGCACCACCTCAGGGTTTACAGATTAACTAGCTTCCTCCTCCATGCTCCACCATCACCCCCCACCCCTCTGCTGCTGCTGCTTCCAGGTAGTTTATTACATTGGGTGGAGCTGTGTGTGTGTGTGTGTCTGTGCATGTGTGTACTTCTGGCTGTGGCGGTTATTTTTAACTGCTGTCTGCTGGAACAAGTGCACTTTCTCCTCGGCTGATTGTGTGTGAAGGCCCTGAGGGAGCAAGTGTGTGTGTGTGCGTGTGTGTGTTTGCCTGTGTGTGTGTGTGTTCCTATTCAGTCCCCCTTTGCGTGTGTGTTTTGTGTTGGTTACTCCCAGTGGACCACAGACAACGCCGGGGTGGTGGAGGCCGCCACTCGGTCACTCTGCATCATTAGTAAATCATCCGTCCTTCCCTGCTCCCTGATGACGCCACGAAAAACACTGGTCGACTTATTAGGAGTGGAGCTCGTGCGCAAATAAACCCGGTGTGGTTTATTTGTGTATTTATGCATCGGTGAAATCAAATCAGAAATTTTTTTTCAAGAAGTAATTCTCCAGATTTGTGTCGTGTTGTGTGTCTGACAGCTCCTGCGCACACACAGTGATAATTTGTTGTGTTTCACTGTAGGTGTGATAGAAAATGGGTCACAAAGCGAGCTTTCGCCACTAAGCCAGGTTGCCCTGGTTACAGCTCAGCTGAACCGATAAATCATGCCGTTAAGCAGCAGCTGTAGTTGCTCCTCGCCGTCGTCTCGTGACCTCAGAGCAGACGTCTTATTTTCTAGAGGTGGATTTGTGGAAAAATGACGCCGAGTGTCTGTGCTTTGACAAATTCAGTAATAAAATTCACAAATTTTTGCTTCTAAAAAGAGTTTCACGGCTTTTTTAAAAATCTTCGTACATGTGTGTTTGGGCTTTTGAAAATTGTGACTATTGCAGGTTGTTTTCATTTACCTTAAATCAAGGTTAAGACTTGTGACTAAGGGTCACCCGGTGTTTGCTATTAGGGCCCCAAGACCCCGGACTTGCTCCCGACCCAAATCGGACTCTTCATCCTCCTTCAAATCGCTTCTTCAAATACATTTCTACAATTTAGCCTTTTGTATTGTCTGATACACGTTTTAATGATATTGTTTTATCCCTTGTTCATGCTGCTCTTCTCTATTCTGCTCTGATAACTTGGAATTAATGGCTGCAACAAGCTAATTAATGGATTTGTCTATTGGCATGAAATTAGTAAGCAAATATTTCGATAATCAAGTTTTTTTGGGTTTTTTTTCATGAAAACATGATAAAAATGTATTTCTTAAAATCCCACAATGTTAGATTAGGAACAGCTGATTGTGATGGACGCTCATAGATGATTGATGACTCTCCTGACCCAAACTAAATGCTGAATCTCTTTATCCTCCTTTCAATTTTTTCTTAAAATGTTTTTCTACATTTTAGCCTTTCATATTATCTGATACACATTGTAGTGATATTGTTTTATCCCTTGTTAATCTTGCTCTACTCTTTTATTTGGACTTGGACTCTATCTTTATAGCATTTTTAGTTTACTTTTAGTCATTATTATTATTTCCTGACATTCTTTGGGACTAAATAGAAATAATAAAAATAAAACCTCTCCACAAATTAATCCATAATGAAGATAAATGTCAGATGCAGCCCTTGTGTAAATTGTAAACGCTTTTCATGCAAAACATTCTTTGAAACATTACTGGTTTAGGAAATTATGTGTCATTGTTGCACATCTTGAGTAAAATCTCCAACTTTCTCAAACACATAACTTAATATCTGAGCCTTTGATTGTTCACAGCACATTATTAACATGTTTTAAAATGTCGGAAATCACATTCTATACACAGGAAAGTGCTGCCTCTTGCGATTTGATAATATTGCTGTTTGAATTTATTGTGCTCCGTTGTTGTAGAGTATAAAAGTAGGTGATGCAGGAAAAGACTGAGTGGCAAAAAGAAAAAGAAGTTACCTGGAGAAAAGTGTGAAGAATTGGTGTAGAGTTGGAAAGGAAAGTATTTACAGTCAGAAGGGGAGAAGGAAGGAGGACAAGAGAGCGGCTGGGTGTATGGGAATATTGAGCCACAAAGCATTTATGTCGGATCAAAGCTAATCCTTATCTTTGGGAAAAGGATTCAGTAATACCCCGAGCTGTCTCGCCCCCTCAAGGGCAGGTCTCTTTCTCTGCCTCCGTCTCCCTCTGCTCGTCTTCCTCTCTACTCACTTCCCTGACGAAGCTGCCATGATTTTGCCTTTGACGAGGTAACGGTGTGGGGAAACTAGGTCAGCGAGGGGAGTGCGGAGCGAGGAGGAAGGAGCAGTAGAGGGTCTGGCCTCCACACCTGGCTGGAGGGGGGGGCTCGTTGTTGAGGGCAGAGTAAGGAGATGTCCTTACAAGTTCTTATTCTGCTGAAGCTAAAAAGACCTGGTTTTCTCCTCTCTCTCTCTCTCTCACTTCCTTCCAGTTTACTGTTAACTGAATATTTTAGCTGCGATAGTCGGATAAGGCGATCAAAACATTTTATGGTGCCACCATCGACTCAGAAGTTCAAATCAATTTTATTTACATAAAACTAAATCATAAAATACATCATCTCAAGGCACTTTACAGGGTTGGGTCAAGACCTTTCAGTATTGTAACGAGAAACACAGCAGGTTCCACAGTGTACACCAGAAAATAATCAGCCAATTTATCAACAGTGATAATAATCATTGCCCTAGTTTTCAGTGAGGTTCAGTTACATTTTGCATCAAGTTAATATCGGCATGACCAAAGTAGTGGCCAGACAACAGATATTTCCAGAGCCAACTACTAAAAATATGGCATCTCCTTACCCTTAAAGCAGTCTGGAAGTCCATGGTGTAATAAATCTTCCAAAAGTTTACGTCCAAATCCATTGCAAAGGTCTAACAGTCCACAAAAAAGCTTCCAAAACTTATGGGAGTTCAGTTCAAGACTTTTTCTTTCCGAGTTTCTCAAGGTACCAGTTACCTGTCCGATACCACTGCCGTCTTTTTCTGCAACCACACTGTTTCCATTTCTGTGCAAGTCACATTAGATTTGTAGCCTGCTGTGACTTAATGAATGTACTGGCTGATAGTGGAAACTCTTGATGAAGACACCTTGGTCATGTTTGGCAAAACATGATCCACTTGTTGGGATCAGTAACCACAGGATTGTACTGGTGCATCCCTTAAAATATTTTATACCTAATGGTTTTGAAAATAGGTTGAATATCTGTAGGCGACTGCTGCTTCTTTACTCGTCGACACGTCCTGAGGGAGGTGGTCTCGTGGAGGAAACCCTGGAGCAGGACCTTGAACGAACTGAAAGAGTTATGTATCCCATCTAGCCTGGGAATGCCTCAGGACCCCACAACAAAGAGCTGAAGGACAGGGCTATAAACAAGGGCACCTAAACTACCTTCCTTATCCTGCTGCGATGGCGGTCTTCACCGAGATACTGATGGATCAATCAATTAAATTGATTTTCTAAAGGATTCAGATTTGATAAGCGGGTTCTATGTGGGATTTGAGTTTGATAAAATGCTATCAAATCCTAAACCTTGTCCTGGTGCATTTATTTACCACTGCCCAAGGTGAAATGCGATAAAACTCCCGTCCAAATGAACCAGACTAAAGGACTCCAGACTGAATAAACTGCCCCAAGCATGCTCGGTGTGAACACACTCTAATCTGTCATTGCCACGTCGATGTCCCCACAGGGTGCTATGAGGAGTTTAATTGCCTGAGATCTTGTTTCTGATAAGGAACTGAGATGTATGGTGTTGCAGGGCAAACCATGGTCACCTTTTTCCATTTCTACCCCCCCCATCTGTCTCACCCTTCACTATAGCTGTCTAGCCACAGTCGTGCCCGGAGGGACACCGGCTCTGTGGACATGGCTGCCAAGAGAAAAGGGAAAGAAAAATCTAGTCGTCTTCCCTCTTCAGCAGTTTTCACACTTGACAATTTGGGCAAAAAAACATAAAATATAAAGTCGACTGGGCCCTGTTTGGTATTCATTGTTTCCTTGGTGCTATTTCGACAGGGTTTAATCATCTGTAAAAGCAAACTATCACCACTTCCGCATGGATTAACATGGTAGACGTGATTATGCAAGAAGAGTAGGAGGAGGAGGAGGAGGAGGAAGAAATTGTTTATGTAGTCTGTGGCCTGGAGGAGACAGTTAAAAGAATTAGCCATACTTAACACAGATACTGAGGCGAAGGGTCTCATGAACTCGCCCCTGCTGCAGTCAGCTGCTGGTTGATGTGTACGATGCGTGCTGTACATAATAATGACTCCTGAGTGTTCGTGAGGCATTGTTGTAGTTTGACCCCTGCCTCTTCCTCACTCAGGGCTGAGGATGAGGAGCCTGCTGTGAGAGCAGCCGTCTGGCCATTTGTTCCTCTTACTGAAAGTTTTAGGACCATTACAGCAAGTTTCATCTCTTTAAATATAAACAGTAGTGTTAAGTTACTTAAGTACATTTACTCAACTGATGTACTTCTGTACAATTTTGAGGTTTTAGTTCCATTTCATACGACTTCAGTACATTTCCAAGGCAAATATTGTAGCTTTTACTGCACAAAAGCTTTTTTGATTGAGTCTAATTTCCCCAAAGCAATATAATAACAATAAGTGACAGTTTTTAATACAGATTCAAGTATTCAACAATTTAATTTTTCACAATTCTTACCCCATTGTGTCTCATTTCAAACTGCGGTCGATATAAAAGTAAAATCCCATTCACTTTTTTGACTAAAATAAGGTTGTAATTTTATTCATAAAAGTCTTTATGAGATTGGGAACTTTAGGCTACTGAACCAAAAGTAGCAGCATGTTAATATATCAGTAATATTAATCTTCTAATATATGAATATATTGTTCAACGTAATAAAGGAGCCTTTTTTTCTCCATAATTTTGAGATTTGTGAATGAGAAAAAAAAAAAACTTAGTGGACATTGTGTGCTACAGCTGCTTGTGAAAGAATAAATTACATTTTTTTTTGCGCAGAGTAAACAAGATAAAACATGCCACGTTCATTTGAGCGTTTAGATATGTCGACAGCGGTACATTTGAGCCTCGGAGAGCAGCCTTTCACTTCCCCTCGGTCTTTATTCTAAGCTAAACGAACGGCCTCCCAGCTCCGGCTCCACATTTGATATATGAATGAGTAGTATCAGTTTCCTAATCTAACTCAATATCAGTAATATTAATCCTCTAATATAATATATATAAATATAATTCAAAATTATCAAAAGAGCATTTTCTCTGCATAATTTTTGGTACTATAAGTACATTTATGTACTTGTTGCTCTTCTTTCTGCAAATTCTGATGATTTTAAGATAAAGGATAAAACATTTCATGTTGGCATTTGAATTTAATCTGAATTGTAGGGTGCGTTATAAATTCATGATAACTGCAAATCAGTTATCTCTTGAAGTCTTCGATGAGGAGGTTTCTCTTCTCCTTGGACTAATGGTGTTTAAGGGAAACTATCCCAGCAGGATGAGTGTAAAAGTCTTTCTTGAACGCTGACGTTGGAAGGTCATGCTGTAATCAGGGTGGTCCTGTTAGAAAATCACTGTGCATCTTGTTAAAAAAAACAAAAATCAAAACAAACATCAGCCTCCCTGCAAAGTTCAGCTTCTTTCTTGCATATTAACTCACATCGATACTCAATTTCGTAAGCACCCAAGGGCATCACCCTGAATGCTTTCTCTTCTCCTCTGTTGCAGATGGATGACCATGCTGCCACCAAAGGGCTGTGAAGTCGTGGACGGTGGTGAAGCGTCAAGCATCGGAGCCAGCTGCTCTTCCCTGACTTCACTTGGAGCCGTGCAACCTCTCTACTAGATCTGTTGTTTTTGACTTTGACTGTCTCTAAAAATATCAGTGAATATACTGAGGGACCACCTACCCACCTATCCAAAATGGAGACTCTTTCCCAGGATTCGATTCTGGAGTGCCAGATCTGCTTTAACTACTACAGCCCCCGCCGGCGGCCCAAGCTCCTGGATTGCCGTCACACGTGCTGCTCGGTGTGTTTGACCCAGATGCGCAGCAGCCAGAAGGAGATTCGTTGTCCTTGGTGTCGTGGCGTCACCAAGCTGCCGCCGGGCCTGTCCGTCTCCCAGCTCCCGGACGACCCGGACATCATCACTGTTATCGCCATCCCTCACGCCTCCGAGCACACGCCCGTCTTCATCCGCCTCCCCAGCAACGGCTGCTACATGCTGCCCCTGCCCGTCGCCAAGGAGCGGGCGCTCGGCCTGCCGGGGGAGCTGGGATGTCGCTTCCTGCCTGGCAGCCAGCAGAAAGGGGTTACTGTGGTGACCGTACCTGAGCAGCAGCCTCTGGGCCTGGCTATGGGTTTAGAGGGCGTGGGGGTGGGGCTGGAGGGAGGCGAGGGCGAGAGGAGAGTTACTGGCCCAGTGGGAGGAGGAGGGAAGGGGTCCACGTGGTCTGGCGTTTGCACGGTGATCCTGGTGGCGTGCGTGCTGCTCTTCCTCCTGGGCATCGTGCTGCACAACATGTCCTGCATCTCCAAACGCTTCACTGTCATCTCCTGTGGCTGAGGGCAGGGGGAGGCTGCTCGGACTGCCGCAGACCCCCCCCCCCCCCCTCCCCTCTGGATCCCCCCTCTACTAGCTCTGCCTTTCCTCGGGGCAGGACTCTGCTGAGGAGAGGGGACTAAACTCACATCATGGGCATCCAAGGAAACGACAGAACAACATAGAGAGACAGATGAAGACGATGAGGGCAAGAAGGAGATTCACAAATGGTCTACCATCATGTCCCATTTCTTTATTATTTGGGAAACTGAAATTAGAGTGGAAATAGAAAAACAAACCCTCTCTTTCCTGTTTTTTGCCAGCTGAGATGTTTCTAGCTGGGGACTAGTCAAGCACTCTCAGCGGTTGGAGTGCTTGTTTAGTCTGTGGTTTGTAGAAGTGCATCGGCTATCATAGTGTTGTTTAGATGAGTATAAGGTCCAAGTGTGCTGTCTCCAGCTGGTGCTGCAGTCCAGAGAGTTCGGACTTGGCTGCTCTCCATTCTCTGATGCTGCAGGAATTAACTGTGCAGGATCCACGTCTGGGCCCATCTGCATCGTCTGCGAAAAAAAAAAAATCAACTCGGCTTTCATTTTTCTCTTTTTTTTTTTTTTTTTTTTTGGTCACACAACCTGTTCCTGTTCAGAACAAACTGTTGATGTAATAGTTCCATGCAGTTATTAGAGGGTTGCCAAAAAACAGAAAAACAAAAACACTGATTGTAATATTCATACACGCCAGCATGTCATTCATCTGACTTAAAACAATGGGCTTAAAGTTTGTTGATTGGTTGGTTGGAAATATCTGATCTGATCATTTACCATAAGATATGAGATATTTGCCATTTCTTTTTTTTTTTTATATCATTTTTTGAGCTTTTAGCAATTAGAAAACATCTCTTGCTTTCTCACTGGTCACTGTTTTATGACGTTTGCTTAATTAAAACAAGATTTTTAGTCACTAAAACAACAACTTTGTGCTGTGTTGGATGCTAACTGCTACAGAGGCTAAACAAATGAACGACTCAAAGTACAAGGATATAGTGAACTAGCAAAAAATCTAAAGGTGTTTTTTTTTTTTGTTAGCCTCCTTTTTAGACTTGGATGAGAAGATGAATGCCACGTTTCTATCTGGAGAAAGTGATTAGCTTAGCCTAAGCAGCGGAGGGTAACAGCTAGCATGGCTGTCGTAAAGCTCGCTAATTAATATGTTGTATCGTGTTTGTCCGTGCTCCAACAGAAGTACAACATTGTGCTAGGTGCTACATATGCTACGTATGGTTTTAAACATCATTTCAATCCAAACAAGAAATTCAAAAGTAAATGAGCTTTAGAAATGTTGGTAGATCTATTGAATCTTGAAGAGTGGTTAGCTTTCCAGGTAGGTGGGGTTGCACGCTACATGCTACGTATAGCACGTAGCCGGCCGTGAAAAGAATAATTTCACGTTTTCAATTGCTGTACGGATTAAACAAAGATGCTACATTAATTTAAACATTTAGATATGTCAGTAGTGGTATACTTGAGCTTTGGAGGGTAGCTAGCTGTTTCCTCTTGCTTCAGGTCTTTATACAAGCTAAGCTAATGGCCTCCTGGCTCCAGCTCTACATTTAATGCACATGAGTGGTATCAGTTTTCTCATCTGACTCGAGGCAAGACAGTGTCAAAATGTACCTTTAAATAAAAACAATACAAATTGACATTTGGCAGACGCCTTCATAAAGAAAACATTGTTTTTTTTTCAGTGTTTGATTTTGTTGTGCTTCTTCAGCAGTTCATCCATTTTTCTGTTTCTTTCCCATGGATCCTTCAGCGATTACTAACTCCATGTGCTTTTCACCCTGACCTCCTCGAGACCGCTCGTCCTCTAAAGACGGACTGTCCGGGTCAGACCAAGCCTTTGTTGGCAGCCCACACACTCACTATCGACTGCTCGTCTAAATACCTCCCTTAGTTTAGAAACTGGTGGATATATGGGCTCAACAGTGCGATGTTGTGTGTATAGGTGTGCGAGTAATGGGTCAGTAACAGGTCAGGAGTGGGCGGACGCTGCAGGGCTCCAGCTAATGACGGATGTATCGATTTATCTGCTTTTGAATATCTCTCGTCTGCCACAGAGATGGATGTTTCTCTTTGTTTTTTCCACTTTTATATGTTGAGGCAGCGGTTTGTCTGTTTACTGTTTCGTTAACGCACACACAAACAGGGTGAACTCTTTTGTACCGCAGCCTCGTCTTGTACAGAACGATTGTAATTTTGTCTTTTTCCGATAATTTTCTTTTTGATGACATTTCTGAGATTAGGGAGCGCTCTCTGTATGTTTGGTATTTAGCATTTAAAGAACTGTAAACTGCACAAACATGTTATATATAAATACATATATCCACTTATGAAATGGAGGATCCACAGTTAACCACAGTTAATGTGAAATTACAGGAACTTTTCTTTGATGTTTTTGCTCAAACTTGGACTTTTTTAGTCTCTTTGATCTTTCACATCGACATAATTTTGCCACCTTAAACCTAAGTTTAACATTTCCTCACTGCTAAACATTAAAAAAACAGAAAAGAGTCCTGACACCATTTTGCAGCTCAAGGCATCGTGGGGGTCACATTAGGGCAAGTATTTCTTTTGCAGATGCAGCGAGAGACCGAGTTAAGTTCAGATGAACTGGTTCATGTGGGACAAGCTGCTGCTGTTGCTATGAGGCTACGTTTAGACCCTTTGAAGTTTGCTGAAAGTTGAAATATTTTTAGCTCCCGACACTCGGCGCGCTGCGCCGGGCCTGACAAAAACCTGATTTCTCAGCACTTGGGTTTGAAAGAGCTTTTCTAAGACGGCTTCACCCGAGTCAACTTGAAGATAAATGAAAGCATGAGCTTCATGAATAATTTTTGGCATCTTGTGTGTTTTTTTTATGACTTAAAGTCTTAAGCCATTAGTTATAAGCAATAAGCATTTGATGGCAGCACATGTTGCAGACCATTTCTTAATGTCTATGTGCTGTTTATCAAAGCTGAAGAGGTGAGGTTGACATAAAGTGCTACAGTCGTACAGTTTCACAATATTTCCTTTGGGAAAGTGACGTTTAAAAAGATGAACGTTTGGCAGATACAGTCTGAACTGTCAGTTTGGGCTTTTACACCGACAAGTACAGTACATCACACTATGTGAGAGGCTCAATGTGGCGTCTGTTGGGCTTTGTGGCAAAGTGTGATCACTGTGATACTGAGAGAATAGACTCTTAAATGGCCAATAACACACACACACACACACAAAAAAGGAACTGGAACTACTTTCTACCCAAAAAAGTAGTCCATTTGAAAACTGCATGATAAGCAGAATCACGGGGACACAACTATATTCACCTCACCTCAGCTGACCACACCAAAAACTGCCCAGGCTGATGAACCAGACAATGTACAAGAAACTCATTATTATTCATTATCCTTGGATCCAAGCCCTCACCACAAGCGACTCAAACCAGTACAAACAGCTGTAACATGCTCCTGGTGATTATCCACACGAGGCTCACTTCATCCCTGATCGTTTCCCTTTGACAATCCATCACGAATGAGGCGTTTCACGTGACGCAGCCCCACCTTTGTTTGTTCTTATTTTCAGCCTTGTATTGTTTACACAATATCTGATGTGATAATTGATTTGTAAGTGATAAATTCTCACATTTATTAATCCCATTGTCTGGAGACAAATGCTGTAAAATGTTGTGCACAAAAGTAAAGAATGAAAAAGGTTTGATATGCACTTTTTGGGACATAGTCACATTAACACATCAGCAAAGACAGAATATTCTTGACCACCTGATCACAGTTCATGGCATTTGCCTGTAATTCTGAAAGAATATCACGCCTCTGAATCTCCTTCCTGCCGTCTGTTAATCCGTTAATCATTTTTTTTTTTCAAAATTCAGAAACTGCCCTGTACAACGTTTTTACAGAAACTTAAAAAAAAAAAAAAATGAAAAAACAAGCGTGATGACTAGAGATGCGTAGAAAGGAGGCTTTTCATTTCCGTGCCTGTGTGTTTGTAAAATGCCGTGAAGTTCCTGTCGTAGTTTCCTGTTTGTGTCGGGTCTGGCGACGCAAGCAGCAGCTGTTTTTGGTGAATTATTAAAGCAAACGCTCTGAATCTGAACGACACGAGGCTCCGCTCTTTATTTGAAAATGACCAGTTTGTCTGTGTTTTCGTTGATTCTTCTCAGCTGCAGCTTGAAATACCAACGATAAAAACACTGATAACCTCCCTCTTAAATGTTTCTATTTTTAACGGCTTAAGAAAAAATAAAAAACGAGCTTATTCCCTGTAGCTTCGTTTATCGAAGTCCCATATTTCACAGTTGAGTGAACTTGGTGGAGCAGCAGGCCTTCTCTGTTTACCCTCAGGAACCTCTTTCTCCTCAAATATTTATTGATACAGTGTCAGGGAGGTAATTAACGCTCTCCGGGGACCAATTTGTAGCCAGCTTTGCTGCAGAAAAACACATCTATGCCTCAGAGGCAGCAGTTGCTAATGATGACCATGCTCATCATGGACTCCACAGCTGGCTGCCTCTAACATGGTCTTTCTTTAACGATTTGTTTAATCCAGCTAATATGTAAAAAAAAAAGACACTTACTGGTCTCATATTTAGTATTTTATTCCTGATCAGAGTTCAGTGTATTGATAGTGGATATTTGACCTGTTTTAGTCTTTTGCCAACACCAAGTGTCAACCCACGGTGTGAACTCCCGTTTTTACGCCTCCAGTTTGTGATTTTTCTGTCGACCATCTTGTTTTTTTTTTTCTCTGGAGGAGAAGGTGGAGCTGAGGAGGAGTGAGGGGGTAGATCTGTTGCTTACCCTGCTTTATGGTCTATTTTCCTCTAAATTTAAAAAAATGATGTCGTATTGAAGACTTGAAACTAGAGACTGAGCTAATAAATCAAGTGAAAGTCAGGGCCATTTTCCAATAGACTTCAATGCAATCTAACTTTTTACAACCAGTGGAGTCGGCCCCTGATGGTCATTAGATCAGCAGACTCTGGTTTGTGGTGCGTCCCTCAAATGGACCACAATTTAAAAAATGAACATCATGTTGTATTGAAGACTTGAAACTAGAGAAACGTTTACTGAGCTAATAAATCAAGGGAGAAGTAGGGACATTTTCCCATAGACTTCAATACAACCAGTGGCATTGCCCCCTGATGGTTATTAGACAGAAAAATTCACATGGTCCATTTAGTTGCTGTTCTGGAGCTTTTCACCATATCACATTATCCTCCTCAACAGAGAACATAGTGCGTTTGTGAGTACACAGGGACTAAAAGACGACATAACATTGTTTGGGCAGATTATTATCTTGTTATCTTGACACGTATTTATTTATTAATGTCTTCTCATGACCCCTAATAACAGGTTGCCTATGATGATGTGTTACCTAGTTGATATTTCCTTCTCAGATTGTTTCATCTGCATAGTTTTTGTGTTTTGTGTCAATCTGCTGTCACACTTTATCTCCTTTGCAAATTTCGGTATCTACCATCTAGTGTTTATCGCTGCTACTGAGTCCGTCTCCGTCCTCTCTGGGTGGATTAACAGAGGAGGTCAATCATTTGATTTTACTCATCCACACTTGCAGAATAATGTACCTGGGAGACCAGCTGATAGTATAGTGACACGCTACATAAACTCTTCCAACCCTGCAACAACAGAAATAAAAAACAAGCTCCTCTCTTCCAATTTCTGCATTGTTTTCATTTCCTTCAAATAGGAATTTATGCAGCCGACAAAATGAAACATTAAAGATCTCTGAACCTTTTCCAGCAGCTTGTTTATATAAGAAAATGCTGCCAGTTGCAGCTTTGTTGAATGTCTGATAATACAGCTTCCCTGTGTACTTTCAGCAACAGACATTGTACAACTAGTTCCTATAACTGAGTGAAACTCTGCCCTCCAATGTTTTAATTTCTCCTCCTGAACTTGAGATAAGATTTAATCTGTAAATCAGATCTAATTCACACCTGGATGGCTGCTCGTGTTCCCCCCCCCCCCTCATGCCAGGCTTGTCGCAGGAACTATTTTCTTGTATCACTGTATTATGTGAGCGCTCTTGAGGATGTATCATGGATTCTTGGCATAAGCTTCTGAGACTGTCATCCGTTTAAGCCTGGGAGCAGATGAGACTTCTTTTCCTTCTGCTGGGAGAAAAAAAAAAAAGAAAAAGAAAAAAAAGTTATGGTTCCCATTTGTAGGAGGCAGCGTTGGGTGACAGTGTGCAACGGAGTGAATAAAAGCAATATCAATTTTTCAGAAACTGCTCCTACAGTGTGTCAGGCACCTGAAAACTTAAATATGTTAAAGGATTAGAGGAGAGTCTGTGTTACCCACCATGCACAGGGAGGTTAAGGTTAATAAAGACAAGAGGTGTGCAGTATGTGCATGTTTCTGACCCGGAACCTGCACCGATCACCGCTGTGTGCTCTTAATGGGATGCTGTTCATGTGTGAAATAAAGTGCATATACTATAGGGAGTAACTGACCTCAGTGGAGTGAGAAATGCACTTTTGTTGGTTTGAATAAATGTCAGTATTTCTGCATAAATTAGCCAATAACTATGTTTATTTACAGGTTTTATTAGAGGTTAACATGTTTATTCCTGAGTTGAGAAATGTTTAAGATAAAATGTTTGAGATAAAAAAGATGCAGCAAATAAAAACACCAGGATCTGTGTGGAGATCTGGCTATGAATTAATATTGGATACAAATGTGCGTTATTTGCACATTTTCTTTACATTTAGGATTAAAGCTTGTGCTACACAACTCAGTTAGATTAAAAACAAACCAACCCATTTCCTCTTGTGTTTGAAAGCTACATAGAGTCTCACGATTTGCTCATATTCATATATTTTCTTGTATTTCTGCAGTGCCAGATATTCTTAATTAAAAGATCTACATATTGAAACGTCCTCATTGTATAAGATCTAAACCAGCGAGAAAATGATCCTTAACAATTTGCACGCACACATCTGAGCTCTTGTTCTTGCTCCTGTTGGTTTGACCCCACGATGATCAAACAAATTGAAATACGACAGCCTCAGAAAATGACCCTCACTTAGACGGATTCATTGAGCAGGACTACTGATGCAGTCCTTCCTGTGGAGTGCAGGTGTGGGTAATGACAGGTTAATTAGCGTGTAGTGTGTCTGTGTGTGTGTGTGTGTGTGTGTTACTGCACTTTCATAACATGCGATTCAAATTCTCTTCCAGTAACTGATGGCTGCTGAGTTTCCAGGCCCTCATTTGCATTTTGACAGTGTCCAGCACGGAGGAGAACATCACCAATCAATCCACGTTCATGAGACTCAGAGGCTAATCTTCGCCTGGAGGCCGGCGCCTATTGAGGGGCTTGATTGAGAGCTTTTTATGGAACGGTTCAGCTTTCTGAACCTTGTGCCTGAAAAAGTTGCCATATTACAAAAAACACCAAGAACTGGAGAATAAATTTGAAGCAGTGTGGGACACCCATTTATTTCTGAGGGTCTTTGCTTCTAAAACATCACATTCAGACCTCAATTTGATTTTACCTCCTTTGTACAGTGGCCCTGAGAGACACTGCAACCATAGACTAGCCAATGCTGAAGAGCCTTAAATCTTCATCCTCTCTAATGACCATCAGGGGGCGACTCCACTGGTTGTAAAAAGAAGTCAGATTGTATTGAAGTCTATGGGAAAATGTCCCTACTTCTCCTTGATTTATTAGCTCAGTAAACGTTTTCCTAATGAGTTTATGGTCTCAGTCTCTAGTTTCAAGTCTTCAATACAACATGATGTTCATTTTTTAAATCATGGTCCATTTAGAGGAAAATAGACCAGAAAGCAGGGGATGAATTAGGGGGCGTGGCTACTGTGTGATGACAGACTGTACCACCCAATCAGGATAGAGGATACAGAGCAGGTCAGATCCACCCCTCACTCCTCCTCAGCTCCACCTTTCTCAACAGGTTGACAGACAAATTACAAGCTCAAGGCTTCAAGACAAAAGCAGTTCATAAACACATGGTTGCAACTTAAGAAAACACCTGCACATACACAAAACACAAGCTTGGAAACTACTCACAACACAATTTAAGTGTTTCCAGGAGACACAAAAGTGATGAACCCAGCTGGGACACACCTGATCAATGCCTTGTGTTTTTTTTATTAGGCTGTATATTCAGTGACAGTGAAAGTCAGAAAGGGGATTATATGCAGCAAAGATGCGTTGAGCTCTCGGGGCCACCGTACCTTTTGAAATTACATACCCCTGCCAGCACGTCCACCACGGCCGATTGGAGACATGATGCTTTCCAATCAGCAAAAACAGACCTTTAGCTCGGACATACTCTGGCTGTGACCTTTGCCACGAGCACGGCAGACGGCCAAGCAGATCTTGAACCACCTCCAGCAGCTTCCTCTCTTTCTCCACCCGTCTTGACAGACACATCTGGTGTGATAAACAAATGTGCAGAGTTGTGCGTGAAAGTTCGAGAGGCAAACCGAGAGCTCGTCGGGGGGGGAGGACAAAAGACAAAAAATAAGGCTTATAATTGGAAATACTGGCTCCCATGTGTTTGCCTCCTTTTCGTCACAGAGGATGCCCACAAGGTAACGGTGGGGTATAAACAACAGATGGTACGTTTTATCAGCGGCGAGCACTCAGCTCCTCCACTCAGCCCTTTATGAACATGCTATTCTTTAAACAGGAGTATTGTTTGCTTCAAGTGTAGCCCGGACCTGGCTTCCTTCCTCCCTGAGCTCCAGGACCTGAAGTGTGTACAGCCAGTCATTTCCCTATCCCTTCCCTCCCGCTTCACTCCTGGAAATCCCTCTGATGCCAACAATACCTAGATTCCCTTGTGCAATTACACTTCAAGGACTTAATCTAACCGGTTGACACTCGCCGCATCTTATGCCCCGGGATTCTCCTCGATTTTACCTCTCTGATTGACTCGGCAGCTCTGACTTAATTACTGATTTAATAGACATGGTTCTCGTTTTTTTTTTTTGTTTTCCCTGCTCATCTGTCTCACCGTGCCCATCAGTGTCTTCTTATCTTCAAGGCAGGGTGTCAAGGATAGCAGGGATTCCCATAAGAGAAGACTTAATTAGGTTTAGACAGCAGCTTTGCTTGTGTAAGAAGAAGGGGAAGAAGAAGCCCTTTTGTTGGACGGTTCTGTCAATCTCCGCAAAGATTGTTGGCTCAGTGGAGGAGAAGCTGGGGAGGGAAGGGATGAGATGGTGCAAACATGGATTAGATATAAAATGGATGTAAACTCCGGGTCTGAAAAGTGAAGCCAGTGCTGAAGAGCCTTGATGGTCCCCCTGATGGTCTTTAGACAGAATTGCAGCCATTGTCCACTTTCATATTTATATAGAGTCTATGGTTGCAGTGTCTCTCAGGGCCACCGTGCAAAGGAGGTAAAATCAACAGTGTAGAGTCTGAATATGATGTTTCAGAAGCAAAGACCCTCAGAAATAATGGATGTCCCACATGTCTTCAAATTTATTCTCCAGTTCCTGGCGTTTTTTGTAATACAGCAACTTTTTCAGGCACAATTTCCAGAAATCTGAACCGTTCCATAAAAAGCTCTCAAACAAGCGCCTCAATAGGCGCCGGCCTCCAGGCGAAGATTAGCCTCTGAGTCTCATGAACGTGGATTGATTGGTGATGTTCTCCTCCGTGCTGGACAAACCTGTGAACGGTGAGATTTATGTATTTATCCTGAGACACTAGACCCTCCTTTAAGAAGGAAACCTGAAGACCAATATATGTTAGAAGTTCACTAATCATTAAATATGTTAAAACTGACATGTCTCAATTATTGGATGGATCGCTATGAACTTTCATACGGAAATTCATGGTCTCCACTCAGACACACACCTTGGAGTGGATCCTTTAGACTGTTTCTCGGACCACAGTTTCAGTCTGACCTCTGTGGTTTGGAGAGTAAAACGCTAGACAACTCATCCCTCATCGCTTCGATACCGAGTCTCTGCAGATGACTGAACTAACACTAAGCAGTTTGGAGAGAACAGACTGATGCACCATTTGTTGATAGATTTTTTAAAAAAGAGATAAAATAGATGAAAAGGAGGATGATGAAAAGAACAGAAAGACTAGAAAAATCGAACCTTCAGATTCATGGTGAACTCTTGGTTGCACGACCTCGTGCGAATAACAAAACAACAGGAACAGTCTGCAGGGACCACTTTAGAAAAAGTTGTTGCCAAAATGCTGTGGCTGTTGTACTCAGGTTTTTTTCTCTATTAATCAAACCCAGCAGACAACACGAGCAGTACATAATGACGGACCTTGATTCTTTTATATTTAAAAAGGTTGTTGTTTGTCAGTTGACTTTAAAAATGACTTTAAAAAAGATGGCATCCTTGAATGCACCACTAAAGAGCTTGCAATGCATTCCCATAGGATGTTGATGTAGCTTTGACAAAAAAGTGATTTTTACAACGGATTTTTATGGTCTGCTGAAAAAACTGTAAACCACTGAGGTCGAAAATCAGTCTAAAGACATGGGATATACTGTGGAGGTTCTTATGAACGATCCTGATGGTACAGAAGTATCAGTTAAAGTTCACATGAAGCTCAAGAAAAACCCATCTTTTCCTTTGGTTTAAGCCTTGATCGGTCCACCACCAAAACATGTCAACAACAACAAAAACAACAACAACAACAACAGAACTGCCTCCTGTGAAATCTTTGCACAGACATTCGTGGATCCCTATTAACTTCAATGATCCTCTGACCTTTCTTCTCTCGTCACAGGGTTGATGCTTGCAGTTTCGAGTGAATTCGAGTGAAACACTCATTTATCACCTGTCCTCGAAACCAGAACAACCCGGTCCAAAGCCGTCGACCGTTCACGTCCACAGCCGCTTAAATGTTGGTAATTTGGAAAAATACAGTCATGCAAAATACCAGATTTGTAGATAATAGAAAACTACAGACACGACTCTTTAAGCAACAGCACCGAACCATTTCCGTTTGGCTCAGCCTCCTCTGACTCACTGTCTTCCGGCTCATGTCTACCGAGTGGCTGCAGGGGATCAAACCAAACCAAACCAGGGTGCACACTGTCTGTTTTCTCTCCTCAGCATGAAGAGGCAGATAACCTCCTCTGACACACGACATCCCCCGACCAGCTTTTCACCGCCACCCCGGCAGTCCACTCAGGACTGCACTGAAAAAAAAAAATCACTGCTCCTCCACCTGGACCCGAACGAACCCTTGGGCCAGTCCACCCGCCCTCTTTGGCATCCTACGTCCAGCTGGGCGTCAAAAATCTTTCTACGTTTTCTGTACCTAATTATCCGTTGATGGAAAGACACACCATATGACCATTATCTTTGCTGACGTATGAGATAGATTTTTGTTTTGTTAAATTTCCTCCTTGGAATTCAGCCTCAAAGTCCTGCAAATTCGATGAAGTCAATATTGATCCTAACAGGTCCCAGGGGGGCATTTAAAGAAATTTGTCTACAAGCAAAACACATCATTCTCAATTAAATTGTTTTTTAATTGGATTTGTGGCACAGTTTATTTGCTGTCAGTTGTGACAGGGCTGTGAAAAGAACCAATAGCACGTGGCAGGATCGATGCTGTTGGGAGCCGACATTTGCTGCAGGTTGTAGAAATGTGCATTAGCATATATTTTTTTTTAAACATCAAGAATGTGGTTCTGGATTTAGTTTGCACTCTCCTTTTCCTACCCGCACACTCTTAACTGCGTGGTGTGTTTTGATTGCTCAAAGAGACGTAAACTGAAATTAATTCTGTGGGTGCCAGCCGAGGAGCGAAGCGCTTGCTCTCTCCATTTCACTGACATTTTTGCCATTTGGCGATGCATTTTCCCCCCGACTGTCCCATCGCTGGTTTAATTTATTTACCCACTTATTGATTCAGATAGTTCCCAGCGATGCATGGCCCTGTGCAAATTATTGGCCTATACTGGAGTATTGACTGTAGAAACCTTTATTGTGCCATCATCACACAGGCCTGCGAGCCAAATTCTGCAAGCAGTGCATTTTTTATGCTCACAATCATAAAGGCAGACAAGCAAAATTATGCAGACGCGCACACACATGCACGCAGGCAAACACCTGCATGCACACACACACACACAAAATGCACAGCACACTTGTTTCTTTCATTCCCCGTTGAAATGAACCATGCAGTGAGGCTTGCTCGGAGTGAGACGGGCTGCTTTTCTTCGCAGCCCTGCTCCAGCTTGTCTAATCCATCAGTTGTGGAGAAAGCGCTAGGCCAGCCATTTTCACTAAATCCCCCCGCCGTCAAAGTCATCAGCCCGCCTGTCTGTCCCCACCTCAGGGCCCTGGAAAGATTTCAACACCGCGCACACGCTTGTTTTCGCCACTTGCAAGGACATCGTTTTCACTGGTACCAAACTTTTCAAGTGTCATTTACCTCAAATCACAAAGGGCATGTTTTTGATATAATCACTGCTGTCTGCTGCCACCTTTTCACATCCATCTATCATGTCCCCCTGTTTATTCCGTGCGGGTTTGCAAAGTGGCTGGAGCCGATCCCAGGCAACTAGCCAAACTCCATCTGCATCTATGTGCAGCTTTTAAAGTCTCAAAGTCACCTAATCTGCATGTCTGAGGACTGTGGGAGGAAACTGGTGCATCATGCAAAGAGGAATGGATTAATGGTAGATTGGAACCCATCATGTTTGTAGTGTTCAAAGCATTAAAGAAAAACATTTAAATAAAGATATAAAAGCGTAAAAATTTATGTCCTTTTTACTTTGGATAATCCACAGGCAGCTTTTACTGGCACTACTACTAAAGAAAAAACAGCTCCAATGAAATTCATATTGAGGCCTGTGGATTATCCAGAGTAACCCACACAGCGTTTCCTGAAAAACAAGTTGAATTTGTCATAGCTTTAGACACGACAAAGTAAATTCCCTTCACCCTTGTTAGGTGGAGACAGACATTTCAGAGGAGGATCTCTCAAAACGTGGGAACATAAAAAGCTGAACTATTGTCACAGGTGGTGATATGACTGAGAGGAAAGTTCATTCGTGACCCTGGAATAACAGTTTAGATATAATCTGCAAAGACGGCAAAAAAACCTGTTACTTGTGTTGCTTTCGCCACCAGTAACCAATCAGAGCGCGATCGGGTGTGACTCTCTAAAGGTCTGTTGCTGTCCGTCCGGATGACGGGGCGTGACGTCACCCATCAGTTTGTGAGCTGCTATTTTGAAGCCTCCAATTTGTAATTTATCTGTCGGCCATGTTTGGAGGAGACCTGCTCTGTACTCTATCCTGATTGTGTGGTCTGTTTTCCTCTAAATGGACCTTCAGTTAAAAAGAATGAACATCATGTTGTATTGAAGACTTGAAACTAGAGACTGAAATGATTTTGAAGTGAAAACGTAGTCGAGTGTACAAAGCATGGGCCGTCAGGTCTTCTGTAACTTTGTGATGTCACAAAGAATCAGTCACTGCCCTCAGCCACGCCCCCCAAGCCCAGCCCACGTGGACCCACCATTCAGATTGTTAAACTCAGAAAACAGTCAGACAATCGGAGGAGAGGATCAGATCCTCTCTGGCTGACTGACCTGGACCTAGAGCTCTAGAGATGTAAAACTACACTGAGGTGGTTTTTTGACTCTTAAAACCACAAATATATCTTTTTATGGATATCAACCCTTCAAAATAAAACATAATATGGACCTTTAATGCTTGATTTTCTGTGTAACAGACAGAAAAAAACTGGGACAGCGATGGCTGCATTTCATATTTCAAACAATTCTTTTGATTTTCATTTGAGTGTATTCAAACTGTAAGCGACTGTTAGGACAATGTGACAGCTAATCCGTAACTCAAAAATCAATCAAATGTGGACAAGCGTTTTGTCCCCAGAAAGGAGGTCAAGGTTACACACATGCACAGAGATTTTCACGCTACACAAGTCATATCTGCACATTTACCCTTTAACACACCTGCTCACAGTCTGATGTAAGCAGACCCGACTGACTGAGAACGGCCTGCTCTGACATTTACACCTCACCTGAACACATTGGTGCCAACTATCAGTCAGTGTGTGTTTGTGTGTTTGAGAGAGAAAATGCAGGAGTTGTGTGTCCCCGCAGCCTGAAAATCAATCACTTGGGAACAGCTTTTTTTCCTTCTTTTCAGTGAGTCGTCCTGTTGTTTTATTTGCGCGAGCAGCTCTGGTGGGAATGGAACAGCTCGACCCCATCGCCTTCATATCAGCGTCTGAAAAATAACTGAGTTCATCTATGAATTAACTTCTGGATCAAATATGTGAACATAATGACACAAGAGCAGGATACGAATTTATCCCTTATAGCACCAGGGCTACGACAGCTTAACTTCTCATACATCCATCATAGGCAAGTTTTTAATGGCATGTGAGATGCGTCAGAAGTAATTTAAGACCCTGGATCCTGTTTCTGGGCTACAACGACCCGCCAAAATGTCATGCATGTACCGGTGTAAGCATCATGAATGAAAATGTACCATTTACAGCAGCGAGTATCACAACTGGCCCTGCAGGAATGTCCAGCTGTCTGTCAAGTGTCTCTGCTTTGGTCTCCCTCTCTTTTCTCAAACAACACGAAGTATGAGCAGCTCTTTCCACTGGAATGCAGGAAATGTGCGTTTTTACGAGTTTCCTCCTTTAAAAAAAGACGCAAATACCATTTCGAGACTGTCAGACAAAGCCTGTAATTATCCTTTGATCAGATGGCACAACAGGCGAGAACAGAGATACAGCTAATAGCCTGCATACACGCCTTTAAAGATAAGAGAACAAGTACCAACCAAAGGGGAAAAAAAACTGGCTCAGAAACATGAGCTTTAGTTCAGCTTTTCTGTTCCTAGAGAAAATCTGAAGAAAATAATCAAACCAGTCATAGAGAGGTTCAAAAGAAAAAAGAAAAATAACACATGAGACAGTAAACTGTAAAAATAATTGACTTTTTTTAATAATTGTTAATGTAAAACCGATTCAAGGAGCAGAAGGTGGCAGCCATAATGCTTACCCTGCTTTATGGTCTATTTTCCTCTAAATTTAAAAAATGATGTATTGAAGACTTGAAACTAGAGACTGAGCTAATAAATCAAGTGAAAAGTAGGGCAATTTTCCAATAGACTTCAATGCAATCTTTTTTTTTTACAACCAGTGGAGTCGCCCCCTGATGGTCATTAGATAGAATACAGTCTACGGTCTTTCATTATAACCCTTATTACAACAAAGGGTATATAAAAAGCATACACTTTGTGCTTTCAGGGGTTTAGAGGTCATTTGAAGAGCAGGTACAGTCTGTTTAATGTGATTCAACGTAAAAGTCACTTCAGCTCCGCCATCAGGCTCATATTTTGTTTCCAGCGCTTCCACATGTAAACACCGGCTGTGTTTGACCCTATTTGAGGCTCCATTTCTACCTGTTCTGGGCCCATCGATCTGTTTACGCCTGTCAGCCTTAATAAATGCACCGGGGGAGGCTGGAGAGGCGGCGTGACGGATTAAAGGAGGTCATACTCAACTCAAAACAAATGTGTCTAATCCTGGGAATATGCATCACGCTGTGTGTGTGTGTGTGTGTGTGTGTGTGTGTCTGTGTGTGTTGTGCCCTGACAAGATGCTTTCTCACAATGTGCCAAACTGTGTCCTTTTAAATCCACCTTCATCCTGACATCAACCTGACACATGCCCTTGAGCAAGATCCTTGAGGGCAGAAGAAAATGAGAAATGAAGCTCAAACTGCCGAATGCTCCTTTATAAATGTAAATACCACCACAGGAACACACCTAGCACTTGCAGGGGCAGGAATAGGTGGGTGGGGGCTGTACGGGCTCCTCTGTCCTCTCATTTGTCACCGGAGTCTGGTCAGAACAGGAGCGCTCTTCCCCTGCCGGTGGAGTCAGAGGTGAAGTGAGATGCTTCGCTTCACTTCTCTCACTGGGAGAAGTCGGTCTCAGGAGGTCAACATGGAGGTTGTGAGTCTGTGTGCAGGACTGTAGTTACACCGTGAGGGAGGGATGGAGGGCACAGGGCCAATGTGAGGGCGAACAGCAGCAAAGTCACCAGGAGGAAACTGAGCATGAAACCATGACCTCTCAGCCGAGAGACTTCTAATTCATAACCTTCTGTAAATTGTATCAGCCAAGTTCAAAACAGCATCATCTGGTGTCTCACACGTAGCAGTCAGGGTGTGTTACCTTGGATTCACTGATCCTTTGACCAAATGTGATAAAGCTGTTTCCCTGCGACCCACACACCATGTTGTCTGAAGTCTAGTTTGGTTCCAGTTACAGAAAAAACAGACGAAGGTTTCAGATGAATGAAAATGAATATTTTTTCCTCGTTCATTCAATTAGACTCTTGTTCCTAGGAAACGTCTCTTGGATTTTCAGGGGTATCAGATCACCCACCCAGCAGGAGGGACCAGACGGAGGCAGCTGCAGATGAGTGATGCAGACTGGCAGCTCCTGTGATGTGTCTGAGCTTTCTGAGGAGGCGCAGCCCTGGCCTGAACATGAAAACGCCTCCTCTCCACCCATCTCTGAGATGATGTAGCCCGAGGCGTGCCCTTCAATGCCCCTGCCGTCTCCCTCACCTGAGGGTGTGGGAGTCGAGGCTGGCCTTCAGCTGCCCTCCAGGCCCCCTCTGGCCGGTTGTAAAATCTTCCCTGCCTGTCACCAGCCTCATGATGTGTCTATCAAACTGAAAAAAGATGAGGGAATTCTGGGTATCTTAGCATAGCAAAGGCTGCTGGTTAGAACAGCATTAAAGACTGGACACTGAAAATTCATGAAACTTGCTGCTGCATCCACTTTGCTGCTCTGCTGTGATTTAGTCAGCACTCAAGTGCATCTCAAGTGCGTGCATGCAAGACCCCGCTCCCTTCACTAAATGCACCTGATGTGCTTGCACAGCTAGGTTTGCATGTGTGCGTGACTTAGAGAGCACACAAGCTGCGTGTCCTCTGCCGGCCTGCAGCCACGTGCGTGGTTGGTGGAAGTCTCCGGGGATGGACAATCATGTGCCGAGGAAGGCTGAGAGCCTGCGGGGTTTTAATTCAAACCAAACCCACCACCTGCTGGTTTCACTGACTGGCACACAAGTCCAGGAGAAACCACATTCTCAAGTGGAGTCGCCCGCTGAGGGGACTGGTTGAAATGGAAACCTGCAGACTTAGTGGCCGAAGTGGGACATGACTGTCTCTCCCAGGTGGTTTAAAAATGGGCCAAAGCAGATTAGGAAAATTCATGTGTATTAACACAGCTGAAAAGAAGGTGCTAACCTCTGCTTTATTAGGATTAATTGTCAGCTTTGCACTACACATGACCAACCAGGCGCTAAAGGATTTGGGAGTTTTCAGTCCAGGTCTTAACAAACGTTGGTTCTCTACACTTGTAATGCTGCAGAACACAACTTCCCCCCTAGCTTTAACAGATTCACCTCTACAGCTTTGTCTCAGTTACATCTACTCTGGAAGTAACAAGGTTGTTTATGCAGCACAGTAGGTCCCAGCCTTTTCCAGCTCATGGCCCATCTGAAAACCTCGAAAAACATTGGTAGCTGGTAGAATTTTAATCATTGTCCGTCAGGACTGACCTGAAAGTGGTTGGAGCTCAGTTTCTTTATTTTTTGTTGTTGGATCAATTGTTAATTTAACATTGACAACTGATTTAACAGTGTACGATCCTACACTGTGGGTCAAACTCATGGACGTAGACTCTGGGTCTGAGAAGTGAAGCTAGTAGTTTGTATTGAAGTCTATGGGAAAATGTCCCTACTTCTCCCTTGATTTATTAGCTCAGTAAACGTTTTCCTAATGAGTTTATGGTCTCAGTCTCTTGTTTCAAGTCTTTAATACAACATGATGTTCATTTTTTAAAATGATGGCCCAAAGTAGACCCTAAAGCCAGGTATGGATTAGGGGGTGTGGCCTTCAAATATGGTCTCTCCTGTCTACAAAAACCAAGATGGCGATGGAAAAATTTCAAACTTGAGGCTTCAAGAAGAGTTCAAACTGATGAGTGACATCATGATGGATGGAAACTTGGTCTAACTCTGCATTATGTTGTGGACAAAGACAAATAGAACTAAGAGATGATTCAAAACTCCAACCGTAGACACAGGAATAACAAACATTTTGCTTTTAAAAGATAAATGAATCCTGAACTTCTACAATACAGACATGAGGGATATATTTTGTTTAGGAGGATTTTTTTCCTCAGGCAAAAGTCACCATGAGATTTATATAGATTTAGAGGTTTATTTGACCCACATATCTGCAGGAAGTCACATCCTAATATTCTCAATCTCTATGGTCTCACAAAATATATAGAAAGCTGGTAAACAAACAGTCCTGCTGGGATTTACTGGATCAGTAGCACAATGAGAACACCATCACGGGAACAACAACAACCAGCGCTGCAGCCATATCCCAATCCAGCTCTGATTTGACAAACACTTCATATTTACCCGCTCTCAACTCTGCCAGCACTTTCCCTCCAGTCCCCTTGCTCTTTTTCTATTTGTTCAAAGTGGCATTCATCGTAACAGTCCCGGATACCTAATACACTGTGTGCCAAGTCCAATTTGTCAGATAGAGTTTGTGCTATCACGCTTTACTTTCTTTTTTTTTTGTCAAAGCTGAAGCATTGGGGATCTTCCCCTGGGATGAAGGAAATCACCAAACAAAATTGGTCATTGCGAGGAGGATGGGAGGGGGGAGGCCAGGATATTTTTCATTTAGCCCGCTCCCTCTAATCCACCACCGTTGACAACTGTGGTTAACACCTCCCAGATTATGTCCCACCTCAGTCTGCCCCGCTGCTTCCTTTCAATCAATGTACGGAGGCTGTAAGATGAAAGTGTCTGTCGCTGCCATGTGCAGAGCAGCTAAGACTGAACACACGGAGACAAATCTTACAGGAGGATCGTTTCAAAATGGGTTAAAGACAGAAAGCAGAACATGCTCGTGTTCCTCTCATGTGTCTGCCATTTACCTGGAGCTCAATAGATCCTGCGTGCGATGATACTACAGCACCGCTGTGCAGCTCTGCTCTTATTTTACTCTTAAAGTGGGAGGGATGCTTTGAAGCAGCGTCTGATTTTTGGCTCCAGTTTTATGTAGCTTCAGGCAAAAAAAAAAAAAAAAATTCATAAGAACACTGTTCAAGTAATAATCAACAGTATTTTAATCTAAATAAATGTTGCTAACTCGCAGTTTCAAGCATCAAAGTCTGGTGGGAATCCTCCAGAAAGAATCCAAGACAAACCATGTCAGAGAAATTGGCACCATAGGTCAGGTAACAAATGACCAAAAAAACAGAGGCCAGAATAACCATTAGGGCAACAGGGCATTTGCCCAATGATCCAAAGGCCCCTAGAGGGCCCACGGCAGTGAACGCTAACGTCGTTGACATCTTTGCTAACCTTGATGTAGCTGATCTGATGTTCAGTGTGACTTTACTTCAGCTGCTGGAAAAGCTAGCATTAGCACTTAGCACAGAAAGAAGCCCACAGCAGCTTGTAACGAAGACCTGCCCCCTTTTCTGCCTGCAAGTGCCAACGATGGCCTCGGGGCCTCCAGGCAGCACAACACCAGAAGCTGCCTGTCAGTCCTCATTATCTAGCAGTAAAAATGAAATTTTCCAGATTGTACAAGCATATTGTCTTTTGTCTGACTCTATAGAAATGATTTACCACTTTAGAAATGGACTGAAGAAAACAATTTATTTTGCCTCATCTGTTTCCTGTCTCTGAACGTCCTCAGAGGTGGCTCTTTAAAGATGCTCCTTTTGAAGGAGTTTAGTAATTAGATTTCTAAAAACATTTCAGTGACGTGTAAATGTGGCCGTAGGGAAAAGTAGTGAGTTCTAGTTTAATTTGTAAACTAAGAATCAGACAGAAGCTCAGACGAGAAGGCGAAGATGAGCCAAAGGTTATAAAACATATTTGCTATCGAAGAGATAAGAATGAGGCGAGTTCATCTTGTGACTGGTCCCACCGAGATGCACAGCACCCGTGAAAATGTCAAATAAAAAAAGACAGGGAGCAGGTATTGAATACAGGTTATATTATTGCAGGGTTATGATGCAGGTTAATATTTTCCACATCTCGCTCTCAGAACCTGCTTTCCTGTGGCTTGTTCGAGCTGCTCCCATCATCGGGTTCTTGTCTAAATGTAGCTCAAATTTCAACTGAATATCTAGGTGAAAAAAACAGCAAAAGAAACCTGAGTGTATTCAGGTTTCCACCCCCTACTGTTATAGGGATCATGCATTTATTCCTAGTCAAGAAAAAATGGTCAAAATATGACATTTTGAACATTGTCTTATTTGCTCAACAGAAATCTGTTGTTTTCATCACCATCATCATCATCTCTGTTTTTTCTGTGAGTTCCTAAAGACTCACGATGGCGTTGAGGGTCAACGGCTCGTATGTGATCAACGACTGCCAAGGTGTGAAGAGGCGAAAAGCCCAGGACTCCCCACCACTACTGTTCATGCCTGTCAGTTCACAGCTGGTATTAACATGCATCTTGATTGGCCATTGACTGCAATTTAACGATGACCTTGACATGCAAACGACTGCGTCCTACTTCTGCAGAGGACATCGGACGAGCATGAGGTCTCTCAAGGAGGCCCAGGATTCAGTTACATTCACAATAAAAGAATGTGGCCACATGGAGTCCAGGCCACCTCTGAATGTGGTCTAAGGCCCTGTTCAGACCTGGTATTAAGCTCTAAGAGGACAGACTGTCAGGTGTGAACGCATCCAAGATGCACAGAGGATGCTTTTCAAACCCAATCACATTTTAGCTTCACGGGCCACATTGAAGGACTGTTTACTCTCCTGACGTCCTCTGATTCTTCTTGATTCTCTTTTGATTCTAATTAGTACCAGAGTTTCTGACTAAAACTTCTGCATAACTGTTCATTTGCATATAAAACAGGGAAGTGAGATCCGATCAAAAGTAGTCGCTCATAAATGAAACCAAGGTGCGAGCAGACGTACTTCATCAGATCTTAAGACCAGGTCTGAACACGGCCTTAGAACTGAAAAAGTCTTTTGGATGAGGTGAAACTCAAGTCTCGTGGCGTTTGTGTAGCAACTGTCCTGATCCTGTGGGAAGCGGTTTTTGAAATCTGTGCCAATGAAACAGTCGGATGATACTATTCAAGGTTTTGCTGAGATGCTGGATTTTTAATTCTTTATATCAATGTGATTTTGGTTGAAGTTTAACTCATTTAAGGAACCTAGAAGTTCAGTTAGATTGTGAATTATGTGAATACTCAGTAAATGTCACTGATGCTTCTTTGCCCTGCAGAAATAACTTCCTGTGCCCAAGATTAAATTGGGTGAAACCTTCCAAATAATGCAAAAGAAAGCAAAACAAATGGACCGATTATTGCTCTAAAGTAAAGCTACACACTCATGTCTATGGCCCAGCGTGAAGTTACTGTAAACCTTTGAGAGACTCCCATGATGTGCTGCTCAGGAGACGCTCTGTTCTCACAGCGAAGAGCCTGACGGCAAAAGCTCGTGTTCTGCTGCAGCTTAAAGAGATAAAGTGGGAATAACCCCATCGCTGCACTTGTGAGCTGGGCTGAGAGGAGGATGAGGAGGGAAAGACAAAGACGGAGGAGGAAGAAGTAAAGCGCAAAGTGAGGGAGAAAGAAGAGAATTTAAAAGAAGGTAGTTCGTATGAGAGAAAACGCCAGAGTGAAAAAAGGTGCAGAGAAACAGAAATGGAGATAAAATGCAGGGAGAAAGAAAGAAAAGAAAGAGGTAGAGAGACAGATAAGGAGGATCAGAGAGAGAAAGCCCTGCAGTGATTTGGGTCTGTATGTGCTTTCACTCTCTAACTCCACATGTCAAATGGGTTGGACCTGCTCTCCTCTCCCAGGGCCTGGAGTTTGCCTTTCTTTCCGCCCCTCAATTTCCAGCAGAGCAGAGTGTGTTTTTCCACTTCGCATTAGGGGATGATTCACTGGGTCTGCTGCGGTTTACCCTCAGCAGGATTAGAGCTGGAAGGCTCCTTATTATCTTCTACAGTTTGAGCTCCTTCGTCTGTTAGAAAGAGCAGCGGAGCTTAAGACAAATTGCCCCCTCAGTGTCAGTCGGATGGCACCGCTCCGGCCTGGAAATGGCCCTGGGAGAGGCTGGCAAAGGGGGCAAATCTGGGGTGGGGTGGGGGTGGGGGGGACGCAGAGTAGAAGGAGGCTGCGATGGGGTGTTTGTACGTGAGGGGTTGTTAGGATTTAATTTATGTGTAGAGAAGGGCGCTGAGGAGGAAAGAGACTGCAGGACACCAGCTCTATATGCTGACAAATGCTCTTGAGGAGAGATTTATGGGGAGAGATGGGAATAAGGTCACAGCGAGAGCAGATCCTTCTTGTCTTTGAGACTGAAGGAGTGCTTGTAGAGTTTGATAACCTGGAGAATAACATTCACAGAATAATAAAACCCCAACGGTGTCTCTCGGAAAACCATACAAGCTGAAGCTTGAAGTTTCTCTCGCACAAGAACTCACGCTGAGTTAGGGCTGAAACGGTGGTTCATTAATCTCTCAGAGGATCAACAGACAAAGTAAACAACTTTAATAAGCAATTAATCCTTTCAGATCAAATAAAGAACTGCAAACATTTGCAAGTTTACATTGCCATTCTGGGGATTTGCAACTTTGAACCAAAACCCCTTTTGTTTAGAAAGTTTCTGTTCAAACAAAGAAAACAAGAAATTGCAGTGGCATTTTCTGACATTTGATTTTAATATGTTTCTCCTACAGGTTTGAGCATCAATCTCATTTTGAAAGAGGTAATATCACAGATTTCTAATCTGACAAACAAGACAACCAAGACAAACATTTGCAACTACCGGTTTTTCAAATGCAAGGATTAGCATCTTGTGATGATCAGGTTTTAAATCAGACCCTGGTTTGTTTTCCCTGCGGAGCAACTCAAGAGTAATTGAACTCAGTGCAGACCAGAACAACCACATCTGGACCCATGAGGAAGTGGCAGCGGTTTGATCCCAAATGAACTGTAGAGCCGTTCGTTTGCGACGGGAACGTGATCCCACCTCATTTCAAAAGCTCCCGTAAACCGGTTGTGATGCATCATTCGTGAACGTTCTGTGTTTAACTGTTCTGTGTCATTTAACGAACATGTCTTCGGTTTTAACGAGTAGATGTCCAGCGTGTTTCTCAGTCTTCGTGTTTGCTCCCTGAATTTCAGCTTGTGTCTGGATTATCACCCAGATCATTATGAACAAATACCAACTCTGCTGTTGCTCTGTGTTAAATTTTGTTCTCAAAATAAATGTGCCCAAGCCCCAAAAAGAAAAAAGGACCTTCCTTCTTTACTTCCTTGCACCGACCCCACACACATCTGATCAATAAACAGCGTGTTTCTTTTCATGTGTACTGTGGTTGGCTTAGAGTGAAAAGAAACCGGACCGAAGGGGAAAGCCTCCAAGTTTACAAACTCGTGAACTGATCTGGATCAGAGCAACAACACAAACAATAGGTGTGAATTCAACCTTAGTGTCACAACTGGGCTCAGACGAAACAGAGGACACCACATGAATTATAACTACAGATATGTCTTTTTTTCTCCCACGATTTTAAGTGAACTTCAACACAACAAAACCAAGGAGGTAAAAGCCAGGGGAGACAAAGGGAACCTGCTCCCTGCTTCTGGTTTACATGCAGTCAGTTCAGGCGACTCCTCCCTCCACAATCCAATCATCAGAAATCAAGATTTGTTGATTAAAAAAACGAAAAAATAACTTATAACCTGAAATCTGCACTACATTTGGATGGAAACCTGACTTATAACCCAAATGACCACGAAGTGAAAGCTTCTTGTTTTGCAGTAGGTGCTTGGTAACTGTGACAATCCTTTTTATAGATCTTCTCCTAAGTGTCACAAAGGATGCGACGAGGGATCGAAGATGATAGGAGTTAAAATGTAGAAAAGGAAAGGAGATGGAGGGCAGAGGGAGACCAGGTGAACTCAGCTACCTTGATGGTCAAGTACATGTGCCCATCCAGAGGCTTTCCACAATAAAAGATATAATTAAAGTCGTCTTAAAAGAAATGAGCTCATAACTTAAAGTGATCATAACTCGCAGACATGGCTGTGAGCACAAAATGCAATTTCAGAAATTATTTGCATGCAATTATTTGGATTTTTGGATCTAATCTAAACATTTTCTCAATCAGTGTCTTAAACACGAGGAGAATCAAAAATCTGATCCTTAAAACACATTCATCATAAACAGAGAAATGCTGTTTGTTTTAGTCACAACATCTGACTTCTGACTAAATATAACAAGAAGCATCAATTCATAAAGATTTAATACCCAACTATGTATATATTTGTCAAGAAGGAAATGGAGCATGGCGACAGTGGCAATTATAAGTGAACAGTTTGATACTTTGGAAAATTTCTCTGTCCTTTTTTTTTTTTTTTGCTGAGAATAAGATGGAGATACCTCTGATGTATGTGCACTTAGCATGGAGCTACAGCAAGGAGTTGATTACTTTAGCTTAGCATAAAACGGGGGGGGGGGGCAGCTTTGCTATATAGGGTTATATTATTTGTAGCATGTAAAGAAAAGAAGAAAAACTCCATAACAGTGTGTATAACTTCCTGTAGAACTACAACTTGCTGTTTTTACATTCCTGTTTTTGTAATAACTGAAATTACATCCTCAGCAGATCTTAATACCTTTTTTTATCTACTGTCTCCTAGCTTTAGCACCAAATTTATGATTCACGAGTGTTGTATCAACTCCTCCTTCCTTTGGTAAGGAATTGTACTAAAAATTAAATTAAAAATTATTCCTTCAAGTATATTTCTTTACTCATGATTTGTGTTGTTTATGTTTGAACCACTAGTTTTGCTTGCCAGCGCTGCTACGTAGTTAAAGTTAAAGTTTAAGTTAAATACTCTACATAAATGCTGTTGAATCATTTTGTGAGTTTGTAAATTGTGTAAATAATACAATTTAAAGCCATTTGTGACCAGTAGAGGGCAGAAAGACAAAACAAAATGGCCGAGATAGCTGGTGTTTGGATGTTAGTTTAAAGAAACAGAGATTTGGTCTGTTGAGACAAAGAGAGACAAATGAGAGAAAAATCCCCGGTGTATAATTGAAGTGAGCGCGTGAAGGCGTTTCAGTGAAAATCAACAATATTAATAGAAATATCATACATACAATAATCATATAAGGTAGATTTTGATTTGAATCTCCTTCCTTTTTTTATCCATTTCCCATCAAATTTGTCCGTTCACGTTTTCCTCCCGTTTCCTTTCGCCTTTACGTTCCTTGATTGGTGTCATTTTGATTGACAAAAGCAATTAAGCAGAGACCCGTGTTTATAATTGACTGATTCCCATTGGCAAATCCTCCATTCGTTCCTATAGATGTTACACTGAAAGCAATCAGATGGGCCAATTTTGCGAGGTGCTCCTTTGGCTTGAGGCGCAGGTACTGCAGACATTATGGGGTGTTTAGGAGGGTGGGGGGGTTGGGTTTAATCAATGCTCAGCATTATCACAGCAAAACAAAATAAGTCATGCAAATGAAGTACTTTAAAGGGAAAAGTGTAATGAAACTGGAATCATTCACAATAACACTTTGGAGGACAATTTAGCATGTGATTGTAAATTTAAATAACTACTTCATCTTTTGAAGGACTTACATTTCTGTCATGCTTCAGGGGATTGCATAATGTTCTCTACCGCCAAAAGACGCCGTTTATTATTGCAAACTAGTTTTTTTTGCCCCAGTGATGCTCAGAAGGGATTCATCACCGCTGCAAATCCAAACTGTTTCCTCACCTACAGTTCAGGTTCAAAGACAGAAGCAACGTCGGTTTTTTTTTTACGTTTTATTACCAAGAATACAAAAAATATCTACATTCACATACCACTTACTGTAGCATGACTGACCACATAGATTTCAAGTAAACTCCACCTAATCAAATTATCAAAATGTACCATCAATTAACTCCCACGTTGCAAAATCCTTTTTATGTCTTTTGGTGTTTGTGTTTTGCACATTTTCGTTTTTTTCTTTCTCCCAAAATGTCCTTTTTTTTTTTTTTTGTCCTTTTTACATTTGGCACTTAATGCAGATTATCAGTGTCTCTGAAGTCCACAGGATTGGAGGATTAAGCCACGTTTGATTTGTTTGGTGGCAGGAAAACAACACACAACACAGTATCTCTGACAGGAGAGATCAAGCCTTGCTGCTGCTGCTGTCGGACTCTAGTTGGCACGGTTGGTGGATCCGAAATGAAAGGCGACTCGGTCATGTGCTCATCCAGGTACAGGGATGCGTCTTGAGTAGAGGTTTTTTTGGGACAAAAAAGCTACAAATGATTCAAAAACAAATACAGTAAACATCTCAATCTAGACTACCCACGTGGGATTACAGTATCACCAGATGACAGTTTTTTTTTTCTCACATAGACTGAAAACAAGGGCAGTTACATCATGTATGTTACAACAAATATGTGATCTTTTAAAGATTTCCTCATGTAGCGGCAGTTTAAGTACAGTGTCGGCTTAAAAGACCCAAATAAGTTAGCAAAAATATAAATACAGCACATGAAACGAAGGAATAAATTAAGACCTGCCACATATGGGGAGAAGAAAAAGAAGAAGGACGAAAACAAACAAAACAATTGCAGCAATGACCCCTCACTTTGTTTTGTCCGTCAGTGTTTGTGGCTTAAGTCGTATAGAAAAGCAGAAACTCAGAGCAGTGGACCAGCATTTCAGAGTTTGTCTCCTGTGCTGCTGTGAGTAAGGTAGCTCCGCGCTCTCGTTTTCATCTCTGGCATAAATCGCTCAACACTTTGAACCAAAGGGGGCTCTGCCTGTGGCTGGGTCAGACGGGGGAGTTAACATGTGCTTTGAAGCTGTTCCTTTGCGGGGCCCCATGAGGCTGCCAATGCAGCCCTTCTCTGAAGCCCCCACCTCTGGGGGAGATTTAAAAACCAGCTCACACTGCTGCTGCTGCTGCTGCTGCCATCTCCGGCCTCCAAAGCTGTGGAGAATCGAGGCTTCGGCAGGAATTCAAGCGCTAACAGTCATGGATGTGGACGTAAGCAGATCCTGGCTTTATTGTGTCTTCCTCGCACACTGTTTGTCTGTTTGTGCCACTTCTCTGAATTGTTTTTTGTCTCTCTTTTTCACTTTTTGTTGGTGTCGTTTGTCTTAGGATTGAAAAGGCAAAGGTTGAGGAGTTCTACCACATCGGGGGGCTGTTTGTCTCCAGCACGCCGTACATCTCGGCGAGTTTTTTGAAACGAGGCCCCCACTCGTTGAGATAGTCGTACTCGTGGTCGGTGTTCGAGGTTCCTGACTGGAGCGAGCTGAGTGACTCGGCGACTGAACCCTCCCCCTCGTAGGCGTAGGTCTGCAGGGAGTCGTAAGGTGGGGCGCACGGGTCCATGTCAGCTTCCAGGAGCTTGGCCAGCACGTATCCGTGAACATTACTGTCCCCGCCGCCACCCATCACGCAGGCTTGGGGGACGTAGCGCGACAAGCTTTCAATCTCCGGCAGCATGTCCTGTCTCATCTTGCCCAGGTGGTGGTGCGCCTCGCGCGGGTTCCACATGGCGGCGATGTCGAAGGCCTCGGTGTCCTCCTCGCCACCGCCTTCGTCGTCATAGCGCACAATGTTCTCGTGCACGTTCTCCTCCTCGTCGCACAGGTAGGGCTTCTTACGATGAGTCCGCAGGGAAAGCATGAGCAGAATCATCACTGTAAAGAGAAAATAAAAAAGCGTCAGGAGACAGTTTTACAAAAACATTTTTGAAAAGCTTTTTTGCAGAGTCTGAATTGATGCTAAAGCCATTTAATAAAATGTAATTAATTAAGTTTGTCACCTATCGAGGTTAAAATGCCAAACGCTTGCTCGTTTCATGTCGTTTTCAAATGATGCAAATGCTGTTTGTCGCTGTTGGATGGACACTGGGAACTAGGGGGAGGATTTTTTGATGAATGATGATAAAAAAATAAACATCACCTTTGACTGGAGGAGTTGAATAACATGAAAACGACACAATCATCACTCTAAGTTCAGGGGGTTGAAGTTATTTAATTAAAAAGCCGTATGACTAATTCTGGCATATTTATAGTCATGTTTATCACCGTGAATTGTCCCTGACTACTAAAGCACTTAACTGTACTGGACATTTTATGATTTCTCTCACTTTGGACCCAAGGCCTCACTGACAGACCAGACGTGAAGGTCCATGAATGCTTAAAAACATCACGCACTTGCCTTGGACTGGGTTATTTGGGTAGAAAACCTTTTCCTTGTCAGACTGAATTTTTAACTGTTGTAGCAGGATGTAGGAGCAGTGGCCGGGGTGAGCCTCCGGGCTGCGGCAGGCCTTGATTTAAATCACTCCAGCGTTTTGTTTTTACAGTCTGACCTTTTGGCCAGTGAGTGTGCAACTTTCACGTGTTTGTGATATGACTCCTCTGGATTTAAATCATCGACTTCGCTTGTTATCATGACAGCGTTTAACATTTTATCACCTCAGACGTGATGTATTGCTGCACACCTCCTCACAACACGAGAACAAGGATGTAAAACAGTAAGAAGACACCACAGGAGCATGAGAAGCAGCCAGCTACGAGGCCTCTCCCAGTGTTACACGATTAAATATGGTTTTCTTTTAGCATCCTGGCAAAAGTCTAGCATTCATTAGCACCAGCTGCCCTGTAGCATCGCACTCTCTTTTCCCCAGGGTGCTGATACTGAGCCCACTTTATCTCTCCCTGCAGGACGGCTCAGCAGGTTGACTCACTCTGCTCCGCTGGGAGGGAGCAATACATTTAGTTAAAACATCTTCACCTGCTCAGAGTCTGAGCTCACTGTTGAACAGACATAATAATTCTGATCTATTTTTTGTTCTGCACTGTTCTGTGTGCTTTCAGCCCGCCTCTCGGGCGGTCCCAGGTCCTGGCACCTGCAGGAGTCTAAGCCTTTCAAAGACTCTTTTTTAAGTTAATGCATTTTTCTTGGCTTGTAATTTTGTGTCGCCATCTTGGGTTTTTTGAAACCAGAAGAAACTATATTTGGAGGAGATGGCGGAGCTGAGCGGTGGATCTGACCTGCTCTGTGACTGTCAGGCAGGGTGGCCTCGCCTTAATTCATACCCTGCGTCTATTTTCCTCTAAATGGACCAACATTTAAAAAAAATGAACATCATGTTGTATTGAAGACTTGAAACTAGAGACTGAGACCATAAACTCATTAGATTTACATGTTTACATGTTAATATATCAAGGGAGTTTTTAAGCCATTTTCCTATAGACTTTGGTTCACAACTGGTGGAGTGGCCCCCTGATGGTCATTAGATAGAACAAAGGTTTAAGAGTCCTCAGCATTGGCTTTACCTTTATTGTAACCAACTTGTTGCTACAACACTGTACACAGTTGTTGATTAGTGCTGTGAAGACAGTTGTCGCACACATAAACACAGTTCCCATACCGAGAGTTGAACCCGGGCCGCCTGGGTGAAAACCAGGAATCCTGACCGCTAGACCATATGGGACAACATGGGTGCTGTTGATGATGATACTACGTCCACTTTTTTATTTAGTCCATGGTCAGACCAAACAGGTATAAAAAGTCATCAGAAATAGAGTTATTATATGTATAAAAATATTTTCTAAGTGCATTAATTGACCATCAAGTCAATGCTTTCTATCAGGACATAATGATTCTGAAGAATATCTTTGGACATGACCTGAATAAGCCAAACTGTATATTTTATTTCAGGTCAGAGGGCTGGTCCAACATGACTGGGCATTTCTCAGCCAATGCTTTTTAAGGTTTTAAGGTTTTTCGAGTCCTGCTGAACCCTGGAGGCTACAGGAGCTTTTACCTGACACAGTATCAGATTAAATATCATATGACAAATAGCCACTGGCTCCTCTCTGCACACCACCACACCAGCAGATCATAACTCACCCAACAGGACGAAGATACAGGCCAGGATGGCGATGAGGGCTCCTCTGCTGAGGCTGGCAGGCAGGCTGTAGGCCTCGGCGTTGCATGACATGATGTTGCCCTCCTGGTCGCAGCTGCACACTCGGATGGTCAGCGTGCTGGTGCTGGTCTGCACCGGCTGCTCGCCGTCAGAGATAAAGATCGGCAAGTAGAACAGGGTCTGGTCCTGCTGTGACCAGCCTCCGCGCCGAGTCAAGATCCACGCTGTGTTGTCTGGAAAGAGACAAAGAGGTCAGGGTAAGGTTGAGTTAATGTACAGAGACACAGAGTCCAGACTGCTTGTACCCTGCTTATTCCGCCAGGGCTTCTGAGTATAGGACATGAACAGCGTACATTCAAGATCACGGGTAATGGTGGATCCTGGGAGATGGAGGTGAAGGTTTGCACAGCTGTGAACACAACGTGATGATTGATGGTAATATATGCAGCGGTTTAGCACCATTTATTCTCTGCTTGTTATTTATTCTGTCAACTTATAAAACAGGCTTTGAAGAGTCTGACAGTTTCTGCTGACTTCACAATCAGAATCAACTTCAACACAACACTGCTGTATGGCATCACGCGGTATAGGTAGGTAGGTTAAAGAACCCAGAAATAAATGCCTGACTATAGTCAGACAGTTTTCTTCAGATTTTTTCTTTCTACACGATGCTCTACATACAGTTTTAAAAGATCACTCTCTTCTAACGGGGAATTTTTAGTCTAAATAAAGAGCACTAGTGTGAACACACATTACTGCATGGACTACAGGATGTAAACTGGTCACCAATGGTCCCACCCTGGAACTGTGCTGAACAGGTAAGGTGAGACTAGTGCTAGGTTAAAAGCCTACATTTCCCATACCGGGAGTTGAACCCGGGCCGCCTGGGTGAAAACCAGGAATCCTGACCGCTAGACCATATGGGACTTCCCCCAGCTAGCAACTGAGTCATATTGGAGACTGAGACAATGACGTGAATGTATAGAGAAGGAATGAATCAAGTGAGAAGTGGGGACATTTTCCCATAGACTTCAATACAATCTGACTTCTAACAACCAGGGTAGTTGACCCCTGATGGTCATTAGATCAGCTGACTTGTGGTACGCAAGTACTAATAGTTCATATTGAATGGTTATCACTTAAATAAGGACAGTTCCCATACCGGGAGTCGAACCCGGGCCGCCTGGGTGAAAACCAGGAATCCTAACCGCTAGACCATATGGGACCTACAGGTCTGGTGTGAGGGGATAAGGCACCGCCCTGCACTCCATTGTGATCACCATAACATTTACTGTGGTGATAAATCATGCGGGAAGTGGGCCCATTTTCCCATAGACTTCAATACAAGGAAACTTCCTTCATCCTGCATTTTTATATGCAGATGATGAGTCCAAATAACTCAGCTTTTTTTAATGTGGCTCCATAGTGGATACTGGTATAGTTGGTACTACAAAGAGAGACACTCGCATAAGTTCAATTCCCATACCGGGAGTTGAACCCGGGCCGCCTGGGTGAAAACCAGGAATCCTGACCGCTAGACCATATGGGACAGCCACAGCGATGTGCTGTTCTCCCAGAGCAACTTAAATATTCCCTTGTACATCTTGTCTGAATGTCTGTATCTCTTGACTCTGTCATGGCCACTCAACCATATGGGAACCCCTGCTGTTGCTGACATTGACTTTACTCTGTAGCCCAGTCACACTTGGAAGACATCTGCTGTGCAGTTTACAGTGCAACAGTAAGAAAAACAAATGAAGCTGAAGTGTTCAGGGTGTCTGCTGATAGAAGATGATGGAGGGACTCTGCATCGCCCCTCAGGCTTCCTCTTCCATATGGAGAAAGCAGTGAAGACAGATGATATTTTGATGCTACATATGGCTCCAGAGCAGTGCCACGCGCGCTAAATAAACCACCAATCCTACCTTGGTTGTCTCTCAGGGTGAAGTTGGGGTTGTTTGCGGCCTCTGGAGCCAGGCTGTAGTAGAAGTGCTGTCCACCCAGCGGCTCATCTGGATCCACCGCCGTCACTGTCTGGATCAGCTGTGGATTACATCAACACACAGTTAGAGCCCAGTGGGAGAAAGTCCCTGATTCATCTTCAGCTGTGGTCATGCACTCAGTATATTATGTAACATAAGCTTTTACATCAATTTACATCCCTCTCCTTGCTACGTTAATTAATTCCGTTATATGTCATTTTATTGGTGTGTGTTCTTTTACAGATTATCATATATTTTATGATAAAATATTTTATAAAACCGTATTTAAATTTTCGCATTTTTGCCACAGTCCAACCTGGGTTACATTGTGTGTTTTACACTGATGTTCATTAACATGCATTGTCCCGATCTAATGCATAAATAAATGAGATGATTTCTGTTTTTCGTACCTGCCCGGCTTTGGCGTTTTCACACACATAAGCCTCTAAGTAGTGCGTCAGCAAGGGAGGATTATCATTCACATCCATGACCTTCACAGCCACCGACACGCTTGAGATCTGTGTTGGATTGTCTGCAGGAACACACACAGATATACAGTAAACACAGACACTGGTCAGAAGTTGTGAGATGCATTGATGGACTCAGATAAATGACTCTTTGGGGAGCCGGCTTCGCTCACTTTGTGCCTCTCTTAATCTTCCCCTCATTTACAGCCAGCCTGCGGCACATTAGGGCCTCTCTCACGCTTAGATCACAATTCTATTATTCTCCATTACCAATCATCAATTTGCATACCTTAACCAGCTGTGTAATAGGCAATAGAAACACAATTAGTGGGCAGTAACTACTTTCTCAGGCTTCATCACATGATCGATCAATCATCAGTGTGACTTTGGCTCTGGAGGTCGAAGCTCAAGCGTTCCCGTGTTAATGTGTGTGTATAAGTGTGAGTTTTAGGGTCACTGAGGAGTAATTTAATGTCCAGCTCGAGTGAAAGTGGCTGTAGATGTGCTGAGGTTTCACCCACGTGAAAATCTATTTGAGCTAAAGTACAGTACAAAGCAAATGTGAATTGATTGATTTGCTTTAACAAGTGGAAGTTTTGTTCCAAATAAAATGATAAAATCTGAATTCTTGTCTTTTCTTTTTGAAAATGCCTCCTGGCCTGTTTTGAATGCAGGACAATGGACAGTTTATAAATGTGACATTTAACATTTATTGATTGTATAATTTGCAAGTTACAGTAGATAATTTCATTTTCTGTAAAAGTTTTTGCATGAAATAAATAACTTTCTTTTTGAAATATGATTCCTTTCTTCTTACACATATATATATGTATACAAATATATACATATATATGTATATATATATGTATATATATATGTGTATTGTGACATTTCTAACAATTATTTCTAACTAAATAATTTCTAAATCAGAACCTTATTTGTGATAAATATCTTATTCAATGTTATGTTAATGTCACTCAGTTTTACTGTTCCAGCTAATTTGAATCTTCCTCACTGTTTTTCCATTGTTTTGTTTTCTTCATCTCTTCCTATCTGTGTCCTCCTTCACCCTCTTCATCTCCATCACATCTTTAATTAGCCACCATGCGGGAAGTTATTTAATTAGTCATTAATTCAATTACCGTCTCCTTTTAGGTGTGTCTACCAAACAAAGAGACAAACAGACAAACAAAGCAAAGGGAGGGAGCATGAAGGTGACTTTCAGTGCTACCAGCTGTGCGCAGATCTGTAGGGCATCTCCTGCTCCACGTTACATAACTCTGCAGGAGTTGTTTTCAGAAATCACTGGTTCTGCATTTGTGCAAGTATATTCACCCATCTGGTTGTTTTTGGTGTAAAAACACAGCACGAATCTGCTTCTTACCAGCTAATGTTGTCTGGAGTTAGAGTCCTCAAAGTCAAATAAACCCTAGGATTTATTTTCGATGAAATAATTGCTAAGATTGTGCAAACATATGTAATTCTCTCTTCTTTTTTTTTTTTTTTTTAATCTCTGTAAGCAGAATATTTTTTATTAGGAAATCTGAAGACATCACCTTGGACTTTTGGAATAAAACCTCACTATGTGCATCCACAAATGATTGAAAATTGCCATATATATATATATATATATATATATATAAACAAAATGATCAGAAACAGGAGAAAATATTTATAAGGCAAAATATGATTTGAAATTATAGATCACTATGATTTGTATGATGTGGTGGAGATTGTATTTGTGCATGTGACATACTCATCTCCATTGCGAGGACTGTGATGTTGTGCCAGCCGATCTCCTCTCGGTCCAGTGAACGCACCGTCATCAGTGACCCGGAAGTGATCTCGATGTAGAAGTACTTCTCGGGGTCGCTGGACCTCTCGATGGAATACCTGGTGGCACAAAATGCCATGTGAATATCAGGGTTGAATAAAGTGCAACTTTGTGTGTTGTTTTTTTCAGGATCTTGTAATCCTATCTGAGAGCGACGCACACACACATACACAACACAGCATGTGCAGCGTGTGTGTATTAGTGCGATAAGGCGACAGGCTGGCAGCTTCTGAGGGCACAATAAGAAGGAGCGGCTCCAGATAAGGCTTAATCAGAGTATCTGCCTCCTCTGCCAAACCGACGCCGGGGATACACAGACCTGCAGCGTGCCGCCCTGGCTCATCTCCCGACACCGCGGGCCGATTTCCAAAACACTCTTCTGAGAGCGACATGCAACAACAGTCACACACAGACACACACATAAACAGAAGAGGAGGAGAAACAGGAGAATGTAGAGCACATCCTCTTCCAGCTTGTGGACCAGAAACCTGTTTATGCAGACCATGAGGTGTCCTGTGTTCATGGATGGACTGAGTTCACCTGTAGCTGCTGTCACCTGGAGCCAAGGAGCGAGCAAGTGGATTATTCAGTTAATGATTTTAGTTAATTAACTGTTTCACTGAGCAAAAATCAAGAACTGGTTTCTGTTTCTAAAACTTTTACCCACTGAAATCTGAACAGGAAAAAAAAAACATACATTTTTAGTTTTTTTTAATATAAAGAAAATTAATTAGAAACACCACGACTGTCTTCTGGGACGCTTATACCATTTTCCATAATGACGTAGCAGTTTGCTCACACGTTAGCATTAACAACTGTTTATGTACCAGTCTAGAGCAAAAGTTGCGAGTTTAGGATCACGCCTCATTCCTTTACTCACAGCCCTCTTGCTTTGCTTCTATTCTATCACTTGTCTTCTTCTACTGAGGTTAGCATGCTAACCACCTAGCCTTTCCGATACCGAGTCTCCGCAATGACCAGGAAGTAACACTACTCAGAGGGCGTATTAAAACCTCTTTTCTTGTAAACACGATGACTGAAGCCTTTAGCAAGACCTGTGGGGAAACAGCTGAAAAACTCCGCATTTTTTATTCTTGTGGAGGCAGAAAAGAGCATTAAATTCATCGCAACGCGCTAAAAGTGACCTTTAACCACTGTGTTTTTGGCGTTAGCAGGTTGGCTTTAAATGACTGATGTGTATATCTCCAGCCCATCCACAGATCAAGACTGGCACTGGTATTGTCAAACTGAGCTGATACAGTCACTTTAGCGGTAGTGTTTACATGCGTGTGTGTTCATGTCTGTAGGTTTGTTTGCAGTGTGTGTGTCGGACTGTGTGTCGACAAGGAACAGTCGTGACTGGCACATCCACAGCTGGCAAGGATCTCCCTGAAGGATCTCTATTAATATCACTCCTCCACAGTCATGAGGAGGGGCTGCTGTCTCTATGTATGTGTGTGAACCAGCAGGTGAAAAAGTGTGTGTGTTTGTGTGGGTTCAGCTATATCTGCCAGTCATGCTACACTCGGTAAAGGAAAGAAAGCTGTAAAATGGAAATGAGACAGACAGAGACTGAAGGTCGCCTGCTGCTTTTTGTCCTTATTTGTCCTGTGATAATGATGTTGCTGCTGCTGCTGCAGTATCCGGCCTCAGCCCTTCACCCTCACCCTCAACTGATTCCTCAGCCTTCTGCAACTTATGCCCTAAGTCTCCTCGGCTGGCTTTTTGAAAATCTCCACCTCGTGCACCGCCAGAATATGGAGCCAGCTCTGGGGATTTCAGGGAAACATGATATTCAGATCGGGGCATTAGCTGCATCAGTGCTTCACTGCTCTGACCCCCCCCCCCCTCTCTGCAGGAGAGTGTCACAGTTAATTGTAATCAGTGGACTTCCTCAAGTATTAAAGTGTTTAGGGCAGAGGTTTCCAACCTGGAGGTCTGGACCATCTATGAAGCTACTGTGGCAGGAAACAGTGGAGGGAAATCTATGAAATCCTATCATGATTTCTTGGTTTTGAGCCATTGATTCAGCTGCCTCATGTACATCTCCAGGCATGTCCAACTGGAGGGAGGCTCTTGGGTAAACCGAGGACAAGTTGGAGGGATTTAACCCTTTGAACAACGGGGTCTTATTTAAAAAAATACTGGATTTTGACATCAAGATTTCAAAAAGTTGCGGCTTGAAGGTGGTTAGAGATAAAGGTCGACTGTAAATGAGAAAAAGATTTGTCACAATCCATCACTATCACTGTTAACACACGACCGATCGTCATCTCCTGAAGGCAGATATTCTCCTTCAGAATCAGAATCTGTGAATAACAGATCCATAACTTCATCTCGAGTGAACTTTTTTTTCTGCTTCAATTTACTTGAACACAAGGGACAGGACTGCTTCTTTCCTCCGCTGTCTCCTCGAACACTTTGAATAGGAACATGACGTAATTTTTGGGCTAGAATCAAAGTCGTGCATGTCTGCTAACTAGTGGTAGAGAGTAAAAAAACAGATTGGGCGCTGTAATTGGAACTATCGTCTGTTTTATTCAGTATTGTGTGTTAACATCCCATCTGGCCGGCAAACAACTCAACTTATATCTAAATCCTGAAGTGTTGAAGTGTTGAACTTCTCATCATAAAATAAAAACATTCAGCACTTTAATTGCTGAGTGTGAATTTAGCAGCAAACACAAGCTCGACCCACAACAAGCAGCCGCGGTGCCATCTACAATCCACTCCCTGTGCGCTGCCTTTTTAGCCCAAACCGAGGTTGTAAAGGGCCAGCTGGGACGGGGTGCAGCTTGTGCCATGTGAAACGCTCATTTACTGCCGCAGTCATTGATTCCTCTTGATGATTAATAGCCTAATTAAAGGCTTTATGTCTAATTAGTTTATGAGAGGTGCAGTCTGGACGGTCAACCCACCACGCCACATCTGTTCTGTCAGAGCACAAAACATATTCTCCAAAAACTGAGAGGAATGAACGTCCTCAGCTTCTGTATTAACCGACTGTTGGATGCTGAAACTGGGCATCGTTGTTATTATCATTATTATATTTGTCCTCTTCATCCTCAGCTCCATCACTGGTGCCCTCATGCGCATTAAATGCAGCTGTAGCCTGCTCTGAGGAGTCATGTTGTCATGCTGCCCCCTGCTGGTGGTCAGGTAGTGTTACACCACCAGGGCCAGAAAACATCAGTCCTAAATATTGTACTTCAATAAATCACCCTCTGATTTAAGGTTAAACAAACTATTCAAACTATTATTTATTAAATTTAGTGCACCCACATCATTCGCTCTTGTTTAAACTTTTGAATGAGTTGATTTTAATTAAAAACAGTTTCAAGTGAAATAGGCTTTTTAGGGCTCAGTTAGGGACAGAAATATCTTAAACATATGCCACATCTGGGCAGATTCTGGCTGTTATCCTTCCGGCATCGGCCAGAAGATTTGGAAGATTGGTCCAGATGTGGGAATAGCATCTACACAATCATGCTAGGGCCTGTATATGGACCAAGGGACTATTTTATTGTTAATAGTGTTATTACTTAAGAAAATGTTGACTTTTGGAATATTTTGGAATATTTCTGAATTAATATGTTTCTGCTTTTACTGAAGTACTGAAGGACATCAAAACTACTTCCACCACAACAAAACATGAAGAAGAAAATGCAGTTAGGTACTTGAATGTTTCTGTTCCACCTGACAAACACATGAAGCCAGTACAGGGTCATTTCACCGTTTTCCTCACCTCACAGTGTTGTTGGCGGCATCAGGATCCCTCGCCGACATCGTCTTTACCAACGTCCCAATCTTGGCGTCCTCCGGAAGCTCGATGTAGTACACCGGCAAGTCGAACAGGGGCGGCTCGTCCACGTCCTCCACACTCACGTGCACAATGGTGACATCCTTGAAGGGCCCGCGTTGGCGGAAGGCCGGGTCCAGGTGGATGTTGGCGCCCTCCACCTTCAGAGTGTAACTGGGCTTGTTCTCAAAGTTCAGCGGCTGGAGGGTGAAAACACACAAAGCCATGAAACCGATGACGCTGCTCATCGTTTCTCAGTGTCTGCTGCATTTGTAGCAAATATTACACACTTTCCAGTATGAGGTCTCAGTTAAGTCATTGAAGGAACATCTAATTTGTCACAATATGATGTTAAAGAAAGAATCTCCTGCAGAAACATACATACACGTTGTGTCTCAGAGTGAAAATGTCCAGCAAAACATCACCACAGGAAATAACTTGTAAGGCCACATTGCAAGGGATGCTTTAGAAGAGGTGGAAGGTCACAGATAGCAATCTGTGTTTCTTCAAAAAAGCAAACCCAAGGTATTTATTTTAGAGCTGAATTTACCACAAAAAAAGAGTGGGTTGTAACCATTACATTACAATGTGTGTGATGTTTTCATTACTAGAGGAAAAATTAATTGCCTGATTTTTGATTGGAGTTTTGTGACTTTCTCCCCGTGTGATGAAAAAGCACTTTGGGGGGTTTGAATCATGGATGAATTGGGTTTTTAACAAATAAAATGTACAAAGCCAAGTTGTTTTGCCCATTCTTATGAAATTAATCACAAATCCTATGTTATATTAGATAAACACACTACAGATAAAATGTGTGAGACAATATTATAGGTTAATGATGAAGGAGGTTAAAAAATCTACATTATTTATTACCTGTAACTGTGTGATTTGATAAAAAATGGTTGATCGTTTTCCCTGCGTACCTTTTTCACTGTGATGATGCCAAAAAGGTTGGTGGGGTCGGTGCTGATGTCAAAGGTGTCTCTTCCATCTCCATCAATGATACTGTACTTCATTTCAGCGTTGACCCCGATGTCCCTGTCCTTCGCCCAGATACGACCCACCACTGAACCCACTGGTGCCGACTCTGGGACACTCATCTGGTACAACCCTGAGCGGACAAATTAACAGAGTGATCATCCTGTTATACCCGATTCCATCTGATTTCCTCTTCTGTCCTCCAGAGGGAGCCAAACATCTTCCATCACCTCCGCTGCCATTGTCCACTCTCAACATCACATCTGAGGCAGCCTGAAATAAATGGCTTCATAAACACCTCACACTTGGGTTACACACTGTCTCGAGGGTCGGCTTGAATTTCATCTACTGTTTAACCTCAAAGAAGAGGTGACAGCTGCCCAATTTGTAGTGCTCCCTGCAGTCCAAAGTGAAATGCCTTCACATTGTGCTTGACAGGGGGGAATCCCTGAAGCTCTTCACAACCGATCAAAGTTCCATCGAAGTGATGGCGTTAATTGGTGGGAGACCGGTGGTGGAAGTGGAAGTGGGGCGGCAACGGCGGCGGGTGTTTTCTTTGTCTAGGACGGAGCCACCCGTCGGCCAGGCTGAGATGACCACGGACAGCTCGACAACCCCTGACCTCAGGAGGAGGGTAATGAGGGGAACAGAAATGGGGATAATCAAAGAGACAGCATGGGGGCGACTGGTGGCTAAGAGCAGCAGAGGAGGGAAGAGGCCAGGGGGTAAATGACTGGGGACTGATGGCCAGAAGTGGACAGAAGGAATGGGACAGAGGGGGCAAATGGCTTGGAAGCTCAAGAGAAACGAGGTACAGTAAACTCTCATAGATATAAGTCATTCACACATGGCGTTGAGATGCTGCAGTCCCATTTTATTGCATGCATGCCACACTGCTGCCTCTCTTACTTAGTAAAATGCACTGGAAACTAAAACTCAAAGCATCAAACATCGACCCTGAAGCAAAACAGCGTGTTGTTTTTGAAACCTCAGGGTCATTCGAAGGCTTTGAGTTGAGCTTCATACGTCTCTATAGGGAGTTGGAGGGTTGGTGCAATACTCAATAAACCACTCATGATCATTTCAGGTGTATATTCCTAATATTTTTTTCACAAAGTTGGAACACAAACACACTGAGACGGGACAAAATTACAAATTTATTCTGTCCTTAGATGTGATGGTGGTTGATTAGGTGGTGCAAATATAAATGCAAATATAAAAGAAGTTTCTACTTTACATTTAGAACTTCATCTGCTTTGTACTAAACTGGATACTAAAAAATATGTATATACAATAAATGACAATGAATCATTTATCATTCCTTTTTAACTAAACAGCTCCACCTTCATTGAGATTTGAAATGTTTTGACAATTTATGGATTTTATGGGAGTTTTACCTGATCAGGTTTAGGTAGGGTAATAACATATTATTAGGGTATAAGGGTATACTTTAATCCTTTCTCTTCCTTTGAGAGAAACTGTCCAGAACATTTATATTTTGCTCCTATTTCAGCTCCACGAGCATCAGAGAGGATTAGAAAGGGCTGCAGTGGGTTGAGGTGGAACAGTAGAGTAAAGTAAGACTGTTGCTTACTCTGGTCAAACATGGGCGGGTTGTCGTTGATGTCGCTGAGCGTGATGTTGACGGTGGTGGTGCCAGAGAGCCCCCCCAGCTGGCCGCCCATGTCCTTGGCCATGATGACAACAGTGTAGTTCTCTCTGGTCTCCCGGTCCATGTCTGCCAGGGAAACTCGGACCATGCCTGAGGAGGGAAACCCAAGAGAAAGAGAAAGGGCAAACGGAGACACGGGAGGTGAATAAAAGGTCTGTGACAGAGAACTGGTGACACAGATTAGGGTCATGTTTCCAAGCGATGCTGCCCTGGAATCTCAATGGTCTTTAAGGGCCAGGGTAAGACTTTTATAACTGAACCTCTCATCCCTTTCCACAAGGTTAAATTTCTTATTACAAGCCAAATTTGGAAGATTTCAAACTGTTAAACTGTTAAACTCAACAAAACTCAATAAATCAACCATTTTTTCAAACTTGAACTGTGATAATTCATGTTTTTTTCACATTTTCCCTCCCCACAGGATTCACAATCTCTCAAACACCATGTTTAGCATATTTTTGGTTAGCTGTGTCCAAATTCAGGGGGTGCACCTGTCACAGGAAATGATAATTTAATCTTTTTTTTTCTTTGTTTTTACCAGTTGTACTGTTAGCTAAAACCCAATGCAGTATAATCCTCAGGCTTTTTTGCTGCCATATTATTTTCATCGCTGGTGCACAATGAATCTCGGGATAGGTTGGACTGCAATGGATCCACCAGAAAAAGGACACATTTGTCTGCCAAGGAGCCTTCGAAATGGGTCGTGACAAATTGGTCTTCAAATGCAGCCTCTGAATCGGGACACAGCTACAGATGCAAGACAGTTATCTTGCTCAAAGACACTTCATCATGAGGACAATAGGAGCTGGCAATCAAACCACTGACCCTACAATTAATGTTCCACCCGAGCACCCTGCATCCTTTTCAGGATTTGGAAATTTCTGCAGCTAAAACCGTGGTCATATATACTTAAAACCATATACCAAAGCTTTATATGTGCATGACAAAAGCTTAAGATAGTGAAAGCATCACCGTGATGGCAGTGTGGCAGGATGAAAGGAAAGATCAATAATTGTGGCAGTCCTTGCGTGTAAAATAAGCTAATTCAAACTAACTGACTAAAACAGAAACTGTGGTAAAGGACTGATATTTTAGTCAGTATACACACAGCAGAGTCCAACCAAGGCCGAATGATGTTTGAGGAAGAAAAAGCCAAGCACAAAACAGCTCTGAGACTTTGAGCTATATGTGTTAAAGTTTCACATTGCGTTCCACGCCAGTAAAAGCCCCGACTGCTGTGCTTACAGCCGAGGCAGGGAGGCTGACTGATAGCTGTAGAGCCACTTGTGTTTCAGTGATGGATGAACCTACAGCAGCAGCCGTCTGACTGGCAGCTGATGGGCAGAGCAGCCTGAGAGCTTTGGCAACAGATTTCAGTGCTGACAAACAAGGAAATGAGGCAGCTGTGGTAAACAATGGCCAGTGACTCTCTGCTTTTAGGAAGCTAATGGATTTTTGGATGCGCTGGCTTGAGTTGTGAAGGCTGTCACCGTGTGTTGCAATGTTGCAGTTGGATATTAAAGCCTTAAAAGTATTTATGTTTTGAATAATTTGCTTTTATTCCAACACCTGGAAAGCGCACCCATATGTGATACCCTTATTTGAAAACTGTAGCCATTAATATGCTGCTAAATCAGCCTCCACACTGATTTCAGTGTCTCCACCAGATCTTGAACCTGGCTGCGAGGATTTGTTCCCATTTTGAACAAAATGCAGTAATGAGGTGATGCTGGCTGAAAAGGCCTGGTTCACAGTCCATGTTCTAGTTCATCCTAAAGATGCTGGCTGGGGTTGAGGTCAGCCACACCAAACTGGGAAGGAAGTCAGTCTGATAAAACCAGCTGTTTGTCATATTTCAGTTAGCGTCTTTTGTTGGTTTCCTCTGTAGAAATACCATCATTTAATTAACTTTTTAAGGAACACTTTTCAGCAGAGAATGAGATGAGAAGAATGATACCATTCTTGTCTCTGACCACTAAGTATGGAGCTATATCCAGACGCAATTAGCTTAGCTTAGCATAAAGACTGCACACTGGGGGAAACGTCTAGCCTGTTCAGAAATAAAATTTCTTTTCTAGTGCAGGCTAAACAAACAAAATATGACATTTAAAGGTGTTTTAGTTTTTTACCATTGGACAGAGCCAAGCTAGCTGTTTCCCCCGGTTTCCAGTCTCTATGCTAAGCTAAGCTAACTGCCTCCTGGCTCTAGCTTTGTTCTCGCTTCTAAATTTCTTGAAGGAACATACAGACAAGAATGAAAGTCAATGCTGCCTGGAAGTTTAAATCCCATTAGCATTGATTGATAAATTATTGGCAGAAATGTAAAATTACAACAAACAAACTAAATACATGCAAAATCACAGTCATGCTCCTTTAATGCCAGATGCTGATGATGTATATCTTTTTGAAGCTGTGGGAAAGTTTCTCGCGCCACTGGATCACTTCAGCGCGAGGGGCAGTCTGTCTTATTCTGTCCTCATTTTCGACTGAGAAGTCTCACTTTGAGCTTTATTTTGTTGAGTGCCAGGAGTTTGAAACACAGCAAGTTACAACATAAGAGCGCAGTGTTTCAGACAAGTGTTTGGCAGTCTCATAGCAACAACAGGAGCCACGCTGAGCTTCCCATATTCAGAGCCGGTTTCTGCACTCAGGGGCTTAAAGTGTGGACAGCTAAAATCAGGCTGCGCCGTTAACACAGAAACAAGGTGGGAATTAATGGTAGCAGTCAGTTGTTGGTAAATCCTGTCTGTCAGTGGTAAGTTTGTCGACTACTTCAAATCATCTGACATCATTCCTACTTATTACAAATTTATATGGAGCTCATAAAATAGTTAAGGTGTCTGGTGAAGTTTTGAAATCCATCAGCCTCTACATGTAATGGATAAAAATGCTAGTTTCCCTGGTTACGGTTTTAAAAGAGCAGCACGTGTGCAGTCGTACCACTCTTGGCGTCCACTGAGAAGTAAGGCTGGCCCTCTAGGATGCTGTAGACCACGCGAGCGCTGTTGCCATACGTGGGGTCATCCGCGTCGGTGGCAGTCAGCTGGATCACTGATGTGCCTGGGTAGAAAGAAAGGCAAAGGTGAGGAGGCTGATAACGATCAGCTACGTCAAGATTCACACATTAATCAAAGAAAGAACTTTGGGTTCAGTTTTTCCCTCTGTGGCTTTTTACTTCAAAGTTACCACCAAAGCAGGTTTATGAATAGTGAATGAAGCAGATGGAGACGAGCCAGTAAGAACGAGCGACAGCGATAACTCTGCAGGGCTGATGTGCTGTGCTTTTGTTCACGGTGGCTGCAAACTTCCAGCAGTCACTCCGTTCAAGGCAACAGCCACAGACTTTAACAGACAACTGTTCGGTCCATTTGTCGGTCTTTCTGTCCACTTCTACTCACCTACTTTGGACATTTCAGGTACAGACGCGTGGTAGGGTCCGTCGAGGAACCTCGGTTCGTTGTCGTTGATGTCCTGGATCTTGACGATGAACTCGGACTCAGGCTCCAGAGGCCTGTCCGTCAGGCGGTTGCGGGCCTGAGCACGGAGGACGTACTGGGCCTTCACCTCCCGGTCCAGCCTCTGGATGGCGTGAATGTCTCCCGTGCTGTCGTCGATGGTGAAGGTGGTGCCCGCGCCTTCGCCCGTCAGGATGTACTTAATGGAGCCGTCGCCTTTATCCATGTCTGAGTGAAGCTGTGGAGATGTTTATGAGGTTTTATTCCACAATACACACAAAGTAAAGATCCACTTTTTAAATCTCGTCTCAAAAACCATGGACACACATCATAGATTCTATGCCATCAGTAAAGTGTGGTCGCAAGTTGAAACTAACATGAATCTACCCGACATATGGTCCAAAGTATTAGGACAGTGACATGTTTTTGAGGACGTTTAATTAGGCCACAGTCCCCCAGTGTTAGAACAATGCAGCAGAATGATCCCAAACTGACAAACAACACAACCAAAACACTTTTTGGGACCAAACAGTGGAAAGTTCTTGTCTTTCCAAGTCAGCCACATGATCTCGGTCCAACTGAACATGTGTTTCACTTTCTGAAGAGCAAAGCTGCCACAGAAAGAAATGGGAATAAGCAAAAATGGAGCCTGGTAGAAACTAAATGTCTGATTTCAACAAAAAAAAAAAATTGATGACTCTTTTGTTGTTTGTCAACTAATTTGTCAAAGCACTTTGTGGTTCCAGCTTCTGTCTTTAGTTTTTTGATTGTTTCTATTTGAAGTTAATTTTGATTAAAAAAAAAAACAAAAAACAAAACAAACTCCTGCACCCTAGTGCATTAAATAAGAAAAAAGGTGTCACACTCAGACCATATGCTCCATAAAGGAATATATAAATGACAACATTGTCAACATATTCCCTCCTAATTGGAGCAGTGGGTAAATTATCTCTAGACCTCCAGGGATGGCGTGCGGTTATAAGCTTACGTTAATATTGTAGCTGTGAGTAGGTCTCTAATCACAGCTCACAGCCTGTTTGTTGCCATGGGCCCTGCAGTGCAATCAGAAGTCTTCTGTGGCCTGTAAGTGCAAATGCCAGCCTGTTGATGTGCAATCACTCCTTGCTTTGTACTTAAAGGGTCTGTGCTGTATGATGAGTGCTTACTGCCATCACACTGGCAAAGCGCAATTAAATGCACCCATTGATGTCTGTCTCGTATATAATCAACAGGCGTGCACAACAAAAACACACCTTCCTCTTCCATCCCACCCGGCTGAAAACATGCTCCTTTCTAGATGCTTGCTTTGGCTGTTTGGGCGCCTGGGGTCACTAAGAGGAGTGACCATGTCGAGGCTGTTGAACTGCTGAAAGTTTGCAGCTGCAGCACTTGTCGTTATTCTAGCGATAGTTCGGTAGCAATCTTCACAATACCTATCATTCCCGAGCAGCAGACAATGCAGCTTTTGCTATCTCTTTGGACAACGGGCCCACCTGAACTCCCTCCTGGAAAAGCGGCATTCGGCCCAGAATAGATTTTTTAATCAACACCCCATTGTGGGCTTCAGCCCCGTGTCTCGTGGTGATATATCTCAGGACCGATGCCGTTCCTTCCCCTCATCTTCCTTCTCCTGCGTTGATCCCTCCTTTCCACCCAAGCCTATGAAAGGAGGGAGTCTGACACTCAGGCTATCAATTACCTGCTCTGTCTCAGCCGCAGCCTAAAGCCCAAATACTCTAACATCCCTACGGCTCTGAATACTAAGTTCCTCAACAGAGGAGAGGCAAAGTATGCTGAAAAAACCTAAAGGGGGGGGGGGGGGGGGGCTACATTACATCTTTCTCCTGCTTTGTCATATTCTACAATGCTTCTCTGCCTTGAGTGGCTCTCTAGGTAGTAGCCCGGCCTGTCAGAATCACTTCATTCATCTTCAAAAATTAGGGTGGATGGCTTGAAAAGAGTCAGTGAAGAAATGCTAAATGGGAAAGAAGAAGAGGTAAAATGGCATTGAATATGCTACAAAAGAATTTTTCATATCACATAAGCAGATTCTCTACTTTTCCCCCCCCCCCAGCTCTCTCAGGACTTGTTACTCTTGTATCTGGTCGGACCACGTGACTTTTCAGGTTTAGGCAGGTTTGCATCATTCTCAATGGGAAATTTCAGAGGATGAGCTGTTAGTACCGCTGTGTTTTTAAAAGTCAACGAGGAGTTTTCAGGTGATGGCAGCAAATGGCTCTACATAAGGCTCTAAGAGATCTGACATCAAGTTCCTAAAGGCGGAACTGCAACAATTACACATACGGAGTAATAAAAACATCTGAATTCACAAAATCTAAAGGGGCGTCAAATGGGCCCATTGATATTTTAATCTCATTCAAGGGGCAAAATTAGAAAATACAGCAAAAACCTGTTGAGTTCTACAAAATATTACCCAAATCATTTTAAAAAATAAGTTTCGCATACGATATTAAATAACTAATGTGAAATTAAATTGCACCAAAGAAATTAATCTGTTTAGAAAAGCAAAGCATAAAAAAGGTTGATAAATTGGCTCTTTGTTTCAAAGTGGAAATGAACTAAACTTGTGAGGCAGCTGATCTTCTACAGTATCTTTTCTCCAAGCTATTTGCTTTATGAATTGAATTTCTGGTCCAACATAAGCATGGGCCCTTGGCCCGAGTCTGACCCACATACATCCATATCTGGACAGATTCAAGCTGTTGGCTGACTGCCGAAACATTTGGTCCTGAATCGGTCCAGATGTGGATGTAGTATCTGACAACCATACTGTATATGTGCCAGATTTGGTATTTGTGAGCCTGCTGTTGCGTTGTGTTCTCCTGCTACGTCATATGATGGACAGCTGGTTAATCCAGTCACCTGCCAAGTTTTATTACTATTATTTATCTTTTTTTTTTAAAGAACCTGCCTTTTTCCAATGATGTCTTCCCAGATGGCTCTGTGAGACAAACCATCTGGCACGACAGGTTAGAAATGTGCCACTGATGAAATCTTTACATTTTTTCCTTCTTGAAGTCAACAGAAAGGCTATAAAACCAGACTAATTAACTACTCACACTGACTGACAACAGCTGGGATTCATAAAATTGCCCAGACATTATTATTAAAAAATGATTATTACACTCAAATCTGCCTTAATTAATGCACTTATGGTAACATTACAGTTTCACATAGTGATATGGGATATGGGGGATATGGGCAATGCTCCTGCTCAGTCAGACCCCCTGATCAAGGTGATTAAAATATTGATTTGATTGTGATTGAAAGTACAACTAGAGATTCTGGTGATTGTCAGTTAAATATCTGCTAGCGTTAGCTGTAAGTTAGCCACTGCTAGCTAATCAAGACATTGATTTTCTTGACTGAACATCTTTAATAGAAGATTTCAAGACGACACAGATTGAAGTGATGGCTGATTTTTATCTTTTCATTTGGTCATTTTTGCACATTTAACCCTGTCTGACTCAAACGCAGCACACGGGACAACTTCACCAAAAAAATGTGATGGCAATTTTCGTTTCAGTTTGGAAGATCGGTTGTGTCTCTCCACTGATGATGACGGGCCCTACAACTATTGATCAAATGTTCAATTCACTTCAGCAACTGAACGATCAAAGTGCTCCTTTGTGAGCATCCGTCGTCTGCTCTTTTCAGAGCGTGTCAGCTGTGTTGCAGACGTGCCCTCCACTTCTGTGGAACGAGGCTGACTGAGTGAAGCCTTGGTTCAGGTCAATTAACTCAATCACTGCTGTCTGGCTCTGGTTCAAAGTGGACAGAAGAGAGGGTGTCCTCGCATGGACGCAGTGTATCGAGGGATTAAATTGGGTTTCTTCTTCTTTCTTTCTTTTTTTTTTTTTTTTTCTGGTTGTTGCAGCCCAACCATGATCTTCTCTTTTGCTCAGCTCTGGCTGAGCAGCAGCTCAGCTCCAGGCGGCTGAGTTTCCCTATAGGCTTTTAGTTTGCAACACCTACACTGAGGCTGCCCAACCGTCAGGTGCAGCAGGTGAAAAAGGTCATGTAGAAAAGTTGCTCCTTTTCTAGATCCAGAAAACTGTATGCTTAGCATTTCCCCAGGTTATACCGACAATGCGTGTGCTTACATGTTCATGCAGTAGCGCATTTAGTTAAAACTGACCTTTCCAATATAAAGAGGTTCCAGTCCAGTGTACTCCTCCAGGACAAAGAACTGGTTCCACACCCAGCCTCGTTTCACCCTTTGGAGCAGCGCTGAGCTGCCTGCATTGTCCTCCACTGCAGGCTTACCCAGAAGGCTCTGAGGCAGAAGGGTCAAAATGCAGAGGGTCATGGGGAGCAAGGTGCCGGCAACTGCGGGAAGATGCATTTGGGCTCCCATTGTGAAGCACAGAGGGGTAATTGAAAGGTTTCTTCCTCTGTCAGTGCAAGTACAGTTGTTTCCTGGGTTCCTTCCTTCTGGCTGCTAATGGCGTCCTGGAAGAGAAAAAAGGAAAAGGACAGATGAGTCTCAGCTTTACGTCCTTTTCTGGACACTGTCATTCTCTTGTTGCACACTGAGCCCCAGCCTGTGTTGCAGTGGAGACCTGTGGAGGACAAGTATTTGGTGTCGTCTCTCCTTCCTTCAGATTAACCCTCTTCCACTGAGTTTTGGTTGAGTTGTAAGGAGATGTGTGTCTGTGTGTGCCCTCTTACAGCTGAACGAGGGTCTCCTCTTATGCCGCTAAAGAGGTCACATGGAGTGGGAGCGGATGTAAAATGAGAAGAAAGGAAGGCAAGGACAGCAGCTACATTTCTCCTGCTTTCATGAGCATTTTGAGTTTGAATGGAAAATCTAGAAACTAGTAAAAAATGTTTATCTTATGAGGTGTTTCTAGGCTTATTCTACGCCTTTGCCCCCTTCTCCAATCTTTATGCTAAGCTAAGCTAACCTCAATGGAAATCTGCACCATACTTTACACACAGACAAGTTTATTTACCTGAATGTTTATAGTTTTCTGTCATGATCTCTTGAATATATTCACATACAGGTAGCTGATAAAATAAGGCACCAATTCACTTCTATTTATTTTTGCTAATATTCCAGAGATTTACTTTAAAACCTTCAGAAACATAACTAATGCCACTTTTTTTTTGGAGCCCGGAGGCGAAAGTTAAATGATGCCACCAGCTTCATCTCTTTCCCCTGCAGCTCGGGACAATCACAAATTTCTCACATTGCCCCCCCTCCAAAAAAAAAAAAAAAAAAGTGTAACCATGTAACCACACTCCATCCCTTCTTTCCTTCCTCCTCTCCCTGTCATGAGGAGAGGTGAGCTCCTTCACAGCTCCTGTAAAAGGCCCGGGGGTGTGATGTTCTGAGATTTTAGTGTTTCTGTTCACACCCCTGCTCAGATTTACTCACAGCATGTTCTGCAAGTTCCTCTCAGCGCCGCGCACCGCTCATTACAAGTGTACTGTTTCCCCCCCCCCCCATATCTCAGGATTTACTAGGATGTTGGATTTCATGCGTCTAAATACTGTGCCCTTCCGTCCTACTCTTTTTTTCATTTGAACATCATAGGAATCTTTAAAATCAGCGAGGTCAAGTCCGTGAATTTCTTGCCGGAGATGTTTTTTAAGGTTATGCATCGATTTTAGCTAATCAATACCTTTTCACATGCAGCGCATGGTACCTATGCTGCCTCTTTCCATCTGGACCTTGTTTCTATGTATTAGGAGGATGGCAGCATTTACCCGCTCTTCCTGCATTAACAAGCACGGGGAGGGACAAATAGGCAGATTTATGGTCAAAAGGCAGAAAGAAAGCAGAAAGGGAGGGAGGGGGGAAAAGAAGTGAAAAGCAAAGAGGCTGTTAGCAGGGGGAGATGAAAAGTTTGAGGCTGATAAAAAAAACAAAAAAAAGCAGCGGAAGAAAGAGAGACTGTTTGACTCATGGGTTGACTCCATTATGTTTTGAAAGAGAGAGTGCATTGTGCTGCTGCAGACTCTCTGAATCACCAAACTCAGTTAATCATTGTTGAAGAGGCACAAAGGGTAGACAAGGGTGGGGGGGCGTGGTAGCATTGTCAGCAGGAGGCTGGGCCAGAATCTGTTTGTGTGTGTGTGCTTCCGCACAGACGAACCTTTGCGAGGGCCGCTTGGCAGGATACGGCTGACACTTGACCTCGCTGCCCCCCCTCTTTTTCTGTCTATTCAAGCCGCCTGATTGCCATTATGAAGTAAAATTAGCTCCCTGTTCTTTTGCTCACACTCCCCCAGCCCAGCCCAGCCCCCCCCCCCAGCTCCGCCACTGCAAAGGTCACAGCTTGCACCCGAGCATTTTGCTCCATTTTGTCGTGCCTAATGAAGTGACATGCTACGTAATTGTGCTGGCAAAAAAAATTCACACATCTCTCTTCTGCTAATCTTATGGCATTCCACTTGTTTAAAGAAAAAGCAGCTGGCGTTTGCCACACAGGCCGGATAGAAGGGATGGGAGGATGAAGGGATGGGGTGAGGGAGCAGGGTGGAGGCTGGAGGCTGGAGGAGCAATCATATGAAAAAGCTTTGCCAGACTTAAGACCAGGAGGTATTTTCCCACCATGAAAATCTTCCCTTTGTATTCAAAAAGACAATAACACAATTTAGAGCAGTTATCTATAAGAGGAAATTACGTCAAACATGGCGAAGTAAGTATAGGAACAGGTGATTTTTATGTTTGTTTTAAAAAGCAAGAAAGCCCTGAAAGGGGAAGGTGTTCGCAGAGACGGAGGACGAAAGTGAGTGACAGCGGAGGAGACGGTGATTGTCAGGGGGAGCAGCTGGTGTGACAAAATGATGGGCCATATTGTTATATCATGTTACTGCGAGTCCACCTGCTGCTCCATTAACTGCGATCTGACAACAGACTGTAACAAACTGCTCCTACATGAGAAAGAGGCGGGAAACAAACTGACCGACCGCTGGACTGAGGCACAATACATAATCTAACTCCACCTGTTCAGATCATTGAGTCACTAATCCATCCCTGTTTGATAAATCGCACAAATACTCGACTTATTGGAAACTCAGCATTTATAGGGTGTTGAAATGTTGGACCTAAATTTAAGATGGGGTGCTTCATCGAGAAGTTGGGTTTTCATTCAGAGGTTTACATCTCTGGTTCATTTAAAACCAAGTTTTGTGCGATAAACCTGATTGTATTAGTTTGGTTCAAGTACCTGTCACAAAACTCTCGTTCGAAGCATCACACGGCTCTAGCAAAAAAAGAAATGCTTTTACATTTTGAAAAATGTGCCCAAGTCTCCACATATTCACAATCAGCTCAACCTCAGCTAATTATATATGTGACTCAATAAAGACTCACACATTGAATTTCTCTTTATTTTCTAGATAAAAACACTGTAAACTATAATAACCAAAGAAAACTTCAGCACAGGAAGTTACACACATGTGTTTGTGTTGTTCTAGAACTGATTTGAAGTTTCTCTCTTTATCTGATCTGAGTTCTGCTCATTCTTTGGAGCAGTAATGATGAAAAATCAGCTCCAAAGCCTCTAATGCTCTAAATATCTTATTGTCCATGTCTCTCTGTCTTTATTCTGTCACTACAATAAACTCAGAGCAACTTCTCCTCACTCTGAGATCAGAAAAATACAGGATTGATCCCATTGACTTTGGCTACAAGCAGCTGACAGCTAGGCCTCTGAAGGAGACACTCTGATTGGCTGTGACATCACCCACTGGAGCCAATAGGAGCGTCCCATGTAGAGACGTGACTCTAGACGTCACCATCAAAGATGGAGGATGAGAATGGATGGATAAACACACAGAAGTAAAGCAGCGATGATCATGTGAGGCTCAGACTGATCCAGATCTGACCTGACTTCTCACCTGGTAAAGTATGTACCATGAAGGCTTAGTCCTGAACGCACTGGCCCTGGTTTGAATCTGACCTGTGGGCCTTTGCTGTATGTCATCCCCTCTGTCAAATTAAAGGCCAAAGTGCCCAAAAAATAAACAACTCATCACCTTGGACTTAATGGACTTTATTATTACTTTTTTTATTGATTCATTAGAAAACAACCATCAGTTCACAGTAATCTGGAACCTTTTGGCCCGTTCTCTGAGTGAGGTCCAGGGGCTCAGTGTGTGGCACATGAGCAGGCTATGGGTTCGCCCCATGTTTAAGTGCTATGTGGAGCATTATTAAGTGTCAATTTCACAGTGGCCGTGTCTGTGCTGCTCTCACCTCCGCTGTGAAAAGAGGCCTCCCAGACTGTGGAAAAGGGTCCTTTTAAAAAACGGGGTGGACCCATGAAAAAGTGGTCCACCCACCCCGGCAGGGCAAGACGTCACGGCCAATTTGTTAACCACAATTGATTTTGCACGGTGGAGAGCGACGCCACCGCGAAGGCTCTGTGTCTCTCCGACCCAGGCAAGGAGGACGGGGGGGGGGGGGTTGGGGGAGTGTGTCTTGGTAAGCTGCGTGGGTTCTCTTGCAAAAATGTAAAAAGGTTTTTTCTCAAATACAGCCCCCGAATCTAATTTCACTTCCCGGGTCGAGCCGCATTCCTCAATGAAGCGTAGTTTTTTAATTTCTGAATGCTAATGTTTATTTACTTACTTACACGTAATTAAATTCAGACTCTGCTGCTACACTAACTTCTAACAAACTGACCCTCCCCGCAGTGTGCCCTCTGGTAGGTTTTGTGCATGTGTATATGGACTGAATAAAATGACCAGGTCTGCTTTCGAAAGCGAAGCCTCTACACCACCGCTGCCTGCAGCATGGACCCAGTTTCCTCAGCTGGCTCTCAGGGAGGGATGGCAGCCTTCAAAGGCAGCGTTAGGCTAAGGGAGGTGTGTATTCTGGCCAAAGTCTCTCAAGATCAGACAGTTGTTTGTGTGTGGGTATGAATATGAGCTCTCTGTGGATGCACAGCATGCCTTAGTGTGTGTGTGTGTGCGTGTGTGTGCGTGTGTGTGCGTGTGTGTGTGCGTGCGTGTGTGGCGGGCTGCTACCCTCTATTCGTCCTCATTCCTCTAACCCAGCCACCCCTCAGGACAGAGATGCTGGCATGGGGCAGGCTTTGAACCTGCCTTTGCCGTGCTCTCTAATTGTAGGGAGCTCCCCGGGCCTGGGCGCGTGTAGCTGTGTGCGCAGCCACCGCTGTGCCGTGACGAGCGTCCCCCTCCCTGCGGCTCGTTTACTGTAAGGTGCGTTTAATTAATTGTCTCTCCCTGCGCTCTCTATGCTCCTTTGTGTGCCGGCTGAGCTTCAGAAGTTTGCTCAGCCCTCTGCTCCTCCTGCTTCTGTACCCAGCAATAACACAGATTTAAAAAAAAAATCACCCCCCCCGTCTCTATTTAGCTCTTGTCTTTTATAACCTCTGCGTTCTGTCTGTCTTCATTTATCATTTGAACTCTTGCACTTCATTTGAGTTTTCTCTCCGATCCCTTAATCCTTTCTCTGGTTTTGGACTCGCTCCCTCTCCTCCCCGATGCACATTTAGTTCATTCATCGCTCGCTGGAGCCGTAAAAGGAGCCTTGTCATTTATGGAGAAATTAAATCACGCAAACTGGCATTCATCCCAGGCACTGGTGCATGGAAATGATGTCACCATGCATGAGCGTCATCTGGAAAAGTTTGCAATCAGTGTCACTCCATTGCAAATTAAACAGCAGCGACTTGGAGACAGGATCCTTTCGAATTAATATAATAATCATAATCTCTTTTGAAATTTGGGGTTTTGTCTAGAAGGAGAATCTGATGTAAAGCTTTCATCCACCGCATGGCTGCAGCTGGAAGAATCCTCCTCTCTATTCGACCATTTCCTGTGCAGGAATGTCATGTACGGCATCTCAGCCGCAAACACCACCACACAAACCTGAGGGTGCCGTCAATAATTAGGGCCAGAGCACAATGCTCACCTTTCAGAGGATCCTTCATCGCCTCTCACTGACACTGATAATAGCAAGAGAAGTCGTTCTGCCCCGGCAAGAGCGCACACGCCAATCTAGTGTCTTATTTGTCGGCCCGAGGTTACAAGACAGGCGATAGCTTAATGGGTTTGATAGAAGGAAAAAAAAAAAAAAAAAGATTCTGTCCTCATCTTGAGAAACCTTGGCTCAGGCTGAGAAATGGGGTCTGAATGCCAAACAGAAGTCCGTAAAGCAGATAGGCATTCCTCTCCTTCAGCATGACTTGTTTGAAGTAGCGACAGTGCAGACGTGCTGAGAATTGGAGCCACACTTTGAGCCCGAGCTCGTGTTCACAAAAGTTTTTTAATGTGCCACCAAACCTCAGCCAAGAAGGAGGCTGAGGGGAGGCTCTCCAAACATTCACCGTGACCTACTTCTGACTGCCATGCTCACATGATATACAACTGTCTGTGCAAACACTGTTCATCAGTTAACACATGCAGAGAAATATAACCCACTGATCAGGTGCAGTAATGACACAGTGTTCCCATCATCTTCTCCACTGTGCTTCAGTTACAGTTGACAAATCCCTGAAATCTGCTTCACCATTCCCCTGTTTACAGCTTTGAAAGTCTCATTGGCGCTGTTGTGTTTCAAAACATGACCGGTGAAAGTCAAGAATTATTCTATTTTAGCAAAAATTCAACACCTTACCTTATTCCTTTTCAACTCCACTGCTCTTCCTCAGTAAAAAAAAGGCAGCTTTTCTTCTTCTCTTATCTCTTTGTTCTTCTTCTGCCTGCACGCTCGCTAAATTTCCCTTGTAAAAGTTGTGAAAGCTACTGCCTGCAGTGCATCAGTTCCCCTAAAGTCACCTTGAGTCCACGCTCTCGCTCGCTGCCCTCTTTGTAAAGTTTCCCCTCTCTCCGTCTATGTAAATATATGTCTTCTCTTTCTGCCTCAGCGCTGCGTTCTGCCTCTCGTAGCTGTCTGCACACTCTCATCCCCGGTGGTGCCTATCTGGGGACCCAATCAGACTACGAGACCAAATGTCCCTCTCTTTACAATCAGTGGGACGGCCTCCCCCTGGCTCCAGTGTAATCCAGCAATCTACAACCTCGGGAATGGGAAGGAGCAGTGGACGGAGGGGTGAAATTATAGTGAGGGGAGAGAGGAGGGGGGTGGAATCAAAGAAGTGGGGGTGAAAGGGATGGAGGAATGAGAAGAGGGAGACACAGGGAGGTGGATGGTGGAGCAGTGGAGGGAAATGCTCATGCCTGCACCAGAAAAGCAACACATTTCAGTTCAGAGTGTATTTGCAAGTGAATAACCAGCATGGTGGCGGTGGTGGCGGTGATGGGGGTGGTGGTGGGGGGACTCAGGAGTGTGTGTGTGTGTGATGATTGCCAGGGGGCGCAGGGTCCTTGGATCACTGACCAGCTAAGTAGAAAATGCAAAAGATGACAGGGGGAAGAAAAACCCACCTTCCCACTCATGCCGGCGAACCTGCCCCAATGCATTTTAATGAGGCAGTGTTGTACACCACTGGATCTGTAGAGGGATTTATGGGCATAGAAGATGAAGCTTTAAACTGCATTATATTCTGCTGCTTGCCCAGTCAGAGTCAAAGCAATTAGTTTTCCAAATTGGCAAAAAGATCCAGAAAAATTAGGTGCACGCCAATTCACACAAAAAGCGCGGCGGAAGATTAGACATGGTCACGGAGATCTGATCCCTGTTTAGCGCTGAGCGAGAAAATAGCAAGTGTTTCATTTAAGCAATCATGGAATTAATGCAGCAAAAAGAGGTTTTCGGAGTTGAGTCCTCAGGAGTGGAGGGACTGGGAAAATGAAATCATATTGGAGATGTAGTCAACCATGTTTAAACAGAAATGAGAATATATTACACAGAAACAAGAAGTGTTCTAGGCTGCTGCTCGGGCTCTTGTTTTGTATTTTTTTTCATTACATCGTCTGAGCTGCATCCATAATATATTTATGGTCAAAATAACGTGATGGAGCCGCAGACATAAGCTGGCAAAGTTTTGAATTTATCCACTATTCGTAGCCCACTGGGTCGACTTTGCTCTTTTCTTTTTTCCACTCGACAACCCTTTGACTCTCCTTAATCTTCCTGACAGAGTAATTTGGTGTGTTGTACAGCTCTAAAAATACAGATGAAGGCTGTTGTCACCCGCTGAGCCAGATGGTCAAAAGGTTGTACTTCTCTATCGGTTCAATATGTTTTTTCTTTCTCCATCTCTGTCCCTTTCAATATGTCTTCTTTCTCATTTGGCAGGTCATTCTTCTTCACCACTGGGCCCCCCTCCCTTCCCCTCGCCGCTGCCCTCCCCACCGTCTTTGTCTCTTTGAAGACCTGACTGGTTAGCGCCCCAGCCAATCTGTCAGCGAATGCTTGAGTGGACCCCTAGAAAAAAGGCTGGGGCTCCCTCTTTGTCGGGGCGGGCCACGGAGAGGGTGGCATTCAGGCCCACTGAACAACACCTTCCATCACTGTGGCAGAGCAGAGGATAATAATTGGCAGAACAAATTGAACCTATAGGGCTTATGGAAAGGCCTCTGTCTTTTTTAAAAGTCTGCTATGGTGGTAGACGTCTGGAAAACAAGTCCCTCCGGGTCCCCTCACAATGGCCCAGATCTGGCGTAGAAATAGATTGGATACAGTTATGTTCTGGATGTTGCCGGACTTTGGTTCTGTGGTCATAAGCAGGATGTTATAGGGACACGGTGGTTTCACGCATCAGATCAAGTACGCCTACTCTTAAAGTTAAGAGCTGTAGGTTTAAAAAGACCATGACTTGAGTGTCACCTCAGAGTACCTTTAACTAAGGCGCACAATCGACTCTTCAGGTTGTTGAGCTTGCATATCCTCTTTGGACAAGTAGCTACCTCCCCAATTACCAGGCCATTAATCAGCCTTACATTGTTGTTTGTATATGTTTGTAACTATCTGCTGGAGTGTTGCATGTTAGTCAAAAATAAAGATTTATGCAACTGAGTTTTAATCCTCTATTTTAAAATTGTGAAAATGCTAATTGTCTTGTCAAACCAAAACCTCAAATTACACTTTTCCACATAACAAAGAGCTAGCTGTGTGTGGCTACCTGGCCAACCTTAGCTACCAGGTCATATGTTATATCTTACCATTAGTTGCATTCCCCTTAAGATCAAGATTTGGTTTTCTGTCACGTTAAACCTTCTCTCCTGGTCCTTTTTATTGAATTATCACAAGCAGCACAAACTTTCCTGTGAAATCTGGGCTCCAGAACCAGGAAAAACACTTTCTAACTGTTCTCATAATTAAAAATTCAGCCTTGGAACCGAGCCCTCCTCAACAGGTCGCTTCATAGGGTCATCGTTAGCGGCTTTTAACGCGCACCACTTCGTTAAACGCGTTTGCAGTCACAGCTTGACAGAAGAGGTGAGTCTGTGGTTATTTCAGAGATGTCTGCAATAACAGTTGGACAGAGCAGCAACAAAGATAGCAACTACAAAGCGTTGTGGATATTTTTTTTTCATGTGAACTCTAGATTTTTTCAGTGCTCACAAAAGGCAAAAAAAAAAAAAAATCCCAACGCACTGTGACTCTATCCTGATTGTCAGGCAGGTCGCTGTTTCTGACACAGTCAGAGTAGGACCTTTTTCCCATAGACTTCAATACATTGACCGTATATAAAAGTGGACATAGACTCTGGATCTGTAAAGTGAAGCCAGTGATGAAGAGCCTTAAACCTTCATTCTCTCTAATGACCATCAGGGGGCGACTCCACTGGTTGGAAAAAGAAGTCAGATTGTATTGAAGTCTATGGGAAAAAAAAGTCTTTTTCAATACAACATGATGTTAATTTTTTAAATGATTATCCCATTTAGACCCGTACCTGTCAGATCCACCCCTCACTCCTCAGAAATAAAAACAAAGCAAAACAAAAACCCAAGACGGCAATGGACAAATGTGCAAACTCAGTGATTCACCTGGTCTGAATCAGCACAACTGGGTAATAACTCCAGCTTTTAGCCGGGCTGTGTCACTAACTGACGCGACAGCCATTCACCAGAGTAATGGGCGACGTTTCAAGGGCCTGAAACCAGAGGAAGCAGAGAATCCTCTCCTGAATAAACAATCATGACCTGCACTCCTGAGATTGAAAGTTAAATAAGCTCTTAATAGTGCGGTGAATCCAACAGGCAATTAAAAATAATGACAACAGTTATGTAATGCAGAACACAACCCAGGAATACCCTGATACCCTATTTGCCTTCTACCCTTCTTGGCCCTCGCTTATCGTGTAGCAGCCTTCATATGGAATAACCTAAACAAAATTCAGCCAGTCTCATTCGATGTATCACTTTGCCACCACATCCACCACTGGGGGAAAGCATGAAAGAGGGTTAGGTTTCAGAAGAACGAGATGAGAGAGCGCCAGAGAGAGAGAGAGAGAGAGAGAGAGAGAGAGAGAGAGAGAGAGAGAGAGAGGGAGCAAAGCCTCCATGTCATCTAAGATAAGAGGAGCAGCTCTCTTCCCTTTAGCCCGAGATTAAAAATGGCATGGAGCAGAACAAGCCTGAGTACAAAGAGCTCTTCTGTGTCTTTGGGGTGTGCAGTCAAGCCTTTTCATGTCTGATTTTGGCTACAGGTCGAAACAAAGGGAAATTAGACGAGGAAGCCATTGTGTCTTTGTCGGGGAGAGATGCACATGTGAGGGGTGGGGTGGGGTGGGGTGGGGGGGGTTGTATACGCAAGCCAAGTTCACAACTGAAGCGGTAACCTTTACAGTAATTGGTGGAAAAGCCAAAAATAAGATGTTTGGCCGTAATTGTGAGACATCAGAATTGGCACAGGGTCGAAAGAGTGAACCGTGACATTAACTGCCTGCCTGGCATCATCTGGCTTCCTGCTTTGTGTGCTCTTGTCTTAGACAAGCTGTGTCTTTCAAGATCCCATTTTCCTGGTGACCTTTCCACCACCCCTCCCCACCCCCCCTTCTCTCTCTCTCTCTCTCTCTCTCTCTCGTGTCTGAGCTACGCTACCTCGGCAGGGTATTGACTTTCACTCCGCCGTGTTAAACTTTGCCATCCGCGTGCAGCTTGTTGCAGAGCCTCCGCTGTGACAAGAGGCGGCATTCAGTTTGGGATAAAAGGCTCCCCGGGCTGTTTGATGCGTATTCCAGCGGGGATAGGCAGGGACTTGGCCTTGATGAGCTGACAGAAGCTGGGGAGACGTGGGGCCTCGGAGCAGCAGGACCACAAACCTCAGGAACACTGTGCCTTGCCCTGATATTTACCCCTCCCTGTTCTGTCGTTCCCCATAACCCCCTCTCTTCTGCTCTGTCCCTGTGACCCTGTCTGTGCTGCTGGATCTGACATGAAAGACTAAAGTAACTTTTGAAGTAGAAATTAAAGGGGGGGGGGGCACACCCGTAGTGACTGACGCAAGAAACAAACACAAATGCACGCAGAACATGAAATGCCTGCATTATGAATGTATTCTGTCTGCTATGTTATTCCTGCTAAATTATTTACATGTAGCCAACAAAAATGAGTGTAGAATGAAGGAAGGAAAACATGTTCTTCCAAATGAAAAATAACGTCCCGGTCCAGAGTATTTTAACTCACTCTGCGGCAGCATATGGGAAGTTTTTCTTTTTGCAAACTTAGCATAAAAAGCATAAAAAAGCATTTTCTTCTTCTTAATGAACCTAAACTAATGGACACAATATCTCCGGTTTAAAGGCCTCATACTCTGGCAGCAAGTGCACGCGTCTCATATCAGCAGGTCTGACTGAGACTATCTCCCCACCCCCTCTTCCCAGAGTCAATAGAATAACAATTAGGGGGGGTTGGGGGGGGGGTACGTGCGCTCCATTACACGTTTGGTATGCGGGGGGTGTACGCACGGGCAGACACATCTAACCAGAAACAAACACGCACAGGATAAATGTCTCCTTTGTTGGTTTCTGTGCGTTTGTAGCTCCACACTGATCCAGTGATCAGAGGAAGAAATAGTTCAGCAGGGGTTTAAACAACACCATCCGCCGCTCTCCCCGCACCTCGGAACAGACATGGCTTATCGCAGTGGAAAAGCCAGTGGTTCCTTTCAAACATACGTGGGTGAAAAGTTTCTATTTTCCTTTTCCGGCTACATAAACACGAGAGATCCAAACAGAGGAGAGGAACAGCAGCTCGAGCAGGAGGAGAGGATGCTTTATTTGTTCCATTTTAATCATCTCCTAAGAAGTCCAACTTGTGCAACACTGTAGATTAAGCTGTTGCTCAGTCTTGGCCAACTACTCATCGACTGCTGGTGCATGAATAAAAAAAAGAAATTTATTAGGATAGCCGTGAAGCCCCCCCCACCCCACCTGGAGTTTTGCTCCAAAACTCTGCTCGGTCAAATTGTGGGAGGGAAAATACACTTTTTCTCCTCTGTCACCTGGCAACTAAAAGCTTCAAAGGACCCGTTCATCTCAGAAAGTGTTAGATCTACAAAACCTTTGCTTTGCCACTGGCTTTATTCTTATAAACGCACAATCTGGGGGTCAGAGAATCTTGGACTGAAGACGGTGAACCCTTTTACCAAAGAACATGACTCTCTCCTCTGTGCACGTACAGTGATTATTTTCAAAACCTCCATGTTGGTGACTTTACAATGTGTTTGTGTGTGTTTGAAAGCCACAGCCCTCATATAAGGGTATGCCAGGACAGAGAGGAGAGCATGGACCTTAAATATCCTGTATTGCCATGTTCAGTTAAATGGTCTTATAATGACTCTTCATCCTCAGGGGAACATAAATGTCCGCACCAAATCTTACAGCAAGAGAAATTTCACCCAAAACTACAAATATCAACCTCATGGGTGCCCTGGAGGAAAAAGTCAGGGGACCCCCAAAGTCTTAAAGATTCATCCTCTTGGGACCTTCATTAACTATATTTAATTTTAAGACAATCCGTCCATCAGAGGCTGAGATATTAGAGTCTGGGCTGAAGTGGCTGCTGCTAACTGCTAGCCAAGCTAAAAAAAACAACAAGGGACGCACTGACCCAGATATTATTCATTGTTTATTTTCATTTCTGACAGATCTGCGAGTAAATAAAGATGCTGTATTTTTTTTTTTTTTTTTTAGACTTGTGTTTGCATATTGCATTCGACTAAAGTTAGAATCACATTTCTTGCACCTGATCCCCATAAGAAAGAATTTCATCCAGCCACAGTTTGTTTTCATTCCAATATCGCTGAAAATATCACATGTATTGATCTATGAACTCTATATCTTGTCTCTTATCGAATCATGAGCTGACTCTATTGTTACGCCTCCACTGGAGAGAGAAAATGAAAGCGAGAGAGAGAAAACAGGAGAGCGTTGGTTTAAGTGGCTGCTTGATTCAGAGTAAAATCTGGCACCTGTTTTTCTAGCTGATATAATAATGTTCCCTTAGCGCTACGCTGGGGTTGCAACCCAGGGGTTGGTGACAGGCTGATCTGAAATCATCCCTCTCTGACTGCTCTAATGACTCTACTGCTGCGCTCAGTCCCACAGTGAAGCAGGATTGTGGGCTGCCGGATCCGGAGGCGCCTGGGAAACACCATCGTCAGTTCTTTCTAAAAGACAGTCGTTTGTGTGCCGGATAGACAGCCGCTGAAAGCAGAGGAGAATTTTAATACCTCATTTACAGAGCTGACAAAAACTATCCCAAGAATTTGGAAACATTTGGTATTGACGAAAGTAAAAGAAAACAGGCCGACGCTCCCAAAGTTGGAATTAATTGCCATCACTGCCGTTGCTGCTGCTGCTGAGAAAGAGCTTCTGAAGATGTGACACTTCTGGGACTGATCTGGGCATTATGTGCGGGAAAATTAAACCAGAATTCATCTCTCACCCCCCCCACCCCCCCTGCACAAAATAGGATAATAAGACACCTCCACATTCACCAAATTGACATCTGCAAATTTAATCGAGCTGCCGTAGCCAGGAAGTCAGAGTGATATGAAGTATCCTTTAATGTCAGGGTGGAAAAATGACCCACTCCCTTGTGGTGTAGTACACGCTTCAAACCAACAGTCTCTTTTTTTGCCTCTTTCAAAAATCTGTAAATTTCATTATGAATGAAGCAGCTCTGTTGCACTGATGAAAGAAACATCACAGACTGAGGTTTAAAAGACTTATCAGCAGCTTGTTTTTGGCGACCTCCACTGCTGTAACTACCTACCATGCTGCTGTGATGCAGATGTGTACCAGAGGGTGTGGTCAGTACACTGTGATGTCACTGTTAAAGAGTCTCAGATCAATCTTTTTTCTAAGAAATGCTTATGTTTTGTGACTTCTTTTCAACACATGAAACCATCTCAGCAATTAAAGGGACCCCATGAAGTATTTCAAGACCAGCAGCATAATAGAACAAAGTTTATACAAGCGATTATCATAACTCGTTACACATTCCTGCCACCAGTTTCACGCCATTTCACTGATCAAGCTGGCGGCTGTGAAGCGATAATAAATGTGCCAACAAAGAAAACTGCTATCTTACAAGTATGGCTCGCAGACAATGCAGGATTTTGAATCTTTTTGAAATGGTATTTGCAAATGTTTTATGGGGAGGAGAATTAATTCAACACATTTTCAAGGTCATACATTAGTTTGTTTCCAAAAAAAACCCCACACGGGACCTTTAAGACGGTGAATATCACCGTGAAAAATAGGATCCATGTTGGAATAAATTGGAATTTTTCTTCGAGGATAAGTGTATTAATAAAAGATTTAAATTAAGAAATACGTTTTCTAATGGAGATGGTGATGAAACATTTGGTGTTTTTCAGTCCTGTGCTACTCTCCGTTGTGTTCGTTGGTCCTCACATCATAGCGGCCGATGTTATAAATCCCTTGCTGTTCAATTAAACCTTGGCTATCACCAATATACACAGACAAAGCATGAGCATTTGTGCTATAAGAAAACATGTATACAATATTTATGGCCTGAGAGTTATGTGAAGGACGATGGATTTATGAGTGCAAATCCATCAAAATTTTTAAAAGTCGTTGAAAAAAAAGTGGCTCTGTTGTCAGTAGACAATGGGGAGGAAATCAAGCCCCAGCACAAATCCCTATATGTGCAATAGAAGGTAAAAAAAGGTAAGAGCTGATGAAGCGACTTTAAAAGCCAAGTGGTCGGCTACCAACCGGAAAAAATGAAAGTTATCCCTAACAAATCAGATTTTGACTGGAGTCTTTTGTGAGTTCCCTCAACACGCTCTGAAACACTGCGGTTCTTCGGCTCTGCCTGCTGAGCTTTAACCAGATCAATGAGATTATTTCCACCTCTGGAGCTGCTCTGTCTCCGAGAAATGTTTGTAGCGAAAACTCAAACCTGCTCGCAGGTTCAGCATCTGGCACACGTCCATCAACGGGCCTGGTGCGCTGTCAAAGTGTCCTTGAGCGAGACTCCAAATCCCAACCTGCTCAGTGATGCAACATAAACCAGCACGCGCTCTAAAGGATTTGATTATCTCCATCGCTGATATTATGACGCTCGAAACAAACGAACAACACCGAAGAGAGCGTTGTTTTCCCTCTCAGAGGAGCAAAGGAGTTTTTAGCCGAGTGGATATGAGGACAGCTGAACCTTAGCTAGCAGGGTTGTGTATGGCGCACGCCAGACTAAGCTTTGTGCCGTAATGCAAGGAGACGCGCTGGCGGAGATGTGAGGAGAAACAATTGACAGAGCTTTTGTTACATCTTTAATTACAGGCCTCGTATTTGTCTTGTTCGTATGACGGTCCTTTGGGAGAGGCAGCTCTCTCAGTCTGATCCGTTCTTGTTTCTGTGAAATGAGTGGCCTGACCTCCCATCTCCCCGCGAGTTATCCTCATCTAACAAAATGCATGGATGGAGAGAAGGTGCCTGAATATTAGAGCTGTGGCTGATGATAAGTGTGTGTGAACACCTGCTTCATGAAACAAACCAGCCATCCATCACGCGCAGGGAGTGAGTATGTCTTCCAAGGCGAGCGCTGCACGTAGAGGTCTGCGAGGCGTGAAGCGTACCTGGGGAGGTGAGGATGGAAAAGGCGCTCTGCTCACTGCCCGTACTCACTGCACATACCCACCCACCTCCCCCGCTCTAACCCATGTCTCTGTAGTGAGTACAGATATGCCTGGCAGGTACAGGTATGGGCTCTGTGCTGCTGCCGCCAGTGAAATCAACGGCTGTGTCAAAGGAGATGATCCACAGCTAATATGCAGCTGTCTGACCCTATTACCTTTAGTGGCAGGGCCAGGCTGTTGCTCCCTCAGTCCTTCAGAAGAAATTTAGTCAGGCTTTAAACCACTCTGCATCTCTACTGACGCTCACTGCATTCTGCACTCTGTTAGTACGTACATGTGGACTTGACAGTAAGAAACTGAGAGTATGGATTTGATCTATCTGTTGAGTCAAGTTACATTAATAAGCCGACATATGCATAACCCCTCAGCCTGTCAACCTCCATAAGAAGATGAGGCTCTTTTTACTCATCTGCTGTGTTCATTTGATCTGTTGCTTGCAAATGATTAGAAGAAACTGTCCCTACAATTTAGCATGCAGATACAATAAGTGTGAAAAGGCAGTTGCCTGCATAAGGGTTAGTTCACCCAAATTACCAACAGCCCTTAACCATATGTATCTAAATTGCAGATATAGAATTTAAAGGTCCCATCTCATACTGAGTAAGATTTCCAAAGATTTTATATCAGTCCTGTAAAAGTATGAAAATGAACATCATGTTGTATTGAATTATTATATTGTATTCCTGCACACCATTTCCATCTGTGCATATTCTGTATTGTTACCTGTTTTCCTGTCTGTATACAACATCTATTGCCCGTCTGCCCGTCCTGGGTGAGGGATCCCTCCTCTGTTTCTCACCATGAGGTTTCTCTTTTTTTTTCCCTGTTAAAAGGGTTTTTTGTTTTGAGTTTTTCCTCAGTCGATGTGAGGGTCTAAGGGCAGAGGATGTTGTTATGATGCTATGTAAAGCCCTTTGAGACAAACTGGGCTATACAGCCATGAAACCCACCTCCACTTTTATATCCAGTCTATGATGAAAACTGTCAGCCAATCAGAAGGGAGGCTCAGAGTCTCTCCTCTGATTCGCTCACGGACCTGTTGTCCTTGAAGCTCCAGAGAAGCCTGAGAGACGCGATGTAAAACTACACTCAAATGGTTTCCGGTTCTTAAAACCACAACTATATCTTCTTATGCATATCAACACTTCAGATAAAACACCATAAAATTGTGAAATATGGGACCTAATTAGTTTAATTACATTAAACAAATGAACTGCGGTATGTCTTTCTACAAACCATAGCCCTTATTAATCTGATACTTGAGGCAAAAATGAGCTTGTGGTCCCACTACAAGCCCCTTCATTGCTCCCGCTCTCTGTGCAGTGTGTTTAATTTCTCCATGATGAATAACACCACGAACCAAGGTTTTTGACATGGTTTTTAAATTAGATTTTAACACGTTGTTTCTCTTCTTCATTTAACAGGAAACCATTCACTTTTTTTTTGGCCACCTGGGGACGACACAATCAATTGTAAGCACAGCACTGGTGCAACATTAGCTATAAGTTGGAGTTATGCCTCTGGATAATGGGAACATTTAAGTACAATGTTCATCGAAACGAAGGCTGGAAACGCAAAAAAGCTAAAAGGTTTGGAACTGCTAGCATCGCCCTTCACCATACACATAGTCATTTGACCCGTTTTTGATATAAAATCATTAACGGGAGCAGCTCTAAAGGTGCAGTTTGAAGCAGTTCTCATTGGAAATACTGCACCGTATTTCTTTGGCAGAAAGTAGCTCCAACAAAACTCAGTTCACCTGCATTGAGCTGAAGTGGTGACAGACATCCCAGAGTGGAATATAATGGGAACTCATACTAAATTATTGAATCTGCATGACTGGCTACTGCAAGGAGGAAGTGGAAAAATCATTTTTTATGGTTGGACCTGCCCTGTTCAGCTTCGTTAGCTCACAAGTTGCAAAGAAGAAAAAAGGGTCCAAACAAAAGATGAGGATGCAGAAATAGGTTAATACAGAGCGAATGGAGTTTAAGAGGTGTGTTCCATTGCCCCAGTGATTGTCTGCCTTTTCTCCTCTCCCGACTGCTAGCTCTCGTTACGTTGCCCTTTCACCGAGCTACGCCGACACTGGTAGACATACAAAGAAGCATTGTCAGAAGTTCTGCCCTCAGTCCTTATCCTGGCTGATGGAACAGAAGGTGTCTGTGCCGAGATCTTGTTACGAAGAGTTATGATCTCTTCATAACAACCTGGACTCTCATGTGCTTCTCAGGTAGATTTTCTGCTGGTGGTGACAGATAAGTGGGTTCTGCCTTTGAGCGCAAGTAACCACATATTGAGGTGTGATATTCACCATGTGTAGAGGAACATAATAGGATACTCCTTAAAAGAGAGAAGATATGGTTATGTGTTACATGCTTGGTTCAGTGTTATCAGTTGCTTAACTACGTATATACTGTATATATAGGTATAATTAGATGACTGTATGACAGAGGATTCTCTGGATGTATCGCTGCACACGTTGCCTGCTTGACAACATGGTGCAATAGTTAATTGTTGTTATTTTCCAACATCAGTGCATTTTTCACACAATGGCAAATGTAGGTAGAGTAGAGATGCAGAGAATAAGCTGTGAGGTCGTGCATAAAAATAAAGTTTCGGCCATGGACTGTTTATAAAAAAGATGTTAAAATGGTCTGTAAAGTGAAGCCACTGCCGAAGAGCCTTAAACCTGGATTCTATCTAATGACCATCAGGGGGCGACTCCAGTCAGATTGTATTGAAGTCTATGGGAAAATGGCCCTTTGAATAAAAGTATAAATACCACAATGTAGAAATACTCACTAATCCTATTGAGGTAAAAGTATTTAATTGCTGAGGTCATGTTCACTCAGCTCTATGAACACAACCTGAAGATTATTTTTGTGCTCCAAACCCATATTGTTTCGGAGATTTAATATTTAAAAACTTTGGCTTCTTTTGTTATATTGAAGGTAATTGTTTGCATTATGATTCATTTAACTGGATGCTGTAATGCTGCAATTTCCCATGGGGACCACTGACATACTCATTTTAACCAATGTCTATCATTTTTCTATCATTTTTATAGAGCGCTTATTTATATTCATACATTCATTATCGTAACATTACACAGATGTTCTCTCAGCATGAAAGGTTTCAAATGACACCCATCACCAACTGTTGAAGGTTAAATATTATTGATAAATAGTATTGATTGAGTTCATATACAGCCCAAATAGGTGACTGGCCACTTTAGACGTTCTCAAGTCTTTTTCAGCTCACTGATTATTCTGATTTCAGTAATGAGAAATATTTCAGAGAGAAGTAACTGCTGTTATTGAAAAAAAGCCATGCGTGAGTGTTGGGCTATTAATACCCCAGAAATGTATCTATGAAGGATCAGGTGAACGTGTTGCTCATCAGGTGAGAACTGTCATAGTAACCAACTTTACACACAAGCTAATTATGGGACAGATGTTGGAGGAGCCATGTTGTGGCCAGAAGGCTGCTGATATGACTCCATCTGGTTAATTCTCTGTTTTAAACGGCTGATAAACAGCAGCTACTGAGGTCCCCTTGAGCAAGGCTTATAATATGGGCCTGTGAAAAGGGCTGTAGACAGTAAAAAAAAAATAGCAGCATTGCTCTGATAACCCTCACAAAAATAGCATACAAGTAAACAAAAGACTCGAGGACTCGGGTGAGTTTGAAGAAACAAAAGACACTAGTTGTACTGAGACTGAAAGGATTTCGTAAACACTAGTTTCATGTATAACCGGCCATTAAACATTTATTTTGAAGGTCTTATTAGCAAACAGTCTGGCAATAAAATGAGAAAAGTACAAATAAATAATAAGAGGATAAAAGCACGAAAACAACAAAGACAGAAAGACATGCAGCAGGGGTCAGAGGATTGGTACAGGCTGATCCAAACAGTATACGATGTGTTCGGCAAATGAAAACAAGCAACGGCAATAACAAAGGCAGGTTTTGAATTTTAGCTAAAGGTGATTGGATATTTTCTAATTCGTTGGCTTTAGTATAATCTAATGCGGGCTCTGAGAGTAATAAGCAATTACCGTGTGTTTATCCCCACAACTCAGAGAGAACTAATCTGCACTCAACAGCCAGGGCCAAAAATAATGAAATTAATTACAAGCATTAAGGCTATGCAACTGCCAGAGAAAGGTAAAAATGTAATTATCCACATTGAGACAGAAACCTCTCTGTGTTTCCCCTTACTCTCTGTCTCATTGTGTGTCTGTCTAACTATTATGCTCCCTTTCTTTCATGGTCTTTTAGTTCTTTTTTGATGGGCAACATCACCCACTGGTGCACAGCAAAAAGGGAAAATAATTTACATTTCTGCTTTAGAAAACATCCATATCATAATTTTAATTGCTTCTAAATAAATTTAAGGTGATTGTCGTGGCCTCAAGTTCGGTTATTACAGCTAAGTATATCTCATTACAGGCCAAACAACTTTGTATTCAATATATCACCCATCAGACAAACGGTTCTGACCTGGTTTTAGAAAAACAAGATTAAAAGACTCAATACAAACTAAATGATTTCTTTATAATGAGATTATAATGCGCTGTCCTGCATGTGGGCTATGCTACATTGCACCATGATGTGGTAATCCGTCATCAGGTGGAGAGCAGAGCCACTGAAAATCTGTTTACGTATTGTTTTAGTTTTACAAAAAAAAAAAAAACAAAGTCTGAGGCCAGAGTCTGTGTCAATTTGCTGATCTTAGGTTTTAATCGGCTGTGACATAAAATCAATCTGTTTAAGATTCAGTTAAATTTTCATATTTTCTTCTTCATCTAACTGCACAGTAATGTTTGGTTTGCTAATCAGTTTATTTGTCAAAGCCAGAGTTTTCTACCTTTGAGCCAACGTGAGTCATCAGGTTTAAAGTTTTAATGTATCTGGATGGTTTGGCAGTTCAGAGCATGTTCTCTCTTGACAGAGGTATTGTTCTGGGTGGAAACACTACTTTTGCTTAAATGCTTTTTTAAAAATATTTTTTGGCTATTAGCAGTCAAAACAAGCTGCAGGCCCGGATATATAACATCGCCTCGGCTAACACGGCTAACAAAAAGTTGTCTTTTTCACAAAATTCATCAAACATTAGGCAAAATAATGATATCAATACTGATTGAGAGCAGTTTTAAAGAGGCTCCACTGTTTTTATTGTGCTAGGTGGCATAAAGTCGACAGCTGTGAGCTAAACCTTGCTAACAGGTTTTAGCTAACGTGTTTACAAAAAGCTGCCTTTTTACAAATTCATCAAAAATGGGGCAAAATAATCATCCTGTTGGAGTCATGTTTGTGTAACTTGATAAGTATTCAGTCCAGTATTTGCTCCTGTATCCATTGTTGGTCTCTGGCTCTGTAGCTGCTAAATTTCTTCACCAGCTAATGCTAACTTTACAAGTAATCCCTTTCACACCTTTGTTATATAAAAATATTTATATGTTTAGTTTTTAAATTGTACTTGGTGTTTTTGGACATGAAAACCCTCGTTGGCAGCAATTGATTTACACATGGCTAACACGTTTTAGCTAATGTGTGAAGAAAAGGTGGCCTGTTTATACATCTAGCAGACATTAGCAAACATTTCGAGTCCCATTACTGTGCCGCTAATAAATGCAAGTCCACTATTAACTCCTTTGTTTGGCTTTGGTCTCTTGAGAGCTCTTGAGAAAACTGTCTCTTTAGCCACTGGATGTTCCACATTCTTGTCATTAGCTGTGTGTGACATTTAGTGTAGATGGCGAAAAACAGGCGGAAAGGTTCTGCAGAGTTGGCGAAAGCCTGTTTCACTGCAACTTTATCAGCTGCAAGCCTCCTCTTTTACATTACATTAGGTCATTTGATCCATTACTTATTGATTAGTGCAGCTTTAGAGATAGATCAAGAGATACTGAGATAACAGGTACAACATAAGGCCCGTAAAAGCCCAAATTGACTTTAATGTTAATGGACATAGTGTCACACTAATGGTGGCTCTGTGATTAGAGTCTCAGGAAAAAAAAAACAAACTCCAATTAATGTCTTTTCTTGTTGCTGTTTTGCCTTATTAGCGGGAGCGTGTTGTTTTCCTCCTTGGTACTGTTTTCCCCACACCATCTCTAGTGGCAACTTTGCGCTGGTCAGGTAACACCGGAGAAGACAAACCCTCTCCGGTGTTACCAACCAGTCCCCGGAGCACAAGGCTTGGTTGTCATGGGAAACAGGATGTAGCGGCCTTGTATTACAGCGGGCAGGAATTGTGCTGAAACATGACTCTGCCTTCAACGGCTATTGTTCTCATTCCTCACACCTTGCGCTAGTGGGAGACGAGCGCCTCGGGGAAGTGGATTCTGCTTTCACCGGTTCTCAGGGATATACTGCCTGCACGGCCTGAAATGAACATCCACTCTCCCACTCACACTCACTCATGCACTTTACCTTCCCTTACTCATTTTAAGGTGCGCACACAGTCACAAATCACACACTCCTTTGATCCCTTCCACATCTACCTTCAGGCCCTTGTGATCTTCACAGACAAACAGCTAATTTCTCAGCACATATTTCACACCAGCCTGACAAGAAATCTGATGCTAACTCATTTTCAGAGGCTACGCCCTGCCACCCCATGTCCCACCCCTCCCCGCCTCCCAGTCTGTCCCTCTGTCGTGGCGGTGTAATCTACTTGACCCTGACGGGCGGAGGCAGGGCCGACGGAGGTGTTAATGGCCTCTCTGACAGTGTGAAGGCACTGAGCTGTGCTAATGGCGCTCTGTCACTGCTTTACTTTGCGTCGCACTTAGCATAGATGCATGAGTGCACACACACACACGCACGCACGCACACAGATATGCTTACACACTTTCTGCGCAGTCTCTCACCATGTCACTCATTTATCATTTTGCAGGTCTTACAGTTAATGACTAAAGGCAAACGTGCAAAGAGGGTTTCAACGTGTTATGTATGAGTTGGGATCTGTCTTTGAAATGGTTTGAAACAGGTAATGGTGAGTGTGTGAGTGTTTTAAATGGCACAGACTGTATTGTGAGCTGCCGTGTGAAACCACAAAGAATCAGATGCAAGCTTGTTATTAAGTTCTGGATAAATAGAGAGAAAGGGCAGGCTTCTTTGAGAGAAACTGTGAATGCAGTTTCCCATTAACTCGCTTGTGTGAATGCATCTATACAGGAGAAACAGCACCCGCTGTTTTTTTTTTTTTTTTTTTGCTTTTCTCTGAGAGGACAAGGGGGAGAGGGGAGGAGAGAAAGCGAGCGAGGGTGAGTGGGTGATTGAATTAATTATGTTTTATCACCTCTTAGCTGATTGAAGTCTACCTTACTCCCTTTAGACAGCTTGTGTTTGTGTCTTCGCCGGCGCCAAATGGATCGGGCCTGTCACCCAGTGCAGGCGCTGCCATCGCTGTTGTCAGAGACTTGGACTTTCAGATCTGAGACCTGAAGCTGTGTTGTCAGTCGGTGTCTCGGCTCCTTTTGTGTGAGTGTGTGTCTTTTTTTTTTGGGGGGGGGTCTTCTATTCTTTTCTTTCTTTCTCAGTATTTCATCTCCATCAAAAAATGAGTCCTGGGCCTGCTGTTCATTACACACAATGATTTGTGGGAACAATTTCAGGTTTCTAAAGCTCTGTATGTCTGTCAGAACAGGTGAGTTGCATCTGGTGTTGTCTAGTGAGGCTTCTGTCATATAACTGAAATACAATAGGACTTTCGACTAGTTTGGCCACATCTGTTTATTTTGATTGAAGATTAATCTGTAAATCTATTTAGCTATAAAATGTCTTAATACAGAACTACCTGCACCAGCTCTTATTCTCAATTTATATTGATGCAAAACTGAGGAAGGCAACGACTCAATCACTATTATGAAGCCAAAACAAGCAAATGTTTGATATTTTTACTTTATCAATGGCTGAGAAACGCTTAACAATTGAGCATATTTGATTATTTTCTTGCCAATTTACGAATCAATACTGTATATCCGGTGCGTTGACAATAATTAAAGAATAGCATTGATATCATGTTAATAATACGATCCCATAGTGGTAAATTTTGGGCTTTGTGGATCATTTGTTGATCAGTTCATGAAGGTGCATTTTCTCTATTTCCAAAAAAAATACATATTACAATAAATAAGTTAAAGGTGAATTTGGCTGAAAGCATTATTAATTTCTTTCAAATTTTCAGTAGTGTTAACAGAAAATGATATTGTTACAAGAATTATTTTAGCTGAGGATGAAAGAAGAATGAAGCTAGGAGCTAATTGAACTAGCTAGATAAATACAGAGGAACCACAGACTGTATATAAAAGTGGACGTAGACTCTGGGTCTGTAAAATGAAGCCAATGCTGAAGAGCCTTAAACCCGCATTTATCTAATGACACTCAGTGGGCGACGCCAGTGGTTGTAATTTCGATGAAATCTATGGGAAAATGGCCTTATTTCTCCCTTGATTTATTACCCGAGTAAACATTTTCTGAATGAGTTTATGGTCTCAGTCTCTAGTTTAAAGTCTTTAATACAACATGATGTTAATTTTTTAAATGATTGATCCATTTAGATGAAAATAGACCATAAAGATGGGCATGTATTAGGGAGCGAGGCTAACTTGTGATACCAACCAATCCTCAGCGCCACCTTCTCCTCGAACAACGGTCTCTTCTGGTTTAAAAAAACAAAAACAAATTACAAACTGTGGGCTCATAAACCAGTGGGTGACGTCATGGTGGGCTGACACTTGGGTTCATTCTTCACCTTGATAAATAAAGATTTCAGTGCTTTTCAAAGCCTCCAAAAAGCTTTTAAGTGGACCCTGAGTGAAGATTTTTGTTTGTCAAACTCCATATTAGTGCTTTACTGAGCTCGAGCGAAGGAAGATAGGGATACTCAAGGCAGTAGATAAGAAAAAATGTTAAAAAATACTTATGAACATAAAAAAAATATGTTATATTAGATATAACTAATAATGGTGTTGCTTTATAGTTTACTAGAGAGCATTGTTCCATGTTCATCAGCGTGACAAACATCCATCAGCCTCCCTCTGCATGTGTTCTCTACAGCACTGCGATAAACACATGTCGAGACGTGGAGACTTCTGCACATCAATACAATCGATCAGCTGATGGATTGCGCCCGGGGATAAATTACACACCGCTCACAATTGCCGACAATTAGCTAAACAGGCAGGAGGATTGATCTATGAACAGCTAACCAAAGAGATGGGGAGGATCCTCTGTCCGAGGAGATGTAGAGTAAAGAAAGCCAGATACGTGGCTGAGAGTCAAAGACAGAATGAGAAAAAGTCAGCAAAAAAAAAAAAAAAGGAGTTATAGATGTATTGGGTGCAGTGGAGGGTGATAGGGGAGCAGGAAGCCACCCTCGTAGTTGACATATCCTTAACTCAGGATGACACTTCCCAGGTCCCAAACAACAGAATTTCTCTTTGCACTCGTCACTTGTTCTGCATGCTAATGTTTGACATATAGGTTCCTGGAAGACGTTGTTCACAAAAAGCTGCTGGGAGCTGGTTCCTGCACGCTGCAGAATGCAAACTGATTTCCCTCTGCGTACACAGCTCCTATGATTTGCCTTTTTCATGTGTCACACTGCACTTAAGCAAATAACAGCTTTTCAGTAATTACCTATGCCACCACAGCACATGCTAATTCAAATCAGAGAATGGTGTGACGAAAATCAAGGCGATTAAAAGATGATCAGACGCTGCTTTGACTGGTGGGTACGCTGGTGGACAATGTTGCCCCACAACGCAGTGCACAAAGGAAATTGAGCTGCCCGCAGCTGCTGAAAAACAAATCAAGCCGTGGATGGTGGTGAAACAGCTCCAGGAAAATCTCTGGGAGCAAAAAAAAAAAAAAAAAACCCCAAAAACAAAAACAAAAAGACACCAGACCAGGGGAACAGGAGTTAGTGGAAGCTCCAGAGAAAGATAGAGGATAACAAAACCCGACGGCATCATTGAAGTGATGCTGAGGATGGATACAACACACCACATGTGGAAGTTGCCAAAGTTCTGAGGTCATGTGAAAACAACAAGTAATATCCATGAAAATGAACAACCTCCATCCGCCTAGGGAGCAGCTCATCCACCATATGAATCCGGGGGCGTGGTTACTGTGTGATTGGCAGACTGTACCGACCAATCAGGATAGAGAACAGGGCAGGTCAGATCCACCCCGCACTCCTCCTCAGCTCCACCTTCTCCTCCAAACGCGGTTTCTTCTGGTTTAAAAAAACCAAGGTGGCAACGTACAAATTCCAAATTCAAGGCTGCAAAGCAGCAGCTCACAAACCAATGGATGTACAGTACATGTTTAAAAGTTAATGTTTGGGGAACAAAAAAAAACCCTCTGGTATTAGTCTAATGCTCAAAAAGCAGCAAATCTGCTCCATGAGGATTGTGTCAACACGGCAACACGAGCAAACAACCACACAACTGTTATATTTTGATTCAGATCCTGACTGAAGAGAAAACCAAAGATTGAACAATACAAGCAGAAACATCTCAAGGAGGTAACCAAAAGTTTTCCAGGCCTTCTTAGGCCAAAAATGTCTATTCCCACCTACGGCAGGTATTAAGAAGCCACCTGAGATTGTTTCCAGGGCATTTAATAGAACTAATCACTGTGCAACTGTTGATATCCCCCATGTTTGTACTCAACTTTTCATACTGAACTTTTCCCTGCAGAACACTCAAGCCACTAACTGCTGTATAAAAGTCATCCTCCCCCTGAGGATGTTCTTCACGCAGATTATTCGGCGCTGCCCACCTCGCCGCATCAGCGTGGCACTCATAATCACAGTAAAGCGAACCCTCCCAGGTATTATTATGACAATGACATTTGCCAATAGAAGGGCAGGCAATCACAATAGATGTTTCCATAGCAGTAAAAATGATTTATAGCAGCTCTCATAGAAATGATGATCCGGAGAGGGCATGTTAGCGAAGGAGGATAATAATACCCCTGTGCACAGCTCCTTTCTACCCGGTGTGCAGCGGTGATGCAACGCAGCCTTGACTGGCTCACAAACCCTGCTCCCTCAGATGACTGAGCCTCCTGGCCTTCACAAAGTCTATTTCTCCCTCAGATAAACGCTGCTATAAATAAAAGAGTACCAAACCAATCACCTCTCTGTTTAAAGAGACCTGCCACCTTCCCACACACGGGACCGTTTGTTTGATCTAATCTCCCTAGTTTGGTCTGGGGCCGTTTGGTCTGCTGTTGGGGCTGGCCTGCCTGACTGGTTGTTGGAGCCGGCTGCCGCTGTGTTTGTTGGGAGACAGAGCCCAGGCTGTGGGTGGTATTTGCCATTTCAGGATTTTCAGCGCTGTAGACCAGATGGCCGTCAACCTCGTGTTGATCTTGGAGCGCAGTCTTGCCAGGAACCGCTTCCCCCCATAGTGGAATAAGAAGAATCGAGATGTTAAACATGCTCCCTGTCCTGAGCTCCTGGCTTTACTATACCAGGGAGGGATTATGTTTGTATCTGGCTGAGCAGGAGGAGTTGGTATAGGCTGTAATAGAGCCCAAAGGGAATGAGGACTGGCACAAAGGAGGATTTGAACAGTGAGTGACACAACTCAAACCCCAAAGGGTGCCTCGTTCTTTCCTCTCCCTACTTGCTCTTTCACGTCTAAGGTTGACTGTCATATCACAGCATTAAATCCCTTTGTTCGACATGTACGGTCACAAGCTAAAGAATTTAAAGCTGCTTTAATCAAAATTCTTATATCAACGGTGGATCAAATATCACCAACTCTGCAGCTCGTACCGACCGTTTTATCACCTTTCAGCTCATTGTTTTGGTTTCATGACAAACAACTTGACTTTTACAGTTTGGTTCAACTTCTTTTTGAGTTGGTAAATGGCAGAAGGCCGCTTTCCTCAACCATCGGTTGTCATAGTTACAATATTACAGTGATTTGGGTTCAAATAAGCACTTCTTCAACATTACACGATTTTTGTTGTCATGCTTACAATAAAAACAACTGTGTCGAATGGTAACAACATGAACTGTCACTTTCACATAGGAACGTGCCTTATTTCTGTGTTTTGTTGAACCATCAATCCACCCCAACCGTTGTCGCTCCATAGACCACGTCAACAGACTTTTTGTAATTACAACGGCCATTAGATGTCGCCTAGCAACAAAACCTGACAAGGGGTCGTACGGGCTGTAATATTCATCTTAAAATATAAAATCTAAAAATTCATCTAAAACTACCTCTCAATGTTCAAATTAAACCTGGAGCTGAAGCCACAAATAGAAGAACCAGCTCGAATCTTTTTCTTCGACTAAAAGTCAAAAAATGTAGTGAGCAGCATTGTTGCATTGATGGAAATTAGAAGTAATTCACTCCAAAGGAGAATTAATGAGTAGCAGTTGGAGACCAGTGCCAGGGAGCGTATCAGTGTTGATATGGGTTGAGTTTTTTTTTAGCCTTCATGTTGCTAGGCTAGCAAATGTTTTGTCTGTTTATAGTCAGTCTGTCAGAGTCAGCCAGCCCTACAAATGTTTTGTTATCCCGATTTAACCTGCAGGAGATTCTGAAGGCTTCCATAACATGTTCTTTTTTTTTTTGCTGAAAATGAGCGTCTCCCGTCGTCTTTACTGCGGCAATGAACCAGGGAGAAAATCTGTCAAACGGCCAAGAATTAAGACTGTCACAGATGACGGGCCCAAAAAGACTGAAGTCTGAAAAATGCTAACTGACTGCTTCAAAAAGCCCGACAGGAGAGTGTGAGTCTGTGACTGATAGATAAGCAACACAAATGTGGGTTTTACGTGGGTTATTACTGTATTTCATGTTTCACTTATACGCTCCCTTCTTGTGGATTAGCAGGACTAATGTAGAAGTATTTCCTCACTTCTGAAAGTCTTTATCTCAAAAACAGCTGGGACAAGGGGACTGTCTTTTTAATCAGGATCATCCTATATTTGGGCCGATTCTGTGTATATATAGATGGTATTGTCTTTAATTCTAATACTATAACTTAAAGCCTGATGATATAAATATTGAACTGCCTTCAATAAAAACAAAGGACTATGTAGAAATATGAGGAATATCGCTTGCTGTAGAACAACAAAAGCATCTGTTGCACCTTTGAACCAGATGTGTGGAAGAGGAGTTCACCCTCTGTACCTTCAACGGCTCAGTAAAAACTCTGATTCTCTGGAAACTTCATAAAACAAACTTTTTTCTGCCCCCATGAGCAGCTCTGCCTCTGAGAGAAAGTTGTTAAACTAACAACCTGTAGCTAAATACCTCAAAAAAAAAAAAAAAAAAAGCGCGAGATACTGAAGAGCCCTAACAGTACAGCTGTAGTGTCATATACCTCTTCAGATCCTCCACATTTTCACACCTCATTTGTCCACCTCTCTCTTCACTCATCCATACAAAAGCTGCATTCTTCATGTTGAAAAGAACAGGACACCACCTCCCCTCCAGAGGTGAGCTGTTTCTCTGAGCTCTAAATTAGACATGAGTATGCTGCCTTGCCGGTTGCCCGGTTGCGAGCCTTCTACCTTCACCCCAGAACCTATCGTCCAGCCTGCAACCAAATACTTCTCATCCCTCATTACGTGTAATAACACATGTCATCTGCTGCCGACAACAAGGCCCACATACAGACCGTGGCTCCAGGATGCACTCTGATGTTGACCTGTACCTCTTCACGCCAGTATTTCCGATCCCTGAGAGGGTTGTTGTGCCCCCTCCAATGCTGGTCCTAATCTATCTGGTAATTTGAGGCCTACTCTGTTGCAGAGGAGCTGAAATCTTCCATCTCCTGCCTCCTGTCATGTCTCATGTTAGCCTGGGTAAGTAGAAGAAAGGGGAGGATGGGAAGGTGGGGTGAGAGAATATTGGGTCTCAATCCCCTCTCAGCACGTCTGAAATTGAGTATGGCTGGAGGCAGAGCAAATGAATAAAAGAAAGCTCAGGACCAAAATGCCACGATAAATTCTGTGATCCTCGTCTGCAGCGAGTTGTACAACCGGCAGACGTGACTCGTCTGGAGCGCGAGAAGGACTCATCCCCCTTCGAAAAGATAATGATAACATACGTCAACAATAATCACATATGAAAGGAACACAAAACAAAAATTAATTGCTAAAATATAATGAAATATACATAGATCATATAGACCCAGAGAAAAATAAAATAATAAATAAAATAAAATCTAGAAAATGATATAAATTTAATCTGAGAAAAGAAATGTATGAAAAAATTAGATAAGATAAAAATTAAAAGTTAAAGAGTAAAAAATAAAAATCAGTAAAAGATAAAAATAATTTAAATAAATTAAGAAAATAATTATAACTAATAAGTGAACTAATTAAAGTAAAAAAAAAGTATTAGGTCAAAATATATAAATTTTAACCCTCTGAACGCCAAAGTCGCAAAATCGTGACCAGCAACAATACTGAATAAAACCGACGATAGTTCCAATCACAGCGCCCGATCTGGTTTGTACCCTCTACCACCAGTTAGCAGACACGCACGACTTTGACTGTCGCCCAAAATTACGTCATGTCCCCGTTCAAAGTGTTGGAGGAGACATCGGAGGAAAGATGCTCTGACGCCGAAGCAATTCTGTCCATTTTGTTCGAGTAAATTGGCGCAGGAGGAAAAACCTTGATGTCAAAATGCAGTATTTCTAGGGTTAATAGTAATAAAAAGCAACCAACAACAACAGCACTCCTACATTTTGGCTATTGTATTATTTTTTCTACCTGAAGAAGCTTTGTGCGTGAATATTTCCTGTCTACACAAAACACTCCTCTTATAGTGAGATTTGCAAACTTTGCAGACTTTGCAGACTTTGAGCGCCTTAGATCTCGGCCACTTCTCACCAGCGCTGATGGTGCGAGGTTTTGGATTTGAGCAAAATTAGCATAATTCCAAGTGAGTGTTCCCCAGCCTGTTGACTTAACCCCAAACTTCTCCAATGTTTAGCTTCCCCCAGTATTTAAACTACCCCCATTTCGCCCCGCCGCGCTCCGACCCGTCGTGTGCATGCATGCATGCACACAAAGCACAATGTTTCTGAGGCTTGTTTTTCTTGTTGTTGTGCTCCGTGGAGGAAAAAGATGAAGAGGAGGCAGAGCAGATGTCAGGACTGATAGCGAGCTTATCTGAACATCATCGATTTTCACACGTTCTTACTGGGGCCAGCACGGGTTGGTTTCCTCCTTGGATGCCTAAGCATCTGACAGAATTGCCAGGAAACTTGTCAGGATGGATAAAACTGATAAGAAGGCACCAAAAGCCATCCACCCACACCTTTCCAGCTTGCTAACACACATTCCTGCTCCCCTCAACACGTTTTTAAAAGCTTTTAACAAGAGAAGGGTACTTTTCACTTTGACGCAGGACTTATCGGTGTGTTTGAACATGTGAGAGAAAAGGAAAAGAAGCCGACATGGAGCAGAGGTAAAATAATTGGCCGCGCTGCCTGTGCGTCCAGCTCTAAGCCCTGCGTCGACTGCACTCCTGCTTCTGTTAGTGTTTGACCTATCTTCCCATTTAAGAAGCTCTATCTAGGAGGCTTCTACTGAAGCATGAAGGCGCTCTGAGGCAGCGTGTTAGACAGACAAAATAGAGAGAGGTGCAAAGGGGGCATAAGAATAGGATAACAGAGGGAGACCTGGAAAGAAAAACCACCCCTCTCAACAAACAGTTCAATCTAGCAGCTGAACCTTAACACTTTTCTTTAAACAAGTGAAATATTTGGCCCGTACGATGTTATAATATCAGTGTTATATGATTTGAGGAGAATCAATTGGGAAGCGTAAATGTTATTTACATGGAAACTCAGTGCTGTTTGCCCTTTCATGACCATGACCTCCACACTCTAAACTTCCTGATATGCTGACTACATCCAGTTATGGCCCAGAGTCAGAGACTGCCTATAAAAATGGACGCAGACTCTGGGTCTGTAAAGTGAAGCGGATGCTGAAGAGCCTTGAACCTTCATTTTATCTAATGACCAACAGGGGGCGACTCCACTGGAAGTAAGATTGCATTGAAGTCTATGTGAAAATGTCCCTACTTCTCTCTTGATTTATTAGCTCATAATGTTTTCCTGACAAGTTTATGGTCTCAGTCTCTAGCGTTCTTCAGTACAACATGAAGCAATGGGTTGCCAATGGGTAACATCATGTTGTGTTGCCACTTGCCCAGAACATAAATGTTGGCAGAATTGCCATGGATACATTGCTAGACAAGAAGACAAGAAATGATATTGGTTTTTTGCTCAAACACGATGTTGGAACCAAGTACCGAGTTTCAGACGTGGCATAGTTCGAAATCAACGACACAGAGAATTTGCTCCCAGAAGCGCAAGTTGAAGCGAAAACGTTAGAGTAAAAATCTTTGTGTTTATCCCAATGTTTTATGAGTCAGGACGAGAAGAAACAGACGAGACCAGAGGGACATCAAATAAACTCCAATAAACAGCTGCAGAAAGGACGCTGGGGTGAACGGATGGTTCAACAAAGGGTCTGACTTCGACAGAGAGCAAGTGAAAGTTAACAAAACAACTAAACCAATGAAACTCATTCCTAAATCACTATCATGACCTTTTCCTAACAGTTTTGGATGATGTCCTCCTGGTGCAGATGCCACATTAGTAAATGACATGCATGATTTTTAATCACTTCTAAATTCTCGGATTAGTTTTACATAAATAAAACTCACACATGTTAATGATCCCTGAGATCATTTAATGCCCCTCGAAGAAGCTCAGATGGGTGTTTTTTATAAAGTTAGAGGAGTGTTGTGAACCAATGTCCCAGAGCACAAAGCTATCAAAGCGCTCTGTTTGGATGAAAGTCAGATGGACTCCACTTGAGCCTTGGGCTCCTCACCTCAAACCCGATGACTCTTCCCTCTGGAGGTCTGGCTTAGGCTCTCCCTCCTCGCCCATCAGGATGTTTCTCATTCCTCTGCTCAGACGATGTATTCGGCAGCAGTTAAGACGAGTGCTCGTAGCGAAATGTCAAGGATTGTTGCTGCCGCCTGTTGTGTTTACTTCCTCCTCCCGTCCTTCTGTTTCCGACTGCTCGTCCGTGTTGCCTCCAGGCGAGCGAGCGAGCTTCTCACATGCCCCCTGTGACATGTCACATCTTTTAAAATGCAGCTTTTATGGCACATTTGTTCAAGATGACAATGAGGGCCCCCCCCCCCCCCAGGCAAGCTGAAAAATGCCTGTATGCAGTTCACACTGTGCAGGCGCCACCAGTATTTGTATACATTTGTTTGCATTTGTGACTGAATATATGAATATATTATAATATATCTTTATATTTTCCCTTTGCTTAGCTTTTGTTTATTGTCTGCATTTTTTTGCATGTTTTGTATAGAAACTTGACGGAGGTCAATAATGTGACTTCCTCAAAGGTCTTATACACAACACACAGTGTCAACGAAAGGTGAGAAATCTCATATTACATATGATACCTTCACATGCTCCTGACAGAGACCAGATTAGCATGTTTTCCAGTTAGGGCAAGATTCACCATCCTCGCAAGACATGCCCCACGGAGGGAATCACTCAGCCACACTGACTAAATCACAACCCGCTGCCACCCCATCCATCTCTCACCGGCCTCTGGAAGTGGCGATACTCTGGAGTGTGATTGTGTGGGGATGTGCATGTGTTTGTTTTGTGGAGTGGTTAGGAGTGAAGTGGCTAGGAGTGTGTGTGTGTGTGTGTGTGTGTGTGTGTGTGTGTGTGTGTGTGTGTGTGTGTGTGAAGACTTTTAAAAGCCTTAAGCATTGCTTCCTGTTTCCTGAAATTCGCACCTCCAATGAATCACCATCACTTCTGTTTTTAGTTTGATTGCCTCCCTTTCAGGGCTCTGCTTTTTTTTAAAATTCCTACTTGAGGCTTTTGTAGGAACAACTGAGGTTCAGTGCACTTTTACTGGGCAGCAAGGATGAGAAAAAAACATCAGGTATTTTGACAAATAGCATTATATTTCAATTTGATGATATTTGCAGGTGGATCAGGAGCGTCTGACGGGAAATAAAACTCACATAATCTTCACAGTCGTGAACAGTGGAATTGCTTTTTCATTCCTACCAGTTACGTATTCCTCAGTAATTGAGTTTGCAGTGTTACTTTCAAAGGAATCTGTTATTGAAATGTTTTTATTCCTGCGCATCAAAGGTTTTTCCATCTAAAATTATACCTCTTACAGGAAAGTGAGCGTTTGGGCAGTTGGTTTGTTTTAAGATATTTCTGTGATTCAGTAACCTTAAAATCACTATTTCAGAAAGTCATGTTGAATTTCAACTGACACATAATTTCTTTAATCTTTAGAATTATTTTCAATTTCTTTCTCAATTTAACTTCTGCAGATTTTCAATTTCAAACCCATATAATGTATTGCTTCTCAGATGCTGAGGTGTAATCGTATCTGATTAGCATGTTGCGCTACATAGGTTATAAATTTAAACTTTGTACAGGTCATGAACAAATAAAAAGCAACCTTTAGCCCCCTCATATGAAATCCCGCTGTAAGCACTATACATAACCTTTATTTAAAAGAAGTTTTGCTACTGCTACGTAGCCAAAGTTAGCATTAACAGCTGTTTCCTCACATGTCTAGTCCAGCATCAAACTTCATTCTTTTACTCACTCAGAGCGGACTGCAGAGGTGGGAAGACCACCCTCTTGTTTTGCTTCTACTTACCATCGCTCCTATCATCGCTCCGCCTGATGTTAGCATGCTAACCAAGCTAGCCCAAGTCTGGTCGAGCCATCTCTCAACGCCCCGATACCGAATCACGACAGCATCCAGTCCGCCTGGAGGAAGTGGGGCTGCTCAGTGGGCTATTAGGCGCATGCTTGCCAGGTTACATTTTTTTGTGTCCACTCCTTTGCTCCCGACTAAAATCGCAGCAAACTTCAGTTGATTTCCGCCATATGTGTAAATATCCACGGTTCAGTTTCGTGCCTCCAGTATGTAAGAGTTTCCACTTCTCCAATAACATGTTCACTATATGAATTGTTGCTCTATTTATGACTCCTGACAACAGGTTGTTGACATGGCTCTGCTTTAAAACCCCTTAGCTGTGCTGACATTTTAGACCTGAGGGTCATTTTCACAGGCACACCGAGTCAGACCTGCTGCCTTTTCAGTTTCTCCCAACCTTTCGGCCACCTTGCCACCGGCAGTTAATTTCCCTTAATCTGCAGGCAGGTCAGGGCAACAAGGTTTCTGGATAAAGATGCGGCTGACTGCTCACTGGACCCTCATTTCCTTTTAGTGGTGGTGGAGAGGAGTCAATTATGAACTTAAACAGCCAAACTTTAAAAAGTTACCACCACTTATGGTGATTGCATGAGCTTTCTATTGTTTTTAAAAGAGTTTGCCGGCGTATTATAATTGCCTCCGTAATATGCAGAGCCTTTTATCCCGCTCATAAAAGCCAGTCGCATTAATCAAGCCGTATTGGTGGTGGTGAGCTATATGAGATATTTGGGACAATAAGTGATGCATGTCTTTGGGAGATGCAAGACTCTAAATGTGTCATCCAAACCGAGTTCCCGACCATTAAACGTTATGACACGATACCTCTATTAAAATTCTGGATATTACTCATATCAGTGTTGGGCGTGGGCTTGGGGCGGCGACTGTTCTGTGAAGTTCATTCCTTGGTGTCAGTCTCACATCCTGGTAATTGTTGAGCTGGTCATATATGGAAAAAGTAGGTGGAAAAAATAGCTTCCTCAAAAACATGGCAGATTTAATTTGTCAGCTGGGATGAAAATTGGCCAGTGAAGAAAACAAACGACAGTTACACGGGCCGATGGTACCAATTCGTCAGGGGAAGATTGAGGAGCCAGTCTAGAGATAGCTCACATCTCCATAAATCATGTTGACAATTGACTTGAACTGCGAGAGGAGGAGGTCCCCCATAAAGCAGGCCTGAACAGGCACTGATGTAGGACGTCTCTCTCCCACTGCCCAGAAATAGAACGACAGCTTGATGCATTGACGATGGCCCGTGATGGCTGACTGAAACGCAGTGTGCACACTCATTTAAAGTGCTAATCAGTGAATTGTTTTTGTTTAACTTTGGGCACCATCTTCGGTGGCGTGTTGCCATCGCTTTTGTTTCTGCACTGAAATTAACTTAAAAAAAAAACCCCAAAACAACAACAACAAAAAAAACAAAAAAACAAACTGCATGCTATCTAGTCTCCTAAATTTCCTGTTGATGAAGGTTTAGTTTCGTACTGCGTCTTATCAGCCATGGTGGCCATCACTGCTCAGGCTAATTATGCAGTTCTTCTAACAAATGGCTGCCATTGCTGCCAGAAATGTAAATTACCTCCTGTAACCAGTCTGACTCCAGCCAATGTGACTAAGAACTAAACTCAATTATCTTTTAGTTTAAAATTTCTATTGTTGTACTTTCCCGAGTTACAATATACATATATATTTATGCAAATTACTATGCTCTTGGATGGTGGCATAGGTGCCGTAATGCAAGCGGGTAAAGGCAGGATTATACAGTTCGCCTTGTGTTTGGTGAGACAGATGGTAAAATAATTATTGCTATTGTAACTTTCCAGAGTTGGGAACAATTGTTAAGCAGAGTATCTTCAGGTTTTGAAAAGTTCTTCCATTTCTAAAAAAAAAAAGTTTTTGTATATTTTAGAAACAATATACATTTTTCCATGACTTTTTAATTGAGTAATCTTTCTTCTTAGCTGGGTCCATGTCACATTAGCTAATAATTATATTACTAAGAAGTATTTTTCGATATATAAAACTTTGGAAGTATTGACAGTAAATATGGATGTAAATGTCAATAAATTCACGCGCTCTATCTGGTCTTAAGAAGGTCCTTAAGTTTTAAATGTAATTTAGAAACCCCATAAATGTTTTGGTCTCTAATTATTAGATTTATTATTTTATTTTTTTTTCTGTTATTTTTTTCAGCAGTACCTGTAGCGGCGCCCACCACACCGATGACCCGTGCATTCTTATGGACAGTGGACATTTAAACTCAAACAAATGAGCCCAGCGTGAAACCAGTCTCAGTCTGATCATGGCTCAACTAATTACTGCCGAGTCATTTTGGCCACACCCCTAACCCTAAAACGCCTTTTGAGCTTTTCCAGACGTCAAAACGCGGAGCTAAATCTCATCTTCTGGCTCTTAGAAGTTTCTCCCTCTTCCTCTATCTCATCTGATCTTCCTCATATCCATGCCTCTCATCTTTCTCACATTGCATCCTCTACATAAACAAGAATTGAACAGGTATGAGATTTCAAAATTACTTATAATACTGTACATGTAACAAGAGTTATGACCTGACGATAAGATCAGTAAATGTAATGTGACGACTAAAATTAGAACTTTAATATCCAGCATTACTCTATTACAGGAAACAGTGATGTGATTACAGTAAGGCATCTGCTTTATAATGCATTACTTCCAACAAAATATGCTGGATGCTGTGCTCCACAACTGGCTTGTGCGTTTTTCTCCATAGGTGAGTTACGACTGTGACACCCAGCCAAGTGTATAAGTTTCTCCCCCCTCTCTGTGGCTGGCTCACGGAGCTGTGTTTATGTGGGTTTCACCAGATGTTGACTCAACCATTAAACAGATGACAGACCTAGCCAGCAGCCGAGGAGACAAATCCACAGTCCGACCCTCCGCGAGCTTCCACCTCGCAGTTTGTTTACATACATCTGTCTCTGCCTCCCTTTCTCTTTCTTACTCACACCACATTGATGTTTCCACTGTTTTTTTTTTTTGCTTAATTTTACCGTTACTGCAGAACTCTCTCCCTTGCGTTTGAACACCAATCATCAATAACTGATTACAACAGTGTAAAGTTGCAGATTATGATTTCAGAGCTGCAAACGAACCAAAAAAAAAAAAAAAAAAAAGTGCAGTGAATGTTGTGTACAGAGCTGTGTAATTAGCAGTAAACAGGCTGAGCTGTAGCGTTTTCCTCAAGAGAAGTAATTTACAGTTGCTCTAATAAACATTCAGTCATAAAAACAAATCCACTGCGGCGACGCCAAATGTGTAAAGCTGTCAGTGTCAAAGTGACAGATTAGAGTGTCCACTAAGCAAATAAAACATGACTCTGAAGGTTTGAACTGCTCTTTCAAAAAAAAAAAAAAAAACAAGTTTTATTGTGATTATGTTGCCTTTCCAATTCCCATCACAAAACAAACTAATGGAGAGAAAAAAAAGAAGAAAAAAGAAAATTATTATTATTATTTTTGCAGCTTTTGGCTGGTTTGCCCAACAGAGAATGATCAGGAAGGGATTCAGTATTTTGCTGAAGTGTAGGTTAGAATATTAAATCTTAAAACCGGCTTGGTGCCTTGCAGCTATTTCCCTGATTATATCTAATCTTTGAAATTATATGTTGTCATCTACAGAAAAATGTCCTCCTCAACAATTCAACCTCTCTGCTGAACAACTGTCACTTATTTATTTTTTATTCATGTGTTGCAGATAGCTGTGTTGATGATGTGATCCGGAAAAATATCCCAACCGTAGTGGCGACTGATAGCCAGACAACATTTTCAGCCATCTGAAGCATCAAACTGAGAAAAATCCATTGTAAGACAGAGACCAATTTCTCTAACAGTGGGTTCAGTCGACCATGATGCCATACAGCTACAGGACACGCGCGCACGACATGACTCCCTTTTTTTTTTTTCTTCTTGACTTTTATTCTCATGTAACCCACAGCTCCGTGCACCATGCTGTCTGGCACAAAAAAAAAAAAAAAACAACAAAACATATTCCAGAAAATGTCAGAGATGACAAACTCAAGTTGACATACAGGAGGCAGGAGACGGTGAAGAGCGAGTACACCTCAAAAAAACAAACGGCTCAACTTCACGTCTTTAATTGATGTCTGATGGGGGTTAGAAAGAAACTGTAATTTCCCTTTAAATGACCCTCAGTCTCGGTCCAAACTCAGAAAAAAAATAAATGCCATTCACATCAGATGTTAAAGTCTGTAAATCAAGTTAATTTCGCTCTGGCTCCCCATGCTCATTCGCCTTGAAATAAATTTAGAGAGGGAATTGAGGTGCATTCATTATGAATGCATTCCTATTCTTGCATGTGTTCTGTGCGGCCCCTCTTCTCCTTGTTCTTAATTCGTGCCTGGCTCTTCAAATATTTAAAGGTAGGACTTAAGAATTGAAGTGACTGCAAACATGGATCCCAGGGCCCACTTGACAAGGCGGAGTAGGTTGTTGTACAAGGCGGGCGCTTACTCAAACATATGGCCACAAGAGCTCGCCGCAGAGGTTCAGAAGGGAGGGCAAACCATTGTTCCTGTCCCTGACACCAAGCAGCAGTTGTATGTATTCATACAATAGATTTTTTTTTTTTTTTTTTTTTTTTGTGGCTGTACCCAAATAAATACAGATTTTCACATCACTAGAAACCAAATTATTATGTTTTAGCTGCAATAATCTATCCATTATCTATATGGCAGTCCCCGCTGACAATGGACCAATGGTTGGGTAATCCCTGCACGGGCCGTCGGTCCATCACAGGGCTGATATGAAGAGACAAACAACCAACCACAATCTCACACATTCTTACTGGCACCTGAGAAGCGACAATAAACCGTGGGAGGAAGCCGTGGTACCCGGACGCACTCTCCAAACAAGACGGCCATGGCCGGGGATCTAACTGCATGACGCCACCCGCTTTGTAAATTGGTTAGTTGGCCATCTTATTTATTTATTTATTTTTTTGGAAACCAGTAGAAACCATATTTGGAGGAGAAGGTGGAGCTGAGGAGGAGTGAGGGGTGGATCTGACCTGCCCTGTACTCTATCCTGATTGGGTGGTACAGTCTGTAAGTCATGGGGTAGCCACGCCCTAATGCATACCCTGCTTTACTGTTTTTGTCTAAATCATCATTTAAAAAATTAACGTCATGTTGTATTTAGGCTGAGACCATAAACTCACTAGGAAAACATTTACTGAGCTAATAAGTCCAGTGAGAAGCAGGGGCATTTTCCCATTGACTTCAATACAAGCTGACTTCTTTCTACAACGAGTGGAGTTGGATTAGATGTAACGAAGGTTTAAGACACAGAGTTTTTATAAACAGTCTATGGTTCGAACCTTTTTGCTGTGAGGCGACGGCTCTGACCACTTTTTCTTCTTTTTTCTTTGTCTGACATGCGATATCAAAGTGGTTGTTTGAAGCTTTGTAGCTTTCAGCTCATAGTTTTGGTTTTACAACCCGCAAATTGAATATTTCGGTTCACCCTCACTGGACACAACCTGCCCAGAACCAAACGACTGACAATGCTCACGAGGAAACGGGGACATTTCTCAACCATATAGTTCCTCAGAAGTTGGAGATGACCAAGCCACAACCTAAAAGGAAGATGACTATTGTATCTAAATTTGTCAGGTGGACAGAAACACAACTCTCTTAAGATGTGTTATTCTGATGAACACATCTTAATTAGTTCTGTTTCACATAAACAGGAAGACTGACTGACTACAAACGCGTGTCACTTCTGAATCAACTCAGTTCAGATGTCTAGACGTTTGCTGGGAAATGGTAAGAGGTTCTGCTTCAAGTTTCCCCCCACGAGTTTGATTTCATTCCCGCCACACGAGACACATAAACCACCTCAGGAGACACTTGTCTCCCGAACAGAGTAGGAAGAGGAACTGATCCTCCCACCTGACTGGGGATTCCTGTAGACAGACGAGACTGAGCTCTTGCTGTGGTTACTTCCTTCGCTCCTCTCCTCCTCTACATCTCCAATTCTGTCTTATCTGCTACTGTTCACTCCTCAGCTTAAAAAGAGGACACAGGTAAAATGATTTCAAAGGGAAGAATAATGATACCGGGAAGAGGGATGGGAGGGAGGATGGGTATTGAAGTACGTGTGTTGTGACTGTGGTTGAAGGGGTAGGCTGAGATCAAACAGCTCATGTATGTGTGTGCATGTGGGGGGGGGGGGGGGGGGGGGGGGGGG